>OX155972.1:0-237510 GCA_944548615.1 Micropterix aruncella | reverse complement strand
GAAACAAACACCTAAAACCTAGAAGCCAGCAAACGCGTAATACAAGAAATGCAGAAAAACAAAACTATCTAATTCCACATGTTAAAACGACGTTTGCTCAACGACAAATTTATTTTCTGGGACCTAAAATTTATAACTGTATTGATGAAAAGATTAAAAACATAAAGATAATAAGTACGTTTAAACAGAAAATCAATTCCTGGTTATTAGAGTTGGGCCCATCAAAATTAAACGACGAATTACTGATCATTGCTGTTTGAAAGGTTATGTATGTATTTTTATGTATGTTTGTATATATATATATATGTATATATATATATATGTGTATATATATATATATATATATATATATATATATATATATATATATATATATATATATATATATATATATATATATATATATATATATATATATATATATATATATATATATATATATATATATATATATATATATATATATATATATATATATATATATATATATATATATATATATATATATATATATATATATATATATATATATATATATATATATATATATATATATATATATATATATATATATATATATATATATTATATGTATGTTTATATATTTATGTATGTTTGTATATATTTATCTAATATATATATTTATAGATATTATAGCTAGTAAATATTTTGTTTAGTTATATGTAGTTACCTGATATGACGTGATTATCATTGTCATTATACGTATTGTAATTAGCTCATCTAGATACAGGCCTTAGTTGACCTAGTTAGATGAGTTTTAGGCAGGTGCCAAACACGATGTGACGGTTTCTCTGAACTGTTTATGTTTGATTCTTGAACTTGTTTGGTATAATTAATCGTAACCATTGTAATAAGTACTTATAAATAAATAAATAAATAAATAACACAGCACAGCCAGAGAGAGACCTTCTAGGTCTAGTTAGTTGTGCGATTTCGCCTCATTCGGATATGCTAGCATATTTAAATTGACATGCATAGAACTATGTTTTTCGCTATAATAATGTTTGTTTTAAGCTATTGCATAGCTTTTATCGCGGGCCTAGGCCAGCGCGGCGACCGAATGAAGAAATTTCTTAACGAAAATTAATGATTTTAAACTGATAATTACGTCTAAACGAGTACTGCTTACGATTCGAAAAAAATATAGGTTAAACAAGAACATTTTCCTGATATTCTTAGATTTGAATATTTTAGATTTTGTTTATATTACATAGTGTAATTAATTTGTGAAATTAGGTCTAACCGAACACAAAAACGACTACTACGCAAATACTATCTGGCGTATTATTATGAAACCTGCACCATTTTGAAGATAATTTAATTATCTATCTTTTTATCTACGAATTTTTTCGTATAATCCGTTTTTTTTGCTTTATCGAATAAAAAATTCGTGCGCGGCGCTCTATCGGAAGACGTTTAAATTATTCCGAATCATTTGCTTTCACAGCCGCAAATTATTCGGAATAATTTCAACGTTTTCCGATAGAGCGCAGTTATCTGATATCAGAGAAAATAAACTAAATAAAATAAATAAATAATTATAATTGCATAAGTTGTTAAAAATGCTATGCAATAGCTTTACCGCGGCAGTCCCCGAGTGCCACACGTATTTTTTTAATTATTTCTCATGTACAACAGTATGCATGTCCTTGTATTTTGTTCTTGTACGTTATAAATAAATATATAATACAGCAAATATCATTTCTTTACATTATATTGTAATTTTAAGAAAATGCTGCAACCAGTTAAAGAGTTTTCCTTTTACAAAAGAGAGCACTCCGCAACATGTATCAGGTAACACCAGGATCTCATGCATAGAAAATGTGGCCACCGGATAGGTTTTTACCTGTAAGTGTGACCAACCCTGAACAGAATGGGTCTTCGTGGCCAACTCAGCAAGGGCCCATTAGCTCCGAAGTTCTAATGACAATACATTTTTATGGTGAGCATGTCCTGATTCTATACCCAGGATTAGTACAGACACACAATTTTTTATATGCATTCAATTATGATAGCCAGTTCTAAGTTTTATTGTGACAGGACTGCTGCATATAGGATTGGCTTCCTACGAAGGAACTCCTCAACGGTTAAAAGCACAGACACGATTTTTTGGATACGCATTCAATTATGATAGCACGTTCTAAGTTTTATCATGACATGGCTGCTGCACCTAGTGTTGGCTCGGGACAGAGTATTTTAATAAAAACTTGTTTTTACTATTAACTTATTTCTGAGCTTCTGACACTTTTAGCGCAATATTTCGCTTACATCCCAAACTTAAATATGCCTTTTTCATTGCTAAGTAATATTTTATTTTCAAAAAGTTATGAGCAAATCAATTGCTTACGCTCGATCTCCGCGACGCAATATTCGTAAAGTTCGCATTTTTAGTATAACTTGGTATTTTTATTGTACGAAGTTCCATTAGCACATGGTAACAAACAAACCTGTTGTCGGTTACGACGAGTTCGACAGCTTGATTTTTTAATATTATACTATCGAAAAAAGGGGCCTTCTTGGGAGACATACCTGTTATATTTACAACTTTATTTATAAAGAAAATCTCCGATAGTTAAAAACGTATCATACGAATTGCAACTGGAAAGTTTCTAGTATCTTTTTTAAAAATTAATACATCAGGTTTATTTTTAAAAATGATTTTCTAATGGTTTCACCTACTTCTCTCGGAGCCGGAGACACCAGGGAAAGACATTTTTAGAAAACGATACAAATACCATTTTCTTAGCTGGCGCAAAATGTTTTTCTTTTTTCAAAGTGATTCAACATCCATCGATTATCTTTGATTGTGTCTTGTGCGAATAAAATGGCATTACGGAAGACAATATTGATACGAATCTATTGAATTACAGTCTGTCTGTATCTATGAAATAAGACATAATATACAAATATGACATACACAGACATATTAGGAGATAATAACAAAGAAACCCTACTAAGATACTGAAATCATTTGTTTTGTATAATATAAAAGACGAGGGACCAATTATTATATATTCAATGTTGTAATTACCTTGGAAGACATTGTGAAAGCGATAAAACATGTACCTACTGCACAATAACAATAATTTAAACAAGTAAATATACTAAAAAATAACCATATTTAGGCCACTTGGACCAGTTAGTTAACCTGAGTCGGCTCAACTCACGGTTCAGCCCCCATCCAGTTGTCTCCTCGTAGAAGGTAGAACCTGGTAAGGACTCTAAAAACCTAGGTGATAGGCGGTTTGCGCATCGTGGAGCCTCACCCAAACGACTGTGCACTCCGGTGAATAACTGAGGGAGTCTGGAAATGATCTTATACATTTCCTAAACAGCGGGGGGGGGGGGGGGGTGGATGTTGACCCACTCTTGAAAGGACCCGTTGGCCACTCGATCCCACATGAACAGAACGGTTCGCGATAAATTCAAACTGAATTGCCGCTAACACCAGGTACAGGGCGCGCAAGCGACTTCCAGACGGGAGGACGGGGAAATACTGCGAAATCTTGTACGGAGGGCGCGAGGCTGCCCGCTGGATCCACTATCCAGTGCCGCGCGGTACAATCGCCGGACAGTGCTATCAGCGAGCGCTACCTGCATGCCGCTGACGCGAAAAGTTTGTAGAAACTCGAATACTTTATATATACCAACTTTGACACAACCGTGGCACTCTAGTGGGACTCCCGAAGTGAGCTCGCCTTAACACAGGGGTGCCTAGCAAGGCGGACTCGGCTGCTCTTTGCTTAGCACAATTGAAAGATAATCATTTGCGTTTAATGCATGCGCTATGTAACCTGGGCTCAGACAGATGTGTATATAATTTTAGAAGCATTCAACGGCATTTTCTAAATTGTCAATTCTGTTGTGTTTATGCATTTGAATGTATTACTAATATTATAAAGAGGTAAAGTTTGTGACGTTGTAGGAAGTAATCTCTGGATCTACTGAACCGATTTTGACAATTCTTTTTTTAATAGAATGCCTCGCTATTAGTGAGTGTCATAGGCTATATATTAATCCGAAAAATGAAAAGACTTTTTCATGGTACCTAGTCGGATTTACAAATTAAGTCGGAGAATAAGCGGTCGAACGAAAACGTTTCTAACTAACGCTGCCTTAACGATGAGAGATAGGTATATGATTAAGTTCTAGAGAAAAGTTGTAGAGCTTGATAATGCCTACAAAAAAGTTAGCGACAGCGTATGTCTAACTTTTATATTTAAGTCACAAAAAGTAGTATTTTATATAAAAAAATAATCGTTAGGTCATGTTTATTGGACATATTATCAACAATTATGAATTCTTATCAAAATAAGTAAATTTATCGTCTCGTGTTTAAAACAAAAGACTTTTCCCTTTTACTGCATATAATTTCCCTTTTACTGCATAAATAGTTAAAGAGATAATAGGCTTACAAAATAAGACACTCACAAGAAGACACTTACAAATAACGGTATTATAGTCAAATTGGCATGCAAATACATACATGCATATGCAGTAAAAATATAACCCTTCTTTTGGCAGTCAGGAAATAAATCATAGCACTCAGTACTAACCGAACCACACTCATAATTTCATCACAGGTAAAAAGTTTTACCGGCCAACGAAGTGGGCACGGGTCAGCTAGTGTAAAATAAATAAATAAATGTTGCAATAAAAACTTTTTGTTTTGATTTTTCATTGATCAGATTGAACTGGATCCATCCCGGCCCTTGATCTTGAAATAAACACCGACATAGAGTACCTAACGTTATAAATCGTGTGTCAAATGTTATAATGCTCGTAAAAGAAATACGATTCAATAAATTGCGAATAATGATGAAGGGCAACGAACTCGTAGTGAAATGATTTAATGCTACATAAGGCTGGTTAAAAGGTTAATGACGTGCAAGATATTATAATTATTACGATTCCGATAGTTAACATTTACATATGTTTATTACAATTTGTTATTGAAATTTATTGACATACATACATCGATGTCTGGCCGGGCTATTCTGCTAAAATTAATTACATTATAATAATAAAAGAAAAGAGCTCAGCCGCCGATCATTGGGGGCTCACAGTTCGCACTCACTTTCAGCCCCGCTCTTGAAAACAGTATTGGTTACAGTTTTACAAAATAGGCGCTTCATATACATAGGTATGTTGTGCGAAAATTATTATAACTATCAAAAACCTAAGCAGAATTTAAAATATGCCTCTAACTCGTGCAGTTGGGCCACTAAGACCCAGCTCGTTCTTTGGGGTCGGATCGACTCACGGTTCAGCACCCATCCGGCAGCCTCCACGCAGAAGTTTGAGCCCGGGTATCACTCTGGCCTGCGGGCCAGTTTCCCCTTCTTCTGGCGCTCCTGGACGGGTTGCGCGCCGTGCGGCGTCAGCCAATCGATCGTGCATTCCGACTGATAGCCGGGGGAGCCTGGAAACGGCTTTGTTTCCTATAGAGCAGGGGCGGTTGTTTACCTTGCGGCAGCCGCTCTTAAAACGACCATTCGGCTACCCGATACCGGGTGGAGCCGGGCGAAGGACGCGGTGGTTAGCGATAGATTAGGTAGACACCGAATCACCGCTACACAAGGGAGAGTACCGCGCAAGCGAAGTCGAACCCGTAACCAATCGGGAGGGCAGAGAAATCTGACTGTAACTGGAAGTAAGGGTATGAGTGTCGGCCCGCAGGATGCAAACCCGGTTTCTCGGGGTAAAGCGTTGGCTTCGTAACTAGAGAGTGGACTGCTTTCGTCCCAAGTCTTGTACGCTCACCTCACGAGAGACAGAACGATCAAATATCGTTAAAAGTTCCTGAGGTGACGGGTTCGTTCGTTGTAGCTGACAGCTCGAGTTGTGGACTATGTCGTACCTAAGTCTGCGTAATCAACTCACGGCCGAAAGAACGATATACTCGTACATCGTTATACCAGCCTGGGGTGTCAGGTTCGCGCGCTGCAATTGACAACACCAAAGTGATTGATTATAAAAAAACAATAATTGAACCAGTGACAACAACAACAATATTCAATTATTAGTGCCATCAATCGAATTCTTTTATATAGTCTGATTCTATCTGAAATAATACGGAGGGATAGAATGCCATATATTAGTTTATCTAAAATTTAAAACGCTCGATTACCACATGTTGAAACCAGTATACTAAGTTAAAAATTGTAATCTTTATGTATTCATTAATTAATTATATCCTAGCCGTGTTCGGCCATAGCGACTACATTGTAGATTCTAGTGTATTCTTTAGTCTTCTCAGAGTCCATTGTTCGGAAGCAGTCAAGTGCGTAGGCTATATTATAGTGCACAGGTGGGCGCGCGACCACGGGTGCACTCTCTCTTCCTCCCTCTTCTGAACCCGATGGAACGGAGACCGTTACGACCAGAGAAAAGTTTGGATGCAGATAAAATAAAATAAATTAATTAATCGTCAACACAGCAATGGCTGTCATTGTTAAATTTGTACTCAATATTGCAGAGCTATTTTTTTTTCGGATTTAGTTTGTTTTTCCACACTGTCATTTATGAAATTGGTAGTTATGGCTTGTGGTGACGTTTAAGGTTTTTCTGGATCTATTGTAGAGATGACCGGTGACCTATTGGTAATTGTTGTAATGGGCGGAGATGTAGAAGATGCATTATTGGATTTATCCTCATGGGGCTGCGTTGAATGCAGCATACAGTCTCTTGTTCCGACATTATACAAAATTGTGGTAGTTTCCCTTTCGGCAAATCCCCGTCAGTTTTTGGACAATTTTCCGGCGGTGGACATACTCCTAAATCGCCATTTATTTCACATGACTCTTCACGACAGTGTATATGCCAGGTCCCTTGGCGCTTCCGCAAGGGCTCTTTCCAATACTGGTAACGGCGATTATGTTGAAGAGGCATTGGTTGTCAGCTATCGTCACTTGCAGAGGTCCACCACTATCGCCTCCACGAGAGTCTCGTCCTCCATCTAAGCTGCCAGCGCACAATTGATCGTCCGTTATACCTTGCGGTAACCTCCTTCTGAGAGTCTTTGCATATAGTCTTCGACAGGTCGGCTGGTCAATCAAATCCACCACCACCTTCAGTAAGTCGTCCGATGTATCTTCAGCAAAGTCGATCTGCCCCCAGCCAGTAACGACAGCTCGCTTGTTTTCGATGGTCGACTTTGTCCATAGACACGCTGGTCGAATATTTAAAGCTCAGACCGATAAGATCCTTCGGGACGCGTCCCGTGTTAACCGCGAGTGAATCCAGACTGTAGAGTTGCACTATATTCACTAAATTTATTATTTAATTATTATTTAGAGGTGAGAAAATTTTAAAATATGTTGACACTTAGAATTTAAATTTCGAATTAAATTTAAATTTAATTATAGAACAACATTTTTTTACATATTAAAATCAATCAATCAATAATTGTGAAGATATTATGAGCTACGATTAAAACATTACTTTGTACCATTGAGTTATACGTATTATAACTCAATGGTTTGTAATTGTATTATTTCGAGATAGGATACCGTAATAGCGTGTGTAAAGAGCCATCTAAAGTACGCCGCTGTACTGTTATACCAAGGAAGTATAGAAGATTAATCAATTTATTGGAACTATGAGTGTCATCTATGTATACGTTGCGTTTCCTAATAGAATCCTAGCTGCCAACTCATAGTACTGCATTGAGCAATCTAATACGCATATAATCAATGGAAAATCAAATATGTCAAAGCAAATCAAATAATTTATTGTCCTAAAAACTAATACATAGTTGTATAGACAGTTGTATTACATTTACATTTGGCCGTGATATGATTGAATTCTTTATTAATGATCAAATTCTTCTATTAATAATCAAAACATAAAAGGTTACTCGTAAGAATAAAGAAGGTATTATTTTAGAATTAAATCGAGTCTCACCATTTAGTTTACCAGATAGTATTAAATTATTAGTTAAAAAAAACACTAAAACACGCTTTTATAAATGCACGTAAAAACCACATCATCAGACCTTGAAACCTAATAGTGGTCAAAGTTCATTCCAAGACTCTTCTAACAAGTCCAAACACAGCTATGATACGATGTTCCATAATGAAGTTCCAGTTCAGATCTTCCGACTCCATCATCAGATCAGTTCGACAGTGCCATATTATTGTATTGTCATCAGAACTACATACAGCTGCCAATTTTCATGACGCTACGATCCTTGGAAGATGGTTAAATTAGTTACCTTAGATTCCATTACATAGTTAGTTACATACAGGTCGACCTAATGAAAGCGTGTTAAAAAACATAGATGTACAAAGTAAGATATAGAGAAGATATGTAGAAATTAACTCAATAAGTAGTGATTCTATTACATTGAATATAGTGAATAATGAAAGAAAAGAAGGTTATAATAAACATAATTAATTCTTTAAAATACCGATAAAAATAGGTTTTTTTAGTATAAAATTAATAAATGTAATGTAAAAAAAAAAATAATGTCACAATTGTCAAAAAGTAAAATAAAATGTCTTAGTGATTATATTGCAAAAACAAATAGTCAAGATATTATTAATATGTGCTACCTAATAATAGAAATAGTCAATACATTTTAGTCAATTTGAAAATCGATTACAGATTACAGAAAGAAGATACAGAAAGAGATATAGTCGAGACGCATACACTTTTTAGAGATCGTCGATGTCGTACAATTCTCTTTCAATGAGATATAATTTGAGTTTATTTTTAAATTCTGGCATTTTTCCTTCGCGTCATATTTTGTTGATACTAGAGGGTAGCTTATTGTAGCATATAATTCCGACGTAGTTCGGATCCCTTGTTGATATAGATAGATAGAAAAATGTCTAGGTATAATATTCATATATCTATCTATCATCTCTATGGCCCGCCCTTGCCATTAATTTAATTCTTCCATGGCGATTCCCGCCGAAAGCAGACCTGTCACGCGGGTATCTTATTATTTTTTTTGTCCAACAATAATAGACCCTAGGCAAGACCAACCCTTTATCAGTCCACTAATGGCTATGGGAGATTCTCACCCCTTTTGTCTAGCCGTAGCAGCCAGCACCGTTCCCATGTAACGGGAACCCTGTGCATGATTATTCAATTCTTTATCATTAATAAACTTAAAGATGTTACTTTTTTAATACAATATTTGATTACCACCTGTGTAAACTTTGGACTCGATTGCCGATTCTAAATAGTTCATGGAAATAAGACAGAGCAGTGCGTTAGAGCGGAATTTAAAATGAACGATCGTATCTTTTCTCGCACAAAAAGTACGTGCCACACATATTGACATCCAGTTTTTATATTTTTTTTTATTTTATTTATTTATTTTAATCCAAAATAAAAATTTAAAATGTTGACATAAATAATCCAGTGTATAAAAAAACAAATACTTAATCATTGTTTGCGAATCAAAGAAAGTACAGATTTGATGGATTTTATCAGCTCCACTAGACTACAGTCTGTTCTGGAGTGATACCACTCTTATATTTGTTACATAGTACACATTTTTATAAACTTTCGGTTGAAGTAATGAAAATATTTAGCAACATAATTAAGAAAATTTAAAGAAAGACATCTAATGTTAGTTAGTAAGGCGGTAATAATAAAAGAATAAAAGGATATTTACCTAAATAGGCATTATAAAAAATATATACATTTATATATAAATACACACTCATACATATAACATATATATATATAAACACATACATACACACATACATATATAGAAAACGTATCTACCTATATTTAATATATATTTTATATATACGTATATAATCATATATAAATAAACAAACATAAATAATTGCAAAAACTTTTCTTTATTATTTTATTTTTTTAAGATACAATTTCCATACAAAACGAATCATCACTCATTTAAAGGATGTTTCATTTTTAGTGCCGGTGAATGAACATTTTAGATTTATAGGTGTTTACGATTTCAGCCCCTTAAAGCGATTCGCTAGCTGTCCGGCCCATCCTTTTGTGTGCGACGATCTATTTTTTGGCAAGTGTGCGATCTAGGATCTACGCGCGGCTAGACACCCCACAGTCCCACGGCGCGGACGAAACTGGATCTCATAGAAAATAGATCTTTTGAATTAAGCGCCCTCATTGATCTGTGAGAAAATCGCGTTCGAGTGGCAGCTATTCGCAATAAAGCGGACGCTGAATATATCAAAAAGCTAAGTGACGTCCGACATATTCAAAAGTATTGGTAGATATATACAAATAACATATTTTATCCCATGGCCTTCCATTACGCTCTAAAAAATCTATTACTGGCTATACACCTCAGCACTCATCAATGTTCATATCCAAGTCATTTGCGGTGCGGACGACGCGAATATGGAACTCTGTGCCCTTTGCCTTGAACGAAGCAAATCTATTAACCAGTTAACTGCGAAATTTATTTTTGAAAGTCCCTCAAGGGGCGCGTAATTAAAATGAAGCGATGACGAGTATACACGTCGAACGATGTGGCCATAATAAATTTTACGAAACAATCTAAAACAATAAGAACTACCTTCTATTGAATAAAAAATCAGGTAAAACTCACTTTAAGGAAACCATTTAAAAGTCTCATCAGTCGTTTGGCCCCCCTATTTCATCTAATGACTACGGTTTACATGAATAGTTTTTTGTAATATTTAAAAAATATATATTTTTGGTACAAAATAATTAATAATGGTTTATTTATTTATTTATTTAAGAATTAATTACTATGAAACATTGATTAGCTTATAAAAATAACAGGAACCGAATGGCAAACCCTTAACCTTTTGCTTATTTGTTTCTGTCACCCAACTGGGACTAGCCCGTTCTAGGGTGGACAGGACTCCAATATTACAATCAAGATTGCTTGATTGCTTGGTTGCTTACAAATATACAAGTTTTAGTAAAAAGCTAATGACACTAAATTACCCTAAAATGTGGTCTTCAGAATAAAATAAAAAAATAATAATAATAAAAAAATAATAAAAGATAATATAATAAATAAAATGCAATTCCATTATTTAATCTGCAATAAATATCATATAAAATTCGATTAAATAAAATAAATAAAGTTATATGTGAGAAAAGGAAGAAACAGTCATTAATATTTATTAATATAAAATTACCTAGTCTAAAAAGTATACTTCATTGTCAAAGTCAAATAATTTTTGGTAGTTAGTTCAATGTTAAAATATACTTAACATATATGTTTAAAAATATGTTAATAATTAGTGCACCTAAGTTTTATTATACTATTATTTCTAACATTTGATGTATGGTTAGTCTGTCATGATTCGATAACCATTTCTTTAGTTTATTTTTGAATTCCCTAAATGTCAAGTTCATTTTTATTTCCATATTGATCAGATTGTAAAATCTCGGCGCAATGAAAGAGTAATGTCTTTGTCCAAATGATGTTTTCCTTCTGGGTATTATTGAGCTATTTTCTAAAACTTGTCTCGTTGGTCGCCGGTTCTGAATTATTCCTAAATTTGAGTTACTGTCCAAAAATAGCCTTAAGAGGGAAGTTTTTAGAAAAAGTTGCCTACAGTCAAGAACTTTAGCTTCCTTATAAAGTTCATTAGTGGGATGGCGATATGGTCTACGTAGAATAATTTTTAATATAAATTTCTGCGCAACTTGCAATGGCTCTAGCAGGGTTTTACCACATCCACCCCATCCAATTATGCCGTAAGTAATAAGCGATTCACATAAAGCATAATAAACAGTTTTTAGTGTTTTGGAATCCAGAATATTCCTCAGTTCTTTGAAAACATATCCAAGAATTCGCACCTTCGTAGCCACGTTATGTATATGAGAATCCCAACGGAGAAAGCAATCTAGAGTGATGCCTAGATATTTCCAAGATATTTCTCTTTGTATAGGCTGACAGTTACAAGACTCTACGCTATCGCACTCGTGTATTACACTCGTTATAGTCTTAACGTAAAATTTAATTTTCATTAGTTTTTTGTTCTTTCTCTTTTCTCTTTTGTCTATCAATAAATAACTGCTTAAGAAAAGTAAGTATATAAATAAGGTATAATAACGGAGATATGTACTGTACACATAGTATTAACTGTAAATAGTGTTAACATATAAATAGTCATAGTTTTATTGTTATATTTTGTATTTGTTATATAAACGCTGTTTGTTAACCGAATAAAATAAAATAAAAAAATAAATAAAAATAAAATAAAAACTAATAATACATTATTAAAAACTTAAAAATGACTAAAAATAAAAAAAATCATAAACAAAAAAAAACAGTAATTAACTTGACATTAATATGGTATTTTTCAAAGCAAGTTACTAAAAATTATCATTCGATATAAAAACTCAATATTTGAGCATGATACTACTACTACTACTACTACTACTACTACTACTACTACTACTACTACTGCTGCTGCTGCTGTTGCTGCCGCTGCTGCAGCCAGCGCCGGCAGCAGCAGCAGCAGTAGTATTTTACTCAAATATTCAGTTTTTATATTGAACGGTATTTTTTTTATTTTATACGATGCACGGTTGTCTCGTCCATAGGTCAAAAATACATATATCGATTTTTTCATATCCCTATTTCGATAATTACAATATATTTCCCATTGGCAGCTCTACATTTTGGTGTATAAATATCATACAATTATCAGTGGCGTCACTTTATTACGAGCACTCAAAGTTGCACTTTCTCCTGCGAGGGCTAGTAGGTTTTATTGGTGTCGTCATTCCCAACATTTTATAGGGCTTTGAAAATCCATTGTAAAATGGAAATTCAAAAAGCAGGTATGAACATTATATTTGTTTTGTAACTGTAATATGTTTAATCTTTTCAAAAGAGGGGTTTAATCATATTAGAGATACCATGTTAAAAGTGGTAAAATTGCTATTATAAAGTAGACCTACTAGAGTTAAGTTTTGCTGGCTGTAATTGCCCTTAATTTTTTTTATTTGATACTGTAGCTTATTTCGTACTCTTTTCGATCATATATACAATATTTAGTGCGGAAATGTGCGAAAGTTTAAAAAAAAATACTTTGTAAATATAGTTGACACTGTGTGATATCGGAATTGTTATAGGATCGAGTCGGGAAATCAAGCGCCTTGACGTATTCTGGCGTCAGTCTAAGAACACGACAAATATAACATGGAGACTTATGAAATCTTAAAAGGGCTTTCAATTTTGAAGATTGTGACTATGTGACATGTGTAATATTTAACATGAATAAGTAAGTAATATGAATATTACTTACTTTCTAATAACTATAGTTTTTAGATTGTAATATCTGACCGAATTCGAGGGCCAGGACTTTGCAAATATTGTACCAATTTGAATGATAAATATATATTTTATTTTTTTTATTTATTTATTTATTTCTTACAACTTGGTATAGAGTTAACAGTGAGATCGTACAGATATAATTTGTAATTATTTATATAAGTAATAAGAAAATGAATACATCCCATACGATCATTCTAGACGAATGCCCAACTAGACCGAACAGCCTGTATCTGGGCATACGAAATATATAGCCTTTGTTTTTTTAGTAGTACTGACGTTTGAGTAGTACTGACTAATAGACTACTTTCAATACTAACACTAAGATAATGAATAAAGAAATAAAATATAAGAAAATAACTGAAAATTAAAAAATAAAATGGCATAAAATAGTAAACATATTAATACAAATATATATGATAAAGGGTTAGTAACATACATATATACACATATACACATACAAACATATATACATACATATATAATAATACACACACACACATGTTTTAAATTATTGTATGAAGCAATTCATTTTCAGTCTTTGTACGACCTACTTCGTAAAGGAGCCATTTTTTTACTTTTATCTTAAATATGTACTTTTAGTATTTAAATGTAAGATTTAGCTTTAGTTTGATAATTTAACAATTTACTTACTACTTTGGATGTTACTATGTACAGTTTTTAGTACGTATATATTCGATTTGACTGACTATTTCAATTGTTAGGCTTCTGCTTTCATTATTCAACTTTCTAACTGACTATTTTAATTATTGTGTGTTTAGTAAGGTAGCCATTATAATTATTGACTATTTTATTAAATAAGCCTTTAATTTGTTTTGTAATACGATTCTACGACGAATAACTTTTAGTAGGTTCCAAAGTTTATTAGATACTATATATTTTTTTAAATTAATATATGTATGTTAAGTAAAGATTAAAGTAGTAATGATACTTACTACTTCAAACACAAATATTTTCACACGTCCAAGAGCGATTTTTAGCCGCCAATTGGACATTACGTAAATGTAATGTAATGTAATGTATGAAGATTGATAGAAAAATATAGAGGCTGCAGTAACTTATTAGTTATTAGCGATTAAAATTTTCGCCGATTTAATTTTTTTTTCCTACTCCTTCTCCGTACATGCAGCTCGACTGTGGAATCAGCTTCCTTTAACTATTCGAGGCGCTAGCTCGCTGTTCACCTTTAAGCAATCATTGAAAAAGCACTTCCTTTCACAATAAATATTAATCATAAATTCTAACCTTTCCGTTATCCCCTCCCTTTCCTTACCTTATTTTGGCAGTTTATTTATTTACTTATTTATTTATTTATTTATTTGTTAATATATCAAAATATGTATGTATATACATATACATACATATAATATGTCCAACTCAAAAAATTATTTATATATTTACTTTTTACTTTAGATACACACACAATGTATATTATATGCTATAATTTCAAATTTAATTTTAAGCTATAATTTTGTTGCCTACTCTTCTTTTCACACCAGCATGTTGGTTGACTGGAAGATATTGCTGTAGTGTAGCAATAAGTCCGCCATTGTACCTTATTTTTATTGTGCAATAAAGAGATTTTCATTCATTTCATTCATACATTCATTCATTTCTATTGTTACGTAGGTAAACGTTATTTTTTTCAAGAAGAAATTTATGTTGCTATATGTCAGATGTTACTTGCAAAAAAGCCATTTTAGACTATTTTAGACTATTTTGGTGTATTTCTGTACCTGTAACTACCGACCCTAAGCACTGTCACAACCGCCCCTGGGGCACAGTCTGAGGCGTGGTATAGTCACATTTTTGAAATGTTTTCTAATTTGCTCCTATGAGTTGCTCCTATGAGTTGTAATTTGCTTCTATCTATTGTACTTAGGGACAAAAAAATAATATTTATAAATAGACAAACGTAATCCTTGTTTTTTATTTTTCATTACGATAGAAAAAATGTTTGTTTGCTAATCTGTATCTGATTTGTATACCAGTATACTAATAAAATGAATATGAATATGAATACATATTAGTATATAAAACACCTTTCTTCCAGCTAAATGGCATACTAACCAAATTATGGGCGATCAAATGAGAACTGTCACAACCATACCCAGTCTACCATAAGTTCTTTTTGATTTATTAATATAAATGAATAAATAAAATATTTTATGGTAGATTACTTTATAATTTATTTATTTATTTATTTAGGTACATAGGATTAGGTATACAGTTCATTCATTGGTAATGTAATCTTATAATAATTATATAAATTATTTAATAATTAATATAGGGAGGTTTAACACATCTTACATGACCTTTACTGCCAATAGCACATCTAACTAGGAGATAATTTGGCCCGTCTCTAGATGTGCATATTTTTATGCAATTTTAAGAAATGAAGTGTTTTTTTTTAAATAAATTATTTGGACCCACCACCTGTATATACACATAAATATACCAATTTTATAAAAAATATAGCTATGTAATAAATATATACATTTATAGTTGTAATTTAATAATGCTCTAATATCACCGTTTGCCTGAAACTGGGCCTTAAATACTGTGATTACCCTCCAACAAAGACTAGATTGCATCATGGATCAAGCGGTGCTTGACCTTCGGCGCATCCCTCTTGGAGGGAGGGTCGCCCGGAGGAAGTGCGCTGTCAGCCTGCGCAGCCACGCGGAAATCCTGTGGTCACCCTATCCGGAGTGCCAAGTAGGGCGAGAACTGCCTCAAGTCCGAGGAAATCAACCAACAAATAATGGGGTGACCATGATTGGGGCATCCGAAACAACCGTGTTTCGGTTTCGATCTTTCCAAAACATAGGGCTCGATTGCGTTTCTTCGTGAACTAATAAAATCGGAAATTAGTTCGTGTGAACGAGACAGGGCAACACGCTAGAGCGGAACTTGAAATGACCGGTTGTCACTTTTTCGCATTAAAACTGCCCGCCAGGGTCAAAGTATCTGGATTAGCACCGCGCGAAATATGCTCGAATTTATTCGGACGAGTGTAAGTTCGACAGCAGTAGTATTTATCGACGATCGTCCCTTTCATATTCCGCTCTAACGTATTGCTCTGTCTCGTTTGCTTGAACTAATTTTAGTTTTTTTTCACATAGAAACGCAATCGGGGCCATTATGTATACAAGAAAATATCACGCCTTCTTTAACTAACTCGAATATTTATCATCTCATAACGAGTAATTCGCAGTAATTCCGCATAACGAGTAATGCGCACCTCTTATAACGAGTATTGGAAAAATGTTTCGCATAACGAGTAAGAGTCTGGAACGAATTAAACTCGTTATGAGAGGAT
Source organism: Micropterix aruncella (assembly GCA_944548615.1). Lineage (NCBI taxonomy): Eukaryota > Metazoa > Arthropoda > Insecta > Lepidoptera > Micropterigidae > Micropterix > Micropterix aruncella. Next base: position 220,873 of record OX155972.1, on the reverse strand, counting down.
CCACTGTATTACGTGAAAGAACAAGGACTTGCGGCATTTCAAACTGCGTATATATGAGGTTCGGAATAGCTTTCTTTTCCAACCTAACCTATTTTACAATAAATTATCGGATAATTTTGATTGAAAATGTCGGGAAATATTGTTTACTATATGGGGTGAGTTTTTAGTTACTGCCATCCTTGAATGGGGTGAATCAGTACGATCTACTAAGCAAATTTTAACACAAATATTTGTAAAAAACAAATCAAATTTGTAAATCTTATCTACTGAAAAAAGTCTGAGAAGCGTTGATCGCGTTGCGACATCTAGCGGTATGTAAAATATTGCTAATAAAGAAAATGAGCGATATTTTACCTACCGCTGACGCATCGTGCTCAACCGTTTTATACTATTTTTCTAAAAATAAATAATTTTTTACCTTATTTTTTATTTTAAAAACTCACTGTATACGAGTATAACCCAGATAATCTATGCTTGAATATTCAACCTTCATATTAATATACCTCAAAATGTAGGTACATATATACATATACTAGCACTATTTTTTATGAAGATCTTTGCTAAAATATCGTTCATAAGCTACTAGGAAAATATTAAAACATTAGAAACATTCGTAATAGTTCTAATTATTTACCTAAAGTTTAATTCAACGAAATATAGCTCGATGTCTGAGGCCTGTAAAGTATATAATACCACTGGTATATAATACCACTGCAAACCCCAGGTGTGTAAATATTTAACGCAGCTGTGGTTTAGCCTACGTTGGACAAACGAAACGGCCCACAGCCACGCGTCTGATAAAACACATAAAAGCTGTCAAAATCGTTGATCGAGAAGAATCAGCAATCTAAGAAAACATATTGGACAGCGGTACAAACCACTGGGTGCAGTTTAAAAATCCTATTGTGCTATCCGAAGAATAATTTTACTTTCGCCGCAAGATCCTGGAAGAGTACCGAATAAGAAGAACCCCGAACTTTAATAGACGACGGTTTTAAACTCTCTACTACGTGGAACCCTCTTCTTAAAATGTTATCAATGCCCGAACCGTTATCAGCGAATTTACAAAATTCGCGCGCGCCGAACCCGCTGCAACAACACCGCGAAGTAACAGCAGCAGTTTGCCATCTACCCGCTGAATAACGGAGGACAATTATCTGCACGCCAGTCTACCATGGATAACGGCGGTTGCAGCATCGCCGACACGTCGGGTGCTGCAAACTTCACGAGGCAAATTCGTTTTTATCCTATTTATAAAGTATTTGACTCAGTATTTGACTCAGTAAACCATAGGCTTCTCAGTCATTCCTAAAACGGAATGTGGCAAAACACTGAATTCACTATCTAGGTTGGTAACCTGCGGAATTCCGCAGGACTTAATACTTAAGCCTCTGCTGCTTATTTATAAACGACATCGAAAACGCAATGTGCTCTAAATTATGTAAATACGCCTTCATTGTATGCAAATGACACCAGTGTATTTCAAATAATCCAATCAATCTCAAATAACCGACATTGATTTACAAATAATAAATTATTAGTTTTTTATAAATGCACGTAAAAACCACTTCATCAGACCTTGAAACCTAATCGTGGTCAAAGTTCATTCCAAGACTTTTCTAACAAGTCCAAACACAGCTATGATACGATGTTCCATCATGAAGTTCCAGTTCATATCTTCCGACCCCATCATCAGTTCAGTTCGACAGTACCATATTATTGTATTGTCATCAGAACTACATACAGCTGCCAATTTTCATGACGCTACGATCCTTGGAAGATGGTTGAATTAGTTACCTTAGATTCCATTACATAGTTAGTTACATACAGGTCGACCTAATGAAAGCGTGTTAAAAAACATAGATGTACAAAGTAAGATATAGAGAAGATATGTAGAAATTAACTCAATAAGTAGTGATTCTATTACATTGAATATAATGAATAATGACGCTACGATCCTTGGAAGATGGTTTAGTTACCTTAGATTCCATTACAAAGTTAGTTACATAAAGGTCGACCTAATAAAAGCGTGTTAAAAACAAAATAACCTAAAAAACCCTATTTAGCGGTTTTTTTTCGGCACCTCAACGCCTAAATGATAGTCTTTTTCCTATTTTATCAAACCTAATAAATGTTTATCTAATTTCCAGCTGTTTCTCCATGGCATCACCGAGAACTTCATATACAGTATCTACCAGCAGATCAGACAAGAGCAGGACTACTGCTAACTCATCGTCAACTGGAAGGCGCAGTTCGTCCAAACTGGATAAATCAATTTAATACCCCATTGTATATGGGTAGTTCATGGATTTGACCATCTTCCAAGGATCATAGATCCTTGGAAGATGGTTAAATTAGTTACCTTGTATTCCATTACATAGTTACATACAGGTCGACCTAATAAAAGCGTGTTAATAATCAGCTTCTCCTAGATTGAGAAGAACAATCTTCTCCAGCTTCTCCTAATCAGATTAAGGCACTCGAAACAAGTAGCCTTAAGATTAGTAGAAAGAAGACAGAAGACATGTCGTGCGTTTTCGATGACATCACTAGCCCTAATAAAATCAAGATCTCTTTAAAATTATACCTTTACCAACGGTGACGCAATTTAAATATTCGTGCTCAATATTAAGCAACCATGGCAAAATTGACAACGATGTTACTCATACATCTACAACATATAGAGTTGTCAACTACAACGGGCGAACCCGTCACCTCAGGAAGTTTTAACGATTAGTCGTTCTCTCTCCCGTGAAGTGAGCGCAGAAGATTTGGACAAAACAATCCACCGTCAAGCTCCGCCACATGCCCGTAAGAGGCCAACGCCTTAAGCGAGAGAAAGCCAGGAGTGTTACCCAGCGGGCTTACACTCACGCCCTTACTTCCAATTGCGACCAGATTACTCCGATCTCTCGATTGGTTACGAGTTCGAGGTCGCTTACGCGGTCCTCTCCCTTACGAAGCGGTGAAACGGTGTATACCGAATCTATCGCGGACCACGGTATCCTTTGCCCGGCTGTTCATCCAGGATCGGGTAGCCGATGGTCGTTTCAAGAGCAGTCGCCGTAAGGTCCGCAACAACCCCCGCTCTATAGGAAACAGTACTGCTTCCAGGCTCCCCCGACTGTTAGTCAGCTAATGGGCCCTTGCTGAGTTGGCCACGAAGACCCATTCTGTTCCAGGGTCGGTCACACTCACGGGTCAACACCCATCCGATGGCCTCCACGCATGGGGTGCGAGCCTGGGTAGGACACTGGGTCAACCAGTCTCCCCTGGGAACAATCCTCTGGCGCTCCTGGACGGTCTGCGCACCGAGCGGCGCAAGCCAATCGATTGTGCTCTCCGACTAACAATCGGGGGAGTCTGGGAACTGTATTGTTTCCTATAGAGCGGGGGTAGTTGTCTACCTTACGGCGACTGCTCTTGAAATGACCATTGGCCATCCGATCCCGGTTCAGAGTCGGGCAAAGGACGCCTTGGTCCGCGACAGATTCGGTGCACTCCGTTTCACCGCTTCGTAAGGGAGAGGACCGCGCAAGCGACCTCGAACTCGGAACCAATCGAGAGACCGGAGAAATCTGGTCACAATTGGTAGTTAGGGCGCGAGTGCCGCCCGCCAGGTAACATACCTGGCTACTCGCGGTAAGGCGTTGGTCTCTAACGGGTTGTGGCGTAGCTAGACGTCGGATTTGTTATGTCCGAAGTCTTCTACGCTCACTGCACGGTCGATAGAACGAACAATCGTTAAAACGTCTTGCGGTGACGGGTTCGCCCGTTGTGGTTGACAACTCAATATGTTAGTCAGAGTGGGGAGCTAATGGGCCCATGATGAGGTGGCCACAATGACCCATGTGTTCAGGGTCGGTCACACTCACGGGTCAACACCCATCCGATGGCCTCCACGCATGGGGTGCGAGCCTGGGTAGGACACTGGGTCAACCAGTCTCTCCTGGGAATCAATCCTCTGGCGCTCCTGGACGGTCTGCGCACCGAGCGGCGCAAGCCAATCGATTGTGCTCTCCGACTAACAATCGGGGGAGTCTGGGAACTGTATTGTTTCCTATAGAGCGGGGGTAGTTGTCTACCTTACGGCGACTGCTCTTGAAATGACCATTGGCCATCCGATCCCGGTTCAGAGTCGGGCAAAGGACGCCTTGGTCCGCGATAGATTCGGTGCACTCCGTTTCACCGCTTCGTAAGGGAGAGGACCGCGCAAGCGACCTCGAACTCGGAACCAATCGAGAGACCGGAGAAATCTGGTCACAATTGGAAGTGAGGGCGCGAGTATCTCGAGCCCGCCGGGTTTATTCCTGGCTCACTCGCGGTAAGGCGTTGGACTCTCACGGGTTGTGACGTAGCTGGACGTAGGATTGTACAGTCCAAAGTCTTCTACGTTCACTGCAGGGCGACAGAACGACTAATCGTTAAAACGTCCTGTGGTGACGGGCTCGCCCGTTGTAGTCGACACCGCAAGATGTTAGTCAGAGTGCACAATCGATTGGATTACGACGCACAGTGCGCAGACCGTCCAGGAGCGCCAGAAGGTTGATTCATAGGGGAACTAGCCCTAAGGCCAGAGTCCTACCCGGGCTCGCACTTTATGCGTGGAGGCCGTCGGATGGGTGTTGACCCGTGAGTGTGACCAACCCTGAACAGAATGTGTCTTCGTGGCCAACTAAGCAAGGGCCCATTAGCTCCCATAGATCTACAACATATTGAGATGTCAACCACAACGGGCGAACCCGTCACCGCAGGACGTTTTAACGATTCATCGTTCTATCGACCGTGCAGTGAGCGTAGAAGACTTTGGACATAACAAATCCGACATAACAGATCTACAACAGGGTGGATAAAGCGGAGACAACTAACAGGCGTTATGTGCTGCAAAAAAATGTTCCTTAGGATAAAAGAGCAAATGTATAAGACAGCCATTAGACCTGCTGTCTTGTATAAATCAAAATGTTAGGCGACTAACAAACAACACCTACATAAACTACATACAACAGAAATGCGCTACGCTGGTCAGCGGGTGTCCCACTATTAGACAAAATCCAAAATGAGTACATAAGGAGTAGTTTTAAAGTCGCTCCGATAACCGATAAAGTCAAAGAAAGGGGAAGCTTGCCCTAGACCCAACGACGACGAAACGTGATCGTGGAAGACGACTACCCGCCACCTGGTTGACGACGGTCGAAAAAGACCTGAGAGATGTACAACTCGACGCCGATACAGCCCAAGATCGCGGTCAGTGGAGTAGAAGGACAAGGAAGACCGGCCCCAAGAACCGGGACAGGGTCTAGGAAGAAGATGCAGAAGAAAAAGCTTCTCCTAAATCTGTCTGAAAGAGTCACAAAAGAGTTACTATGGCATCAGCGTATATTCTCAGTAGCTTAGTTTATGCTAAAATACAACATGTGCACGCCTAACATGCACGTACATGATGATCACGACACTCAAAGCAAAACCAGCATAACCCTCCCGGAAGTCCGCTTGACTATAATCCAAAAGTGATTTGCGTATTTGGCCCTTGAACTCTTTATTAACCTTCCAGTCAATACAAGATTTAAAATCAATTTTATTTTAATATAGAGCTAAACACTGGCTCATCACAAAATCACGATTAATGTATTCAATCGTTAGTCATCAATCATTAGTCTGATTAAATTTTATAAGTTTAAGTTTTTGAGGACAATAAGTATATTTCAATTTTCAATTTCAATTTATTTCCAAAAAATCTTAACAGATTGTAGAAACGTAATATCTAGGTACATTTAAATTACAGTCTATTAGTCCGTTTTTACAATATCCAAATTGATCAGCACGTTTGTACATATAGTTCAACGTACTTCATTATTGCTGTTAGGACATGTCGATATGCAACATTTTAGTACTGGCGATACTCAAAATCATTTAAAAGATGTACTTACTAAAACCACAAATTAAAATAATGAATTAAAATAATCAAGAAATATAAAATCAGAAAAGTCAGAATAATTAAAAGAATGCTACTTAAAATTGTCAAAATAAAAAGGCCAAACAATTTAAAAAATCATTAAAAATTAACAAAGTCCTCGATCGAATAAAAATCTCTGTCTAACAAGAATTCTTTAAGTAATTTTTTGAATAAGCTTTCCACTTGAATTGTTTTTAAACTTTCCGGTAGCCTGTTAAAGTAATATGGCCCGGAGTATTTTGTGTCTTCCCTTGCTGTGTTTAGTTTAGTACATGGTTGTATATAACTTTTAGTATAAGTATAAGTTTTTGAGGACAATAAGTATAACTTTTAATATAATAAAAGTTTAAGTTTTTAAGGACATTAAACTTGATTCGATTTCTTTTGGTCACCCTAATAGTACACGTTCTGACCAGTCCTTGCTCCGTCGATTGTGAAATCGAGTTGCGTTTTAATTGCCGGAAGAAATTAGCGTTACATTGGTGCGACAGGACAGAACGAATGTATTATAGCAGCTCTCATGCGTTTCAAAATCTTCGAAAATACAAGTAAATGTTCATGAAGAAGTAGGTGAACTGGTTCCCCCTAGACTGCCTTAGAGCAATTCGATTAATTCAGGTTGGGTTTCAGTGAATCATGGACACGTGACCATACTTACGTAGACAGAAGATGAATCGTATGCATACATTTCTACAGAAAGAGACACTTCTGGTTTCGTCGATGCATAAAGCAACATTTTTTAAAAGCAATGTTGTTTTAATCGTTCTGAATTCATAAATCTGAAGTTAAATTGGGTCACATGTGTGAGAAATTGAAAATAGAAAACTTCGAATTTTCTTGAAACTAGATTTCCCGATTTTCTTTTCTTTTCCAGGTGAGTTATTTCTGTTAGTGAACACCCGTCCAATAAGTGATTATATACTTGAAACTAATTAGAAAACATACTTCATTGTCTACCTATTCGTGATCGAAGAAATTTGCATACGTTGTCGCTACTCTACAACATACTCAATAACCCCACTTCACCCTCCTATCTCAAGGAGAATTTCCATCCTTTGGGAGGCCACGGTCTTCCACTTCGATCAAGCCGGGATAACACACTCGCCATTCTGATACATCATTCTTCTGTTTACACGCACTATTTTACAGTCCATTCTGCTCGTTTATGGAATCAACTCCCTCACTCTATCAGGCATGCATCTTCGCATACTTTCAAAAAGTTGTTGAAGAAATATTTATTTTTACACAGCCACTAACCAAATACCTTACCTTGACCTCTCCTTTATCCTTCCATGGGAAACCTTAGCATAAGTTACTGACATATATATGTATTAGTTTATTTTAAATTTAAATTTACTACTTCTTTGTGTATTGTACTGTGAAAATTAGGAATTATTTTATCAAATGGTTGACTATAAGATATCGCTATAGCGATAAGTCCGCAATTTGTGCATAAATTGACTTTTTTTATAAAACCAGTGTAATATTCATTAAGTTATGTTTTTATCTATACTAATATTATAAAGAGGTAAAGTTTGTGACGTTGTAAGAAGTAATCTCTGGATCTACTGAACCGATTTTGAAAATTCTTTTACCAATAGAAAGCCACGTTATTTGTGAGTGTCATAGGCTATATATTAATTCGAAAAATGAAAAAACTTTTTCGTGGTAGTCGGATTTCCAAAGTAAGTCGGAAAAAACGGTCGAACGTAAACGATTCTAACGAACGCTGCCTTAACAATGAGAGATATATGATTAAGTTCTAGAGAAAAGTTGTAGAGCTTGATAATGCCTACAAAAAAGTCAGAAACAGCATATGTCTAACTTATATATTTAAGTAACAAAAAGTAGTATTTTATATTAAAAAAATAATTTAAATCGGTAGGTCATGTTTATTGGTCATATTATCAACAATTCTGAATTATTATCAAAATAAGTCAATTTATCTTCTCAAGTCTTTAAAACAAAAAACTTTTCCCTTATACTGCATCAATAGTTAAAAATATACGAGATAAAATAAGTAAATTTATCGTCTCAAGTGTTTAAAAGAAAAGACTTTTCCCTTTTACTGCATATAATTTCACTTTTACTGCATAAATGGTTAAAGTGATAAGACACTCGCAAATAAGACACTCACAAGCCACAAATAACGGTAATATAGTCAAATTGGCATGCAAATACATACATACATATGCAGTAAAAATATAACCCTTCTTTTGGCAGTCAGGAAATATATCATAGCACTCAGTACTAACCAAACCACACTCATAATTTCATCACAAGTAAAAAGTTTTAAGGCCCAACGAAGTGGGCACGGGTCAGCTAGTAGCACAATAAAGTTATTCTACTTTATTCTATAAAGTAAGTAGTTGTCTAAATGTTCAAATGTCAATAAATTAACACAAATATATCGCGTTTCGAGTCAAATGAAATGCCTGATTGAGTACATTTCGGAAATATACAGGTATTTATATGGACATATAGCATAAAAACCGTAATAAAAATAATTATAAATACAATGGTTTACTTTCTGTAACGGCAGTCGTTTTTCTTACCTATTCTTTTTAACGTATTTATTTGTTTCATACGGTACCGGTACGGAACCATCGACGCGCGAGTCGAACTAGCACCTGACCAGTTTTATATTTCTCTGAACGTGCAACTATAGAATGTCAGGGAAATGTGGTGGGCCCCAAGGATGTACTTAAATAGGAGAATATGCCCCCGCGTTGTGATGTTTTTTGTAGTCAGCTTGAACGGTGAACGGAGGGAGCTAGAGGCAGATGTCGGCTACCATGCGCGTGCGCACATTCAGCAGGCGAGGTTACAATCAAACAGTAAAACGTACCAGAGAATCAATCTTAATGAAATTAAAAAAATCGGTTGGTTGCCAAGGACTGATATTATCTGAATATTAATTTCACAAATATAATAAAATTGACCTCAATCCATCCAAGTGCACCGTTGTAACCTACACCCGTAAAAAACTATTAACTCTATCCTCATACTCATTAAAGTTTCAGACCTTGCAGAGATGCAGCGTGGTTGAAGATCTCGGTGTCATTCATGATTCTCATCTACTGTTCGATAATCACGTTCAATCTACTGTTTCTAAAGCTTCCAAAGCTTTAGGTTATGTCATGAGGAGTGCAGCTTGCTTTCACCGTGCTAAAACTTTCAAGATCCTTTACTGCACTTTTGTCAGAAGCATCTTGGAATATGCACCTCAGGTATGGAACCCTTGTTATGATATATATATATATATATATATATATATATATATATATATATATATATATATATATATATATATATATATATATATATATATATATATATATATATATATATATATATATATATATATATATATATATATATATATAATCTTTTTTTAAAGAATTCGTTTAAAGGATGACACTTTGATGAAAAAATAAAAATAATAAAAGCCACTTACATAGCTGGAAGGTTTTCCCGGACTGGACTGGGAAATGCTTATTGTTTAAACGAGATGTATTCTTGGATGAGTACCACTTTCGACGGTACACTGTAAGTTTAATGGGATCCCTTTATCGCTAGCGAACGATCACCCTTCATCCACGCTTTGTTTTTGAGATGTGGATGAAGGGTGATCGTTCGCTAGCGATAAAGGGATCCCATTAAACCTACAGTGTACCGTCGAAAGTGGTACTCATCCAAGAATACATCTCGTTTAAACAATAAGCATTTCCCAGTCCAGTCCGGGAAAACCTTCCAGCTATGTAAGTGGCTTTTATTATTTTTATTTTTTCATCAAAGTGTCATCCTTTAAACGAATTCTTTAAAAAAAGATTTTACAAAAAACCAATCAAATATATATATATATATATATATATATATATATATATATATATATATATATATATATATATATATATATATATATATATATATATATATATATATATATATATATATATATATATATATATATATATATATATATATATATATATATATATATATATATATATATATATATATATATATATATATATATATATATATATATATATATATATATATATATATATATATATATATATATATATATATATATATATATATATATATATATATATATATATATATATATATATATATATATATATATATATATATATATATATATATATATATATATATATATATATATAAATAGAATCGAGCGCATTCAAATGAAGTTCGTGAAATATCTCTGCTTCCGTCTGAAAATCCCATACAGGTCATCTAACTATTTCAATTTATGCAAGAAATTTCATATCCTCCCCTTGATTAAGCGGCGTGAAACCGAGGACTTAACCTTTTTGCTAAAAATCACCTACAATAATATTAACTGTCCCGACTTACTAAATAAAATTAATCTCCATGTTCCTTTCAAACACGATTTAACCATGCTCTTCATGTTCCTCATACTGGTACCAACTATAGGCAAAATGCATTTCTGTGGCGAACAAGTGACAATTTCAAACGCTTTGACTTTGATCTATTCTGTACGAGTATTAACTCAGCTCGGCAGCGGCTGAACAGTGAATTTCTTTAGCATTATTTTTTTTTTTGTTTTTTTTATAAAATTATCCAAAACAATACAATTGATTTTTGCGAAGCAGATAAGATTGAATTTGTGTGGATTTTATCCCCCCACTAGAGTGTATATCTGTTCTGGGGTGATAGTATTTAAGACTTCACTTTAATCATAGTGACTTCACTTTCTTTCTTTTTTTTTTTTTTTTTTTTCTCATTCATTCCGATCGCTCATTCATTCTTATAAATTTTAAGGTTATTATAAATATATAAATGTGTATATAAATAAAGAACTAATATTAAATAAAGAAAAAGAAAATATTTAAGTTTATAGATAAGTAAAATAAATAAATATATAGATTATTATATAACTAAATTGACCAATAAATTAAGTAGCCTAAAAAGGTTTCTTACTGTGCACATATACTTGTGAATTTAATTAATTAATAAAATATTATCATTTTTTTTTAAACATAATCAACCGAAAACATATTTCTTATCAAGTATCAGGTGACAGATATTGACCGAAGTTTGATCCCTCAAATTATCGACCGATACCAGTACCCGATGTTTTAGCAAAAATTTTGGAAAAAATAGTAATTACACAACTCTGTAATCATCTAGAAACCAATCACATGTCATCCGAAAACCAATACGGCTTCAGATCCAAAAATGGGAACACAAGATGCAGTACTAAAAAATGTCAGAGCATATCACTAGGTATGTAGACGCCAACAAAAAGTGTAATTGTTGAATAATTTTTGATGTATTTTTAATCGATAGCTTCAATTGAAAGGTAACAAATGTTTCTACAACGTTACTTAAACGTGAAAACCTTTAATTGGCTCTCTGTTATCCCACTCCGTCTTTTTGTTAAATTATAATTAGCTCTTGGTTTTCCTAAAACTAAATAAATAAATAAATAAAAATCGCTGAGCAGTCTGCCGGACGAACCTGTTTTGGTTTCGTTACACAAACGTCTCGGGCGGTGCGGTTCGTTTCTCAACTAGCCTCGGGCGGCTCGGCGGTAATATTTGATTAGGACGTCTGGCGGAATTTAAATATTATTAGTGCAGCTTGTATATGAGATATTCTAACAAAAATTTCACAATGTGATTTCGACCGAACAAGGCAGCTGTGCGATAGCGTAACTACGCCGGTGCAGCCGGCGCGGCGCACCGGGGCCCAAATGGGATTTCAGTCTAGAATCGACGTTCCATCTAGGAAGCCAACGAAGCCGAAAAATGGATGCTTCAAAACTGATTGATGATTTTGCAAAGTGCAAATTAAGTCGAAAACCACTGTATGTTCAGTAATGTATGTTTATATTTGTTATAATACACTAAGGGCGGATTTTTCAATCGTCAGATAAACAGTCGGATAGCACTTATTCATTAGATAGTACAAAATTAAATTTTTCAATAGTCAGTTAACAGTTATCAAAGTAATAAAAATACTATTCGCTGAATAAAGTTATCCGCTGCTCCGAGGGTCAGATAACGAGTTATTCGTCCAATAAATTGATCTGTCAAACTGATTTTGACAGTGAGAGGTTAGGTTGTGATAATTTCTGGTGATCTTTTGCGTTGAGGAATGGATTTATTCGCTGTGTTAGATGACGTTGCTATTGAAGAAGAAGCAGAAATTATAATTACTTAAATCCGGTTCTGAGAAAACGAAGAGTAGTGAGAAACAGACCGGATAATTTTGTACAATGGGATGATGTGGAATTTAAGCGAAGATTCAGACTAACAAAAACAAACTGTCCAGTATCTGCTGACATTGTTTGAAGATTAAATTAAACACAATACATAAAGGTTAGTTCGTGCTTTTGATGATGCATCAAACCACCTATGATGCAATTACTTGTCGTGAAACTAACAGACCTATCTCGTTCTATTATTAAACTTTCCATTTTTAAACGACAAAATCGCAAATTCACGAAAGACGCACACGACAAACAGACAAAGCGCGCAATTCGAGGTTACGTTGAAAGCAAATGTCAAATAAATATTTTTTAAGAGCTTCTCGCTCTAGCATATAAAGTGGTTCAATCATTCTGTCTCGCTTTTCGTGTATTGTCTGAAGTTAGTGCTGCCAATAACTATTTGACAGAAAAATCTTCCAATAACTATTTGACAGTTATTTGATGATTGAAAAACTCGCCAATGTTATTCGATGAATTAATCAACAGATAAAATTATTCCTTGGATACTTATCGTCGGCCAACATTAGTTTTCTACTAGGCATGGTGGGCTATAACTCTCTTAAGTTGCGTAGAGAAATGCTCGCCATGGCCTACGTTTTCAAGCTGATTAGGGGAAGAGTTGATAATCCTAGCATGCTAGCGAAGGTTTGTCTCTTTGTCCCGGACAATTATAATCGTGCTCGCACTCATAATCTATTTGCGGAGCCGTCCTCGCGCACCAACCTAAGTCGATGGTCTGCTTACACGAGCTTTGCGGCACATAAATGCGCTATGTTCGACAGCGCCAGACTTTGATATTTTTACAGCGAGCCCGCATCTCTTCAAGGTGTGGGCATTGCGCTACTTGTTTATGGCAGAATAATATAAACTCTTTTCACTCTATATGTACTGTAAGTTTGTAAGTTTGTAAGTTTTTATATCCTTAATGCCTGTATTTGTATTTAACGCTTATTTAAACATGTTATGTATGTACTTGTAAGAATTCTATTATTTTTTAATATTTATGTGTATATTGCATATCAACGGATTGGTATAAACTGTAATGTTGATTTGTTATAAAATAAATAAATAAAAAATAAATAAAATAAATTATTCGACAGTTTATCTGACGTTTGAAAATCGGCCCTAAGTAGTTAATTAAAATAAAGTAAATATGAAAAAAATGGTACATTTGTAATAATATTATATGAGTATTTTTAGACTTACCAGTTTCGCACTTCAACTTCTTTTTTTTTATTTTTCACAAACATTCAATAAAGAAAAAATATAATTCACCCAATTAATTCAACAGTAAAGCGCCGTATTAATGTAGGAACAATTTTTTCCAATATTCTTCCAAATGAAAACGCCGATTTATAATGTAGATACAATATAAATATGTATCTGATGTAGCTATGTATGTCTATAGTAATTAATTTCTATATACCATAATGAATGGAAATAAGTAGGGGGGAGGGGGCTTTTCGTTTAATTTTGGACTGGGGCCCAATTTATTTAATATGTAATATGTGTAGGTACGTGATTATATGAGATTTAGACTGCTGATATGTGTGAGTTAATGGGCGTTAATAGGCGTTAATGGGCCTTGTGGGAGTTAATGGGCCCTCGCTGAGTTGGCCACGAAGAGCCATTCTATTCAGAGTTGGTCACACTCACGGGTCAACACCTATCCGACGGCCTCCACGCATGAAGTGCGAGCCTGGGTAGGACACTGGCCTTATAGTTAGTTTTCCCTGGGAATCAACCTTCTGTCGCTCCTGGACGGTCTGCGCACCGTGCGGTGTAAGCCAATCGAGGAGTCTGGAAGCAGTACTGTTTTCCTATAGAGCGGGGGTGGTTGCGGACCTTACGGCGATTGCTCTTGAAACGACCATCGTCTATCCGATCCTGGGTGAACAGCCGGGCAAAGGACGCTGTGGTCCGCGATAGATTCGGTATACACCTCGAACTCGTAACCAATCGAGAGATTGGAGTAATCTGGTCACAATTGGGAATAAGGGCGTGAGTGTTGGCCCGCCGGGTAACACTCCTGGCTATCTCGCGGTTAAGGCGTTGGCCTCTTACGGGTTTGTGGCGGAGCTAGACGGTGGACTGTTTTGTCCAAGTCTTCTGCGCTCACTCCAGGGAGATAGAACGACTAATCGTTAAAACTTCCTGAGGTGACGGGCTCGCCCGCGGTAGTCGACAACCCAAGTTGCTGATATGTGTACCAAATTTATAGTCTCTAAGTCGAGATTGATCGATTGATTGATGGCTCCTGGTGGACTGATTTCAACCACAATCTTTTCAACTCTTGTCATGACTCTTGTGATGCCTGCATACCAAATTTCAGCTCAATCGCATTAGGCGTTCGGGCGCTATCCGGACGCCGTCCGCACGGCCACCGGTATAATCTTCGCAGTAACAGCAGCAGTTTGCCGCCTACCCGCGATCAACGGATGGCGATTGACAACACTTCAGTCTGTTAGGATGCTAATGGATCTTGTGCAGTTAACCCCTCCTATGGCGGGGTAAAATTTCTGCCCGGGATAGTTTTGCGCATAACTTTTAAACTACTATACGGATCGTAAAAAGAATAACTGCAAAATGATCACATTGAAATTTGAAATATTATAACGTTACAACATTATCTCGTAAAACAATTAAGATAATAATGAATAAATATTACAGTTAGCACAGCGCGGAAAGCGTCTAACCAAAAATGGTTAGCTCACATAGGAAGGGTTAAGCCACTATGACCCGCTTTGTTTTTAAGTTGACTAAACTCACGGGTCAGCACCCATCCGGTAGCCTACTCGTAGAAGTTAGAGCCCGTTAATGACTCTTGTTTACCCTGGGCGATATTCTTCAGGCGCATCTGGGCTGTTTGCACGCCGTGCCGGAACAGCCAATGGACCGTGCACTCCGGCTGATAACCGGGGGTCTATAAACGACATACGGTTTCTTATGGAACGGTAGTGGTTGTTAAACAGGCGCAAGCGACTTCGGACCCGTAACCAGTCGGGAGGACGGAAAAATCCGGACACGAGTGTTAGTAAGAGAGGTCGGCCTCGCTGGACGGACATCCCAGTGTCTCGCGGTAAGGCATTAAGGCATTGGCTTCTTACGGGCGAGTTCGCGAAGCTAGTTGGTGGATTGTTTTCGTCCACAAGTCTCTGCGCTCATCCCAACGATTATATCCCTTAAGCACTGATATAGGTCTCACAGACTCCCATCGCAAAAAAAAACTATGACTGCCTCGCTCTGCTGTCTCGCTCTTCGAGTTGGTTAATGCTCCGTGAACTGTGTATTGTATGAAAAAAAAACACTATGCACATTTTTATCCAGGTTTATCGTTAGGAGTCTCTGAGACCTATATCAGTGGTAATGTTAAAAAACATGTCAGTGCTTAGCGGAACATATTGTTATACCTTCCTGGGATGACGGGTTTTTCTATTTTTTTTATTTGTTGTGTGGTCTTTTCTACGGTCTTTATGAGCCTTGTAACAACACTGCGACCATCGCTGATCTATTGTGTTCGCCACCTACTATAGTTCTGCGATAAGCCTCGTGTCATTTAAGAACCGCAACAGGCTTTTGGCACCAGATTGTTTTACCTCCTCAGGTTGGAGGTAATGACCACGTGGATGTATCTTTTACGCATCAGCGGGCCACACTCGCACATGAGGTGCAGAGGAGTTTCCTCTGCCCCTTGGCAGAGGAAACTCCCCTGCCAAGGGGCGCTTGGCAGGGGAGTTTCCTCCCTTGCCCCTTGGCAGAAGGCGGGGTGACGGGTTAGGTAGCGAACGGTGTCGTGCAGCTGGGCCACAAGATCCATTGTGTACCCGGATAGGTCCAACTCATGATTCAACTCCTATTCAGTAGCCTCCTTGATTCAACTCCAATGATTCAACTCCTATTCAGTAGCCTCCTCGTGTGGATGGGTAAGACTCTCGCGTCTAAGGCCTCACGGCTGGTGAATGAAATGAAATGAAAATCTCTTTATTGCACAATAAAATAAGGTACAATGGCGGACTTATTGCTACACTACAGCAATATCTTCCAGTCAACCAACATGCTGGTGTGAAAAGAAGAGTAGGTAACAAATTATAGCCTAAAATTAAATTTGAAATTATAGCATATAATATATATTGTGTGTGTATCTAAAGTAAAATGTAAATATATAAATAAATTTTTGAGTTTGACATATTATATGTATGTATATGTATATACATACATATTTTGATATATTGACAAATAAATAAATAAATAAATAAGTAAATAAATAAACTGCCAAAATAAGGTAAGGTAAGGGAGGGGATAACGGAAAGGTTAGAATTTATGATTAATATTTATTGTGAAAGGAAGTGCTTTTTCAATGATTGCTTAAAGGTGAACAGCGAGCTAGCGCCTCGAATAGTTAAAGGAAGCTGATTCCACAGTCGAGCGCATGTACGGAGAAGGAGTAGGAAAAAAAAGTGGTATTGTGTTTTTCATTATACTCATACAACAAACGTTTACAGTTAGCTTGAAACACAGTATTGCTTGCGTTACGTGCACATTATATAGACAGAGCGAGGAGTTAAACCGGCTCCTCGCCAGTACCGGTTTACCGAGTAGCATCGGACCCCAGTAGTTTTGGGATACGTAGGATATTATTCTGACTTGAACGAAGTGGGAGACCATGACTTCCTAATCCGGTAAAAGCCTCGTTGAGGTAGGCGGGAGATGTAGGGTTGTGTAGGACATTATATAGAAGTGAAAGGATATGCAAATTTCTCCGGTCCCGTATACGAAGCCATTGCAATTTTGATCGGTACTCGGAAACATGGTCATACTTCCTCAGATTGAATATGTACCTTATGCAAACTGAATCGGTTTCTCCTAGGGGATTGCCTCCCGGCTCTACAGGACGGCGATGCCAATCGGTTGTGCACTCTGACTAATTGCTGAAGGAGTCTGGGGACTATGGAAATATACTGTCTCCTAAGCAACAAGGGTGGATGTTGACCTGTCATCAACCACTCTTGAAACGACCATTAGGCTACCTGATCCTGAATCCAAAGCCGGCCAAGATATGCCTTTGGTCCGCGAAAGATTCAAACTGAATCACCGCTGAATTTACGGCAGGTAGAGGCCGAGTAAGCGATTTCGGTGCCGTAACCAGTCGAGAGAAAGTAGGTATCCGGGCTAAACTGGTAGCCAGTGGGCGAGGTAGCCCCACTGGGTTACCTTCCTAGTGCCTCGCCGTAAGGCGACTTTTCTGGACGGTAGGTTTGTACCGTCCCAAAGTCTTCTACGCTACTCACCTCGCGGGAGACAGAACGATCATTACCGTTAAAACTCCCTGATGCGAAGGGTTCGCCAGTTGTAGTCGACATCTATAAATAGGGTGACGGGTTCGCCCGTTGTAGTTGACAACACACTCCATCACTTCAGTCCACCCTGGACAATGGCGACTGCAACGGCGCCGAAACGTCGGGTGATACAAATTTCATGGGGTAAATAAGTTTTTATCTGATTGATAATGTCAAATAACCACGACCAGTCTTCGATGTCAAATCACTTTGTTGGTTTTCGCAAACGATGTCCCGTTGTGTAGCAGCTACTCGCAAGATCCACTCTATCCGTCTAAACGTGTCACTCAGTGGCGGCAATACTCCCGCTGCAAATCTGACCCCTGAGCGATGTCGTCCGAGGGTCGTAAATGGCGTGCAGGTGGCACTCGGCATGCTCTATCAAAGTGCATCAACATGCAGTGAACCCCAGGGGGGTCTTCGCCGTAACGAGCGCAAACCATCGCGTGGTACAATCAGAATAAAATCTATAGAATTTTATATCGATGCTCCTCTGTCAAATAAATAGGATAGAAAACGAATTTACCGCGTGAAATTTGTAGCACCCGACGTTTCGGTGACGTAGCAACCGCCGTTGTCCAGAGTAGACTGTCTACCTTGTCCAGACAGTCTACCCTGGATAACGGCGGTTGCAACGTCACCGAAACGTCGGGTGCTACAAATTTCACGCGGTAAATTCGTTTTCTATCCTATTTATAATGTCAAACAATCGCAATCTAAACATTGCTCTTCACAGACTGCACCTAACGCAGACGAAAAAATCTTTTAATTACGTTAGTTTTAAGGGGGAAGCCTGGTTTAGACGGCCAAGAAATAACATGTTTTTCATGTTTTTTTTTAAACTTTAAGTTGAAATTTAGTCATAAATCTTTTCTTATCTAAATCTTATCACCTCTAGAATGGCTGATAGTTGCAGATTGTTGTAAGCGTAAAAAAATACTACTTTTCTTTAAAGATAACTTTAAACGTGTTTTTCTCAAAAATATATTTTTCTGTTGAGCCGGTGATAGAATAAAAACTACTTGACGGATCGAGTTGTTCCTTAGAAAAAAAATATTATTAAATTCTCTTCTATATGAACTAAAAAAAATGTTAAAAGATATTTATATATATATATATATATATATATATATGTATTTTTACTAGTTAAACACAAAATTTTGGGGCGAAACTCGATTTTATTCTTTACCTTTAAATCCTTGAAAAAATATAATAATTATAACTTTTAGTTATTTTTTTTAGTTCATCTAGAAAATACACGACATGTAAAAATTAATATCTTAGTTACCTTTTTTTGTTTCAAGCAAAATTACTCTCGGTATTACCGGCGCAAACAGATACCGTAATTTTTGCAGCGGTAGAAACAATAATTATTATTGCAATTCAATACCTCAAAACTAGTTTTTTTACTATTACAAAAAAAATAGAGCACGACTGATGTGGCTACAAATTAGTACAAATACGCCGAAGCCCGAAGGAGAAATGTCCATTTACTTGCTTTTCTGTTTTTCGTCCTCTCCTTATAGAGCAGACCTTGCAAAACGTCCTTCTACTTTTCTTTCCCGGCCGACCGAACAACGTAGAAGGAAAGGATTAGTGAATGCGCTGAATCTATTTTGAGACAGAGGCGATTAAGACCATTTCCAGATGAAAGTGTCTCTGTGTCTGTATTCCTCCACAACAGCGCCCAAGCGCTTAGTACGATTGAGCTGAAATTGGGCATGCAGGCGTCATGTGGTCATGGCAAGAGTTAAAAACATTGTGGTTTAAATCGGTCCACCGGAAGGTTCGTTAGTCATACTTTAATTTAGAAATATTGGACTTAGACTTGACATTTGGTGCACTGATGCCTCGTTGGACCGAAATCACGCTGTGAAACTTTGGTTGGAATATCCCGTATACAAGCGACACAAATAATATTTAAAGTCCGCCAAGTCTGTGTGTGTTTGTGTATTCCTCCACGATAACGCCCAAACGCTTGATCCGATTGAACTGAACTTCGGCATGCAGGCATCATTTGGTCATGGCAAGAGTTGGCAATGTTAAAATCGGTCCACCAGCCCTGGCGATGACCCCCATCGGCGATGAGCGCGGATAGTGAGAATGCAACATCACATTACATTTTCGTTGTGCCCAATTGACGGCTAAAAACCGCTCTTGGACGTATCAAAATAATTGGGTTATGTAGTAAGTCTCGTTACTACTCTTTACTGAACATACATAGGTAGTCAAGAATTAACTACTAGATTGTCAAACTATAAATATAAATAATCAAAATTATAATAGAAGCCTAATATTTGAAAGTTAGTAATTCGAAAAGATACGTAGTAAAATTATTCATCGTAATATTCAAATTAACAGTAAAATGTTAAATAATCAAATTAAAGCTACTTTATGCATTTTAAACTAAAAGTACAGATATAAGACCATATAAAATAATCAGACAATAACAATAAGGGTGGCCTATCAGCATCTCCTTGATGTTTTTTTATGTTATGTCCTCCAGCTGTTTAAAATTTGTAGAGAGTAGATTATAAAATTTAATGCTAAGGTTCAACATCAACTCATCAAACACGTTCGATTCAATTTACGCTAATATACTGATCGAAGAAAATTCATTTGATTTAAACCTAATAAGGTAGTGGTTATCAACCGGTGGGTCGCGCCCCCTGGAGGGGGGGGGGGGGTCGTGAGGAGACCCTCGGGGGTCGCAGGCTATCTAAAAAACTTTAACCCCTCAAATGAATGGCGATTAGCTCCGGTTGCCTACGGCAAAATGTATATAAATTTATATTTACATTTACATTTACATTTACATAGAGCGGGGTTTACTATAGAGCTATAGCATTACTATAGAGCGGATTACTATAAAGCGGCGCACATTTACATTTATATTTACATTTATATACATTTTGTATACATTTTGCCAAGGCATCCCTTAAGGGACGCCTCACATTTGAGGGGTTAAAATCTTTATTTATCGGATATGCCAACATTTACAGCTTTGAAATATAAACATATTTATCCACTCATATTTATCCGGAATCCACTGCTCACCCCCCAGAAGTGTAAAAAAATAGTATTATGATGGGCCCGACTCCGGTCGGTGAATTCCATGGCAGCTCCGTTTGTATTTATTTATTATTATGTGTTTTGCTAATGCTTTTTCAAAACTTTACGATGAGATTTGAAACAGTTATGTATGTAGTTTAGATAATAAAAAACCGGAAAATTAATGTGGTTTTCGCCATTGTCTTTACAAAAACTTTATTTACTCGATGACTACAGTTACAGATGTGAAAGAGACTGAGGAGCGAGGGGGCGAGATAACCAACTTACAGGCTAGGAGGGGGGGGGGGGGTCCGCGTAAAGGATTTTTTTACCAAAAAGATGTTTGAAAATCTAATTCTAAAAAATACTTGAAAATCTGTGTACCGAATTTCACGTGTGTAAGTACAATATTTCGATATTGAAACATGATTAGTACGCCCCCGCGAACTCGCATGCACGACATTGTGACCTCATCCCAAACAATACATTTAAAACTCTTCTTGTGCGACGCCGGGGAGGGCAGTCGGTAATAATATACGGTGCATCAAGAAGGCGCCGACGAACAATGGTTCCGTTTCTGTACAAAGAAAGTTAGAAGTCGTATTTGTGTAGGGTAGCGTAGGGGTACGAGCGGCAGCGGGTGTGCGGGTGCGGGCGGGCGGATCAAGGTGATGAATCGAGCGAAAAAAGAAGTAGAAAAAGTGCGCGCCATCTGCCGGGCACGCGCCCGCGCAGTCTGACCCCATCCATACGTCAACGACCAACACAAAGGGCGCAATTACTGCGGGAAATATTATTTACTAGCTTCTGCCTGCGGCTTCTCTCGACGCAATGTCACAGCCACCAGGCGACTTCCTTATGACGGGGGTTACACGTTCACTGCTCTTGAAACGACCATCGGTTACACGATCCTAGGTGAACAGCCGGGCAAAGGATGCCGTGGTCCGTTTCGCCGCTTCGTAAGGGAGAGGACCGCGCAAGCGACTTCGAACTCGTAACCAATCGAGAGACTGGAGTAATCTGGTCGCAATTGGAAGTAAGGGCGTGAGTGTAAGCCCGCTGGGTAACACTCCTGGCTATCTCGCGGTTAAGGCGTTGGCCTCTTACGGGTATGTGACGGAGCTTGACGGTGGACTGTTTTGTCCAAGTCTTCTGCGCTCACTCCAGGGAGATAGAACGAGTAATCGTTAAAACTTCCTGAGATGACGGGTTCGCCCGTTGTAGTTGACAACTCTAGTTGTTCAGATAAAAATGCGATATGGCACTAATACTTAAATTTAATTATTGTTGTCCTCGGTTAAAATATTGGGTTTTTTATAATCAATCGAACCTTTATATAGAATTATTGGCTGGAAGACTCATATTGAATTATTAGCTGGAAGACTTAGCTCGGCAGCATTTGCGGTACGTCAAATAAGGCAACTAACTGATGAAGCTACTGCCAGAACTGTCTATTTCAGCTACTTCCATAGTATAATGTCGTATGAGATTTTGCTCTGGGGCCGCGCAGCCGATATGCAAACGATATTTACTCTGCAGAAAAGAGCCACACGATCCATTTATTGTTTAAACTCCCGAGCATCGCTAAAAGAGAAATTTAAAGAGGTCAATATTCTGACGGTTTATAGTCAGTATATATTCGATAACATAATGTATGTTCGTAAAAACTTGCACAGGTTCCGTAAGTTGGGTGACATTCACAATAGGAAAACCAGGTTCAAAAATAAACTAGCCATTAAGGGCTCTAGGTTAGCAAAAGTGAGTAAATCTTTCGTTGGAGACGGTGTTCGCTTTTATAACACTGCCTGAGGAACTAACCCTTTTACCAGACACTAAATTTAGAAAAATTGTTAAAGATACTTTGTGCTCTAAAGGCTATTATAAAATTGAAGATTTTTAAGCGATACATTGGTCTGGTCAAGTCGTTTTTGTGTAACATAGCTATGAAAATTATTTGTAAAGTATTATTATTATTATTATTATTATATTACGTAAAGCCATTGGTTATATAGTGTAGTAATCAATGGTAAAGCTAACAAGCAAGGCATAAATGTCTAGAAACATAAGACGTTCGGAAAGTACTGTAAGTCTACTTCGAATAAAAATCTATCTATCTATCTATCTATCTAGAAAAAAAATCATTATCAATGTTATTATACATGGCCAAATAAATTGCTACTATCGATAAGCGCCACCTGCATTTAGCCGTGGCGAGACAAGGAGTGGAAGGGTACAGACAGACACACAGACACACACACAGCCAGATTTCCATCTGAAAATGGTCCTAATCGTCTCGAAATGGATATTTTCGTTTTCATCTCGATAAAACAATGCGCGTTCCCAGTATGTTGTTGGTCGGTGGGCCGGGAAAGAAAAACAAACACTATTTCATTAATAACAAAAGAACGGGTTGGGAACGGCCTGGAAACTCGCCTGATCTCTATACAGGAAACGTATGTACAATCTGCAAGGAAAGACTTTAAAAATGGACGAAAAGGAACCTGATTTGCTACAAAATGCACATATGGTTAAGAGAAGAAAACATCATACTAAATTGTAAACCCCTGGTGAAATCGAAACCCAAATGTGTTAAATTAGTAATACAAGGTAGTGATATTTAAAACATTAGGAAAGCATGTACTATTTAAAATTGCAAAATAATATCTAATAAACCGATTTACACAAAAAAAAAATGTTCAAATAATACGCTCGGTACTGTATCGTTAGCATATATTGTAGCTATGTACCCTTGCAAAAAAAACTTTTTAAAGGCCTTCTTATTGAAAAACATATCTAAAATAGATGTTGCTAGTATATATCATAGAATATTTTTTTCTGATTTATTAACCGGTCGAGCGCCAACGATGCCTATAGGCATTTTGCGTCGTTTGACAGATCTGCGCGTAGCCCTCTCGGCCGTCCATAAATTATATTAAAAATATAATATCCAGGACTAACAAATATAATTCTGTGGCAATTAGGCAAAACTACATAAGTCAGAAATACCATTTTCTCAGGGGAGCATTTTGAAATTTATGACTAAAATTGGCACATGGAATAAAGGATGTGTGGCACATGGAATAAACTATATGTGTAATTTTAAAATAATATGTGTTAATAAAAAGATAATTAACATATGCTACTATGACCACCTATCAATAGTTAAGAAAAAGTACGTAAGTTACACATATGTAGTTTTGCTCACCTGAACAATATATAACTAGTGAGAAAGTAGGTGCTATAACTTCTTTTATATTGTGCTTCGAGTTATGTAGTTTTTCCCAATGAAAGAGTAAAAAAACGCTGTTAAATGGTCATTATAACTCATTTTGGTCAAAAAACGACTTATGTAGTTTTGCCTAATTGCCACAGAATTATTAGGTAACAAGATGGAATTCATGAAAAAACGATATCGTTACTATTTATTTACAAAATCGACCAAAAAGTAGCGGCGAGTTTTTTTACGCGAGAAGACTGGCATCCGACCGGTTAAAAAATACTTCCAAAAGTGTTTCGAGAGTCCTTTTATAAGTGCCGAGAGAAATGGAGTAATTTTAGTTTCCCATTATCTTCTTCCTTATCTTCTACTTAGACCTTGAAAAAACGGCTAAAATTGCGATTCCAATTGGCATTCAGACGTAAATTCAGTAGGGGGAAGTCCCCTGACGCCGGACGGCATCTAGCGTCGGACACTAATCGTATCTCGACAAGTCGCGGCGCGATCGATACAAAGACGGGTGAAATGTATGCGGGGAAGCGTACGCTTTTCCTTTTCTCACGTCTTTGTATCGATCGCGCCGCGACTTGTCGAGATACTATTAGTGTCCGACGCTAGGTGCCGTCCGGCGTTAGGGGACTTCCCCCTACGATTCCAGCAAGCTAATGCAGGACATCGACCAGCACCGGTTAGCTAATTTCCAGTCCAGATGTGGCGATGCAGACTAACCTGAATATAATGTAATGTATCTAAGAATCTACCCTCCGGCGGCATAAGGAAACGTACAGCAGGGAAAGGTGCAATAGTAGCACGAGCCGAGCAAAACAGTTGCACGAAACATTTACTTCAATGATAAGTTCAATTTATAGAATAGAATAACTTTATCTATACTAATATTATAAAGAGGTAAAGTTTGTGACGTTTTAGGAAGTAATCTCTGGATCTACTAAACCGATTTTGAAGTCATAGGCTATATATTAATCCGAAAAATTAAAAGACTTTTTCGTGGTAGTGAAATTTCCAAAGTAAGTCGGAAAACTAACGCTGCTTTAACGATGAGAGATATATGATTAAGTTTTAGAGAAAAGTTGTAGAGCTTGATAATGCCTACAAAAAAGTCAGCGACAGCATATGTCTAACTTTATATTTAAGTCACAAAAAGTAGTTATTTTTTTTTTTTTATAATTTAAATCATTAGGTCATGTTTATTGGTCACATTATCAACAATTATGAATTCTTATCAAAATAAGTAAATTTATCGTGTCAAGTTTTTTAAACAAAATACTTTTCCCTTTTACTGCATATAATTTCCGTTTTACTGCATAAATAGTTAAAGAGATAATACGCTCACAAATAAGACACTCACAAGAAGACACTCAAATTGGCATGCAAATACATACATACATATGCAGTAAAAATATAATCCTTCTTTTGGCAGTCAGGAAATAAATCATAGCAGTCAATACTAACCGAACCACACTCATAATTTCATCACAAGTATAAAGTTTTACCGCCTAACGTAATGAATATTACACTGGTTTTATAAAAAAGACAATTTATGCACAAATTGCATACTTATCGCTCTACCGATATCTTAGAGTCAACCATTCGTGTGCCACCGCGACTAACGAGGAGCTCTCAAACATTTTCTGTTGTCGCTTGCGATAGCAACATCGCGTGGAATAGACCTCTCAAATCATGTAAAGGATTCGATGTATTTTATAATTCCATTGATTTAATTAAAGATTCGATCATACCTAGTCTATCCCCTACTTCATAACATTTTACTAACTGCCATCCTAGGGTACTTTATTATATGACTAATATATTATAATATATTATTATATCATATTATTTATTATAAATATTATTATCCAATTATTCATACTTCAATTTTTTGCTTTATAGAACTTTCCTTATTAACAACTTACCTTATTATTACTTTTATTATGCTTATTATTAGTCTTATTACTTTTTCCACTATTAACGTGTTCATGTTATTTCTTTAGTAATGTGTAATGCAAGCATTGTAATGTGTAATGCAAACTATTCATAGGATAGTAAATTTGTTTTGTTTGAAAATAATTTAAAAATACTATATCATGTATTTAATGTCTGTAAGTTTATTACAAAATATATAATAAAATAAAATAAATATATTTTATTTTATATTATATATAAAATATAATATATAATAAAATATAAAAAAATACAAAGAAATGCAATTCAACATTACACATAAAATCATAAAAAGTTTGTAAAAAATCTAATTTTAAATAAATATGAAAAAAAAGTATTCAGAAATTGAGTAGGTACTTAATGAAAAAAAACTACAAATTCATAATTTTTAAAAAAATAAGGAAAAAGCATCCAAAGAGAGTTCCAGTGTAAGAGATACAACATGTGTTAACCCTTCAGGCCTCGGCCCCTCAGCCGATTGACAAGTTGATGTACCAAAAAATTTTAGTAAAAATTAGTAAAAAAATTGAATTATGACACTGTCTCACCAAAAACATTAATGCCAAACCACTGTACCCATAATTAAAATGAAACATATGAACATAATAAAATATAATAAAATAAAGCAAATTACATTAAAATAAAATTAAAACGGGCCCGTCACGCTGAATCAGTTTGTGGCCGATATCGGCCAATCGGGGCTTGAGGGGTTAAGAATAAAACTAGTATGAATGAATGACGTAACTAAATTTATGAAATTATTAAAATATCTGAATTAACAGAAAATTATACAAATAATAAAATATAATTATTAATAATATACTTGTAAAATACATTATCAAAAAATCATATTATTTTATACTATAAAGCCAATAAGGTTAAAATAGGTATAAAACTAGGAAAACGCATAAAATAGGTATAAAACTGAAAATAATTAATCAAATTAGGTAGATAATTACATTTAATAATAAAAAATAATATACCTAAGCAAAAAAAAAAACAAAATAAATAATTTTAATATACAAATTAAGATTAATAATCAAAATTAAAGTAATGCAATAAAAGTCAGAAAATAAATTGAAAGAACTAAAAATAAATAAATTACAAATCACAAACAAGACAATCAAAGAAAAAACTATCACAGAAAATATAATGTAATAAATATTTTAAAATTTATTATTACCATATAAGCAGTTCCCAAGTAGATATTTCTTAGTTTCATACCTGATAATTTCTTAGTTTCTTACCTGTTTTTTTTTAAGTTTTCTGTTAATTTATTACAAAATCAGTAGTAGCTACGAGTATGCTGGACTCTGAATAATAAAACGTTTGGCTGGAAAAAATATTAAACATTTACAAAGTAGATCTACGAAAACTGGATGACAAAATATATTACTCAGTCAATAAGTATTAGACGGGGTATTTTTAAAGAAAATAGCATTGATTATACGGCGTGTTACATTGCTTATTGTAGTAATACGCTTTGGCAACTAGGATTTTACTACGAAAGGCAACTCGTATATTACACTCGTAGTTCCAAACATTGATAAATCTTCTCTTATGTTAATATGGCGGCGTTCGTTGTATGGCAGTATGGCGGTGCACTATTGGGTTCTTACCTATGTAATTGCTGTTTTCTCACACTGGTCATTATGATCATGGATAACTTGGGTTTGAGTTGGAGTTTCAAATTCAAATAAATTTTTATTCAAGGCCATGTTATTCTTTTTTTAAGAATCAGCTGTATATTAAGAATCAGCTCCGTCGTTTGCTTTAGCTCAAATATTTTCATGTGTGCCACCATGGGTGAAGTTGAAAATTTGCATTATTTTCAAATATGAGATTCTGCGCCGGTGTTTTCTAATACATCTTCTTGCAGTCTGGCTTCAGTTACCGTAAATGTGTACTGTTAAGAAATGTAAACAATGATGGAGACGCTCGTTATAAAATAACCGAGTCTGGTCAATCGCTCATCGCCACTTCTTCTGCTTGTTGTCAAGCAGATTGCACTGCAAACAGTCGCAAACTTGCGGGAGTTGCGGCTGGGGACGCTTGGTCACCCACCGCACTTGCCAGACCTTGCTCCAATAGTTCAAGAAGCTCAAGACATTAACTTCAAGCGTATTCGAAGAAAAGGGCTAAGTTTGAGGGTTATTTTTTTATTTAAACATTCCAAACTGAAAGGTTAAAAAAATATTAAATATTACCTACTCATATTGCTAAGTATTGCATACAATGTATTTTTTTCTGTAGAATGTTTACTTTAAAAAAAGTAAAAATGTTTACATCTGATCAAAAATCTGTTTTTGAAGATTGGGGCCTAAAGGTAAAAATGTTGCCGACGCGTGTCTGGGCAAAGACGCGAACCTTCAGCGCGAAGAGTGCGGAGCATCTTTGTTGCTGGCTCTTTTCGCCGCTGCCGCGCCGTATCTACTATAGCAAATTGGTGCCGGCGCAGCGGCGCACGCGCAGGCCGCGGGGTGCGCGCGACACAGCTGTTGCCAAGCAGCCAGCCCTCCGCCCGTAGATCCAAAGGGGGCGATCGAGTACGCGCTGTAAGATAAGGGCAGCGTCTTGGAGTACGAGGGCCTCGCTCAATGGCGTCTGCGAGACGGCCAGACGAAGGGATGCCGAGTTAACCAGGCTTTACATCAACAAGTTCGTCTTCAATCATGACTGACATGACATGACATCAACAAGCCGTTCAATAAGGGAAAAAACAATGGGCATTTTGGGCCTACCCTTCAATGTCTCCAATAGCTATAAACCATATAGCAATGGAAATACATCTTTTCGTAAAAAAATCATTACTAGAACGACCCACCTCAAAGTCATCTCCAGTCTTTTGGAGTTATATCCTTTTAAATATGGCTAATTACCAGTGTTGGGCAATATTTAGTCGACTAACGATTGAATACGTTAATCGTGATTAACGACTAACGATTAATTACTATAAACGTCAATCACGAGTAATCGCCACTAACGATTGATTAATTTCAATCGTAATCATGACTAAAAAATCGCGATTGAAATTTCTTCAAGTTTTGCAAGTCAAGTCGGTCGATCGGTCCATCGGACGTTCAGTCCCGTCGGTCGGTTGGTCGCTGGATCAGTTGCTCGGCCGGCCGGTCGGTCGGTCGGTCGGTTGGCCGATCGGTCGGTCGGTCGGTTGGTCAGTCGGTCAATCGCTCGGTCGGCCAGTCAATCGGTCTGACCGGCCGACTGAGCAACCGACCGGCCGGCCGGCCAATCGACAGGCTGACTAACCGGCCGACCGACCGGCTAAACCGGTGAGTATCTAAGTACAGTCAGCCAATAAATATAATAGAAAGAATTGTCGGGTGGCATCTAAAGAGCATGATTAACGATTAATGACTAATTAAGCAACTAAAGAGCAATTTAGTCATGATTGAAGATTGAAAATTAACGACTAATTAATTTAGTCATGATTATTTCAATCGCGATTAACTTTAGTCACGACTAAATTAGTCGTGACTAAATCAATCATGATTGATTAGTCGATTGAAAAAAATCTTCGATTGATCTAACAGTGCTAATTACCTGATATCCTAATGATAGCTTTGTGTACATTCCGCACATTTAATTATCGGTTGCACTCCAAAGCTCTGTTTATACTTTACCCACGGTCGCTCTCCCTCTCCGCCTCCCCTACACCCTGCGCTGCGTCTGAGTGGATGTTTGCGCGCACGCAACGAGCCTATAAAGGCAACTAACATGGCCACCTAACCTAGGGCACCTACCACGTTCAGGGACTGTATTTTTAATAACTGTTTTACCCTTTGAGGACCATAAGCTTTGCGGTAGAGTATAGAAACTTTTGATACGTAAAACTGTTGAAGGGAGGTGTAAATACCATGTATGTCGAGTTTTGTGAAAATTGCTCCAATAGTTTTTGTATAAATTGATGGGACATTTTAAGGTGCGAATGAGTAAGGTTCGGAATAGCTTTCTCTGCCAATCTTAATTATTCTACGACAAACTTCCATTACACATCAGGGGCCTTGGGGAGGTTCACTTTAAGAAAAAGGTACAGGGTATTTTGATTAAAAACCAATATCAATTTCGCGCAGCTCTATTGACCTACTTGACTATTATTATTCCTTATTCTTTCTAATATTGACTATTTTACAATTGCGTTTTTTTTCATCTAACTATTATTACTGATTTGTTTGTATTTGTGTTTTTTCTTTAAAATATCTTCCCGTATGATAATTTGCGAAATTATCCAATATTTGTTTCATTATTTAGTATTATTGTCCACACGAAAATTCTACGAAATTATGTAAGAATTTTGATTGAAAATATTGGAAAATTTTGTTTCCTCTATATAACCTAGAAAATCTGCGCTTGGATGTTCAACGTTAATACCTTACAATGCCGACGTTCATACCTTATACCTTAATAGGTATATATTTAAATATAATGCTTGTTATTTTTCGACATAACCAAGTGTAGGAATTCCTATCAACTGGTTTGAAATAAAAAAATAAAAAATATATAAAAATAAATGGTTCGAAAAGCTTGCGGAGATAGAATGGTGTCGATTAGGGAAGTACCCGACAAAGGAGACCAAATACACTTTTAGTAGTTTCGCTGTGAACTCTATAAGCGCCACCTACATTTCAATAGCGCAGAAGGGTTGCGAAAATGTACTTTAGAGTTGATCAATCTACTAACATATATAAGCCAATGGTATTATTTTGAAAATGTTGTAAAACGAGTATAATACGATGGATCAGACAGGCAACGTTGTAGTTGTACGGTAAAATTGTGTGTGTGTGTGTGTGTGTGTGTTGTGTCGTATGTGTGGCATCGTATCGCCTTTCCGGATCAGACAGGAAGGGGGACGCAGAGTTCATTCCTTCCTCGGGCGGCTCCTTACCTCTGCCTTTGCCTTCGCCTTGCATTACATCCCTGACACGGTCCACGGCTGACTCGAAAGAGGGGTGAACAATGAAAAAATATGGACAAACAGCTGCGCGCACGGCTCAGACTATGTAATGGGGGTGACTGCTCTGGCATTCGAAACATCCGATTCCGATCCAATAAAATTGTAAAAAAAAACGGTTGTATACAGCGACTTAGCAAAGTGCGATACAGTTTTATTCATCAAAATTTGTCGTTCTATAATAAGATTCCAGAGCAAATGAAAAGCCTCGGAGAGGTCCAATTTAAAAAGATAATCATAAATAATTTGGTAAGAAACCCAATTTATGGTATAAGGGAGTTTGAAAATTCTGAGTCTATTTTCCATGTTGATGATTAATGAAATGCGTAAAGTTTTAAACATAACGGTATTATGATAGCTGACATTCTAATTTTCATATAATTTATTAAACATCTATTCATTTTAAAAAAAACTACGAAAGCATTATTGCTGGATTGACAATAAAATATATATTTTTTGATTATTCTACATAGAATTTGCATTTCTAGTTTAATATATTATTCTCCTTGACTCTTAAATCACATTAGTATATTTTGATTATTTGTATATAGGTAATATTGAATATAATATTACAGCGATGACAACTATCACGATAGTTATGTTTTTAATAATTAAATTTTTAGCATTTAATTTTGTGACGCATCCAAGTGTAGGAATGCCTATCTACTGGAGTAGTTGATTGTATTGTATTGTATTGTATTGTATTGTATCACCCCCAAGATTTTCCGGCAAGCAGACGATCCCCCTCCACCTCACCAACTCCCCCCTCCCCTCCACCCGGTAATGATTGTGTCAATTGACTGTGATAACAAAAGTAGCATATTTTAGTATTTTGTAGAGTATTTCCGTGGTATTAAAAACGTATTTTTCCAAAAATGATACAGTATTTTCTTAAATACGGCGGTATTTTTTTGCGTCGCTTGTATACGTTATATTCCAACCAACAGTTTACAGCGGGATTTTAGTCTAATAAGGCATCTATGTACCTACCGAATTTCAAGTCTCTAACTGGAATATATCGATATTGAAGTATGACTAGCGCGCCCTCTGGTTGACCGATTTCAACTACAACCTTTCAACTCTTACCATGACCGACTGATGCCTGTATGCCGAATTTCAACTTAATCGGATGAAGCGTTTGGGCGCTATCATCGAGTAATACACACAGACAGACTTCAGTCTGAAAATAGTCTCAATAGTCTCGGGACCCCTTCCGCTCAAAATGTATATTTATTTATTTTATTTATTTATTTATTTGTATCAAACATAATTATAAAACACATAAAAATGGTCATACCAAGTAATGGTGCGAAGAAACAACGGCCCACATTCACATGACCATGCTCAGCGCATACCCAACTAGGCCAAATTTAGCCTGTATCTGGGCATACGACTTATTTTCTGACTTAGGTGGAGAAGCCTAACTGACGTAGGTACTCATATAGATACCATACATATACATACATACACAAATATATAAATATAGCGATCTAAATATATTATAGTATTGTTCTTTTGCATTATATTACAATGTAGTACATTTTGTTTATTACCTTATATCATATTATATATGTAGTATAATAGTAAAGTTATGCAGAAATATATGCATAACTTTACTAGAAATAAAACACATAGAAAAAAAACACATAATATAATAATAGTACAAATAGAATTATTATGTATCAAAAAGTAAAACTAAAAAAATATCAGGTACTTTTAAGAAAAAAATAAAAAAACCGTTCCCAAGCTAATTGGGTGAGTATATAAATATTTCATTAATATAATAAAAAAATATAGGGAAAATAAACAACAGTAAATATTACCTCAAAATAAAAAATTTATGCAATAACAATAACTGAAACAGTAACTAATTTACCACTGTAATTTAATGTATTGATTTTTCATTGTCAGTTTTTATAATAGTCTTCTGAAAACTAGTTTATTTTTGGAGTAAATCACTGCATATCATTCTTTGTTAAATCGAGTAACTAATTTAAGATTAATTTAATATGCTTGGTCATTCCTGAATGAAGGTCGGGATATTAGCCACCAAATATTTGACATTATATTTGACATGTAATTTAATTTAAATAAATTGAATTACTATTATTTATTATTATTTTGTTAAATCGCTGTTCTTGTGTTTTTGTTCTTTTTTTAATTGAATTATATGATATATATATATATATTTTAACTTGTAACATGGACATTTTATATACAATTGTATCCTCGGATTATTTAAATTTGATTCGTTAACTATTTATTGCGATATCATTTTTCCATTTATTTCGATTCATTATTATTATTATTATTTATATTTTTTTGTATTTATTATGACATTATATTATTATTATTCAATTTGATTATTTCACCATTTATTGAATGTTATTTTTCCAGCACACTACAGCTACAGTTACATCACACTACACTACACTACAATTACATCACCCTACACTCAAATTACAATGTTTATTGTTATTAGTTAATTTTAAATATTATTTGATTTTTAAATTAAGTATTCTAAAGTATACATAACCCACTGTCTACTTGGTACGATTGCCTTAGTACGGGCCTAGGCCCAGCTAGGCGGCGTTGATTTAAAAAATTGTGGTCTGCGGTGCTTTCTATTTTGCTATTATTTACATTTAAGCCTCTAATGTTAAACTTACAATGTACTGCTGTAAAAAATGTGATTTTCTTTAATAAATAAATAATTAATTAAATAAATAAATTCCTACCTAGACATATGTAAAGTTGTAATGGAAATACATACTCTGTATTGTCTGTCCATCGTATATAACTGACAAAAAGTGGGCATCTCAATTAAAACATCGTCACCAATTGAAGCACGGAAATCGGAACACGGAAAAACATAAAAAAATCGGTTGTGTCACCCCAAAACTTTCCCTGCAAGTAGACAAGCCCCCCCCCGCTACACCCCCCCCGCCCACCCCTCGCGCCAATTCGTGGCATATTTTTCCAATGATTTTTATTTTCTATTTTCTTTATTATTTAGTATTTTCTTTGGGTATTTGTAGCTAATATTGTTTGCTGGGGCTACAAAGAGAACCCAATATGCATCTGTGGAGCGCTGCAGGATGAAGACCACCTCCGATTCTGTCCACAGCGGTCAACCTCCATCCAGGACCAACTATAGAGTTGCCAATTACAACGGGCGAATCCGTCACCTCAGGAAGTTTTAAAGATTGTTTCACTCCCGTGAAATGAGCGTAGAAGACTTGGACAAAACAGTCCACCGTCAAGCTCCGCCACATGCCCGTAAGAGGTTAACGCCTTATCCGCGAGATAACCAGGTATGTTACCCAGCGGGCTCACACTCACGCCCTTACTTCCAATAGCGACCAGATTACTCCGGTCTCTCGATTGGTTACGAGTTCGAGGTCGCTTGCGCGGTCCTCTCCCTTACGAAGCGGTGAAACGGTGTAAACCGAATCTATCGCGGACCACGGCATCCTTTGCCCGGCTGTTCACCCAGGATCGGGTAGCTAATGGTCGTTTCAAGAGCAGTCGCCGTAAGGTCCACAAGCACCCCCGCTCTATAGGAAACAGTACTGCTTCCAGACTCCCCCGACTGTTAGTCAGAGTGCACAGTCGATTGGCTTACGCCGCACGGTGCGCAGAGCGTACAGGAGCGCCAGAAGGTTGACTCCTAGGGTAAATTAGCCCTAAGGCCAGAGTCCTGCCCGGGCTTGCACTTCATGCGTGGAGGCCGCCGGATGGGTGTTGACCCGTGAGTGTGACCAACCCTGAACAGAATGGGTCTTCGTGGCCAAGTCAGCAAAGGCCCATTAGCTCCCAAAAGTTGATTATCAGTTCAGTACTTGAGTAATGCTCAGTCAGCCTGAGTACCGTGCGATACTAAAGTATTGAATGTGTTCAATAGACGAGAAACTCAGCCAACTGCTAAATATGGCTGAATTTGGGAATGTATTTGTATCGAGCGGCAATACCGTCAAACAGTAATAAATTGCTTAAAAATAAATTACCAAACTTTTATTCCTTATAAAGAAAAGCGACTTCCATCGCCTATTCATGCTTATTGATTTTCAACTGTAGGTTTTGTTATAATATTTGTAATTTTCGCAATGTTTATTATGATTGACCCGTGAGTGTGACCAACCCTGAACAGAATGGGTCTTCGTGGCCAACTCAGCAAGGGCCCATTAGCTCCCAACCATGACCAACAAGAGGCAAACTATAAGGCCATCCAGGCCGCATATTTTTAGAGACGTGTCCTAACCAAGCCCGGACACGTTCGTTCACAGCAGTCCTCAGGTGTTAATATTATCTGTCCTAGATTATAGTCTCTGGTACGCGATTGGTTCGAATAATGCATAGTAGATTATTTGCAAAATCTGCACATTTCAGGCTCAGAAATTACCATATTTTTCAAATTGTAGTTCATTGGATACAGATCAGTGAAAAGACTTGTTATTAGCCTTAGTTCGCCTTTGCTGAGAGGAATTAGTTTCAACCTCATATCTGCAGCGGATTTTTTTTTATTGTTGGTCTTTTTATTATTGAAGTGATATTATACATTTCCCACCGCCATATAAGCTAAAATACGATTTGATTCACTAGCTCGATTGATTGGGGCTTGAGAGTCGCGAATCGCACGCAATTGGGCGACTAGGGGTCATTGTTTCCGCCTTGTCGGTGCCATGACCCCCTCAGAGACGGTGAGGAGTGGGGGGGGGGGTACATGAGGCCAGGGGGGTTGCATTTCGGGACGTCGCCCGGGCAACAATGCGACGCTCCCCTCTTCAGGAGGCCCCCTCCGTGGGAACGATAGGAAGTGCAAGTCTCGACGGGCCCACCTGCCACTACACACTCCCAAACTCCCAAAGTGCATGCGATGCAAACGGGGAGATCCTCTATCCATATTAAAACTACAGGGATCCTAGAAGATATCGCAATCTTCCAGCAAATTGCGAAATTCATCGCATTAAGATGAATGTTAGCAAAACTACAACTATAAAGTTTCACATGCGACAAAATAACTTCGACTATTTATTTACACCAAGTAAAGTCGCGAGCGTATTAATTGAATCAAGGGTACATTTTTGTATTTTTAACTTTAGGTACAGTGTTTTTCGGGAATATGGCAACACTGAATATCATCTGTCATTAAAATGTCGAGAGATGTTTTGTATAGGTTTTATTTACTTATATATGTGCCACGTTTTTTCTGTGTATTGTTCCATAAAAAATAAACTTAAGTGTAAAAATGATATAGTTTCAGGTTTTGATCAATTTCTACTTCCAGGTATACAGCAATATCACAATGGATTATCCGGTGCAACAGCGAATGAAGATAATCACATTAAATGAGCACGCCAGCAAAGCCCAGAGACAAATTGTTGACGAGGTTATAGACTTTCAAGCCACTGCCTGTCGCATCATCAAACAAAACTAAAAAACGACGAACTTTGATGTGAATAGAGTAGGAGAATGTGCACCCAAGAGAAAAAAGTACAGCTCAAAATGATGCACTTTTAATCAGGAAAAGTAAAACAAACCCTCAGATGTCAAATGTAGACCAGATAGACTCAGATTGTGCGTAAAATGCAGCAAGATGGAATTAACCTGCATGTGTCTCTTAAGGTGAATATCCATTAGATTCGCGAACTGCTCAAATGGAGACGGTGCGGGCATCAACTCAAGAACAACGAACGCTCCGCAGTTTTCATTTGAACGTTGAGCGAACATGTCGTCGCCAGAATTTATTTTTAAAATTCTCATCCTTCGGATCACACAGCACTGTATAATGTCGGTACTCCTCGATTAGAGCATGACTGTAGACATGTCTCTTCGGCCCACTCCAAAGCGATGAATTCGCGTTTACTGAACGCTGAAAGTGATGCGCGAAACGTACCGTCCACACACTGCACTCCACTTGTGTTCGCAGCATTTACCGCCACCACGTGGAAAGCATTTACCGGTTCGTCGCGGAGCGTGCAACGTTGCACGCTCCAGGAGCGCGAACGTATCTACTACTGGAGCAGTTGCAGATTCGTGGACCAGCGTTGATGCGCGAACTAATAGATACCCACCTTTACAGTCCGCAGACGACTTTGTAAAGCAGGAATAATTGTACGCGAACCTATTAAAAACAGCTTCTAACAATAACAACAACCATTAAGAAAAAGCGAAATAAAAACACAAAAACATAAAAACTGTAGCGTTGAGAACTGAAAGAGGGTGCTTTTTCCTAATGAACGGCATTTTTTCAGGGGCAAGTTCTGAACTTTGTGCGTCGTAATGCTGGACAAAAGTTAAGCACAATCCACATTCAGGGATTCAATCACCTAAATACCCCGACAAGCAAAGGTTTTGGGGCTGTTTTTATACAACGGCGTAGGACCAAGCGACCATTTCCAGAAAATAATCCTCCAAGTGTGAGGGACTACCCTAGGAAGGGCTCTCGCGTCTCAGGCCTCACGGTTGGTGGATCGGTTTTCCCTGAAGGATTGCCGTCCGGCGCTACTGGACGGTTTGAGCACCGTTCGGCGTCAGCCAATCGGCTGTGCACTCTGACTAATTACTAAAGGATTGTAAAGACTATGGAAATATACTGTCTCCCAAGCAGCGGGGGTGGATGTCGACAACCACTCTTGAAATGACCAATTGGCTACCTGATCGTGAATTCAGAGCCGGGCAATGCCAATGGTCCGCGTTAGATTCACGCCGAATCACAGATGCATATACGGCAGGTAGAGGCCGCGAAAGCAACTTCGGACCCGTAACCAGTCGGAAGGTCGGGGGTATCCTAATGGTTAATTCTGGACGGAGATATCCTGCGAAAACTGGTAGTCAGTTACACTATATAAACATTGGCATTGACTACGGTGATGTTTGTTATATAGATGCCAGCGATGTATTTTGAATAAGCTGGAGCGTCTGCAAAATATCTTCCTCGGGTATGTTTTTAACTTGCGAAAGTTCGACCTCGTTAACTGCTTTCGTGAGCAACCTTTTCATTAGCTTCCTTTTCGTGATCGAAGAAATTTGCAAACGTTGTCGCTACTCTACAACATACTCAATAACCCCACTTCACCCTCCTATCTCAAGGAGAACTTCCACCCCTTGGGAGGCCACGGTCTTCCACTTCGATCAAGCCGGGATAACACACTCGCTATTCCGATACATCATCCTTCTGTTTACACGCACTCTTTTACGGTTTATTCTGCTCGTTTCTGGAATCAGCTCCCTCACTCTATCAGGCATGTACCTTCGTTGCACACTTTAAAAAAGTTGTCGAAGAAAAATTTATTTTTACACAGCCACTAACTAAATACCTCATTTATCCTTGCCTGGGCAACCTTAGCATAAATTATTGACATATATTTGATAATTAGGAATTAATCAAATGGTTGACTGTAAGATATCGCTATAGCGATAAGTCAGCCATTTGTGCATAAATTGCCTTTTTTTGAAAAACAGTGTAATATTCATTAAATAATGTTTAGACTAATGTTTAAATACAAATACATACAGGCACAAAATAAAAACACAAAGGCATTGGCCTTTGACGGATTTGTTGGACGGTAGATTTGTATCGTTTTAAAGTCTTCTACGCGCACTCCACAGGAGACAGAAGGATCATTATCGTTTAAACTTTCTGGGGTGACGGGTTCGCCCGTTGTATGTAGTCGACACCTCTAAGTGCCATATCGTAGTGCGGCATTGAGTAATCTAATAATACGCTGTATAATTAATGGTTTTGGTAAAGAACATTAATTTGTAGTCACCCTGTGCCGCGCATTCAAAAAGTGTGTCATGTGTTTGGCGCGATGAGCCACTCTCCCATATCGCACTGAGCGTTTTTAATGTAATTCCTGCATAGTTTATCGTCCACTAAATAGCGATGACTTTATAGTAGGGGGTTGGTTTGGATAAATATTGAATAATTCTACAAGAATGCAAAGACAGGGCGCGAAAAGCGTGACTAAATAGATATTCGCGAGAAAGGAGTGACGAGGACACGACACGGTACACTGACAGCATAATTTCGAGCAGTCGAAATGGGGAAATGCAAAATGCAACCAAAACATTGTTTTACACTCTTAAATATGTATGCTACGTCCCCAATTATGTCGGTAAGACACGTATGGTGTAATAATTACTACACAATACAATACAATACAATCAACTACTCCAGTAGATAGGCATTCCTACACTTGGATGCGTCACAAAATTAAATGCAAAAAAATTCATTATTAAAAACATAACTATCGTGATAGTTGTCATGGCTGTATATTCAATATTACCTACATACAAATAATCAAAATATACTAATGTGATTTAAGAGTCAGTGAGAATAATATATTAAAATAGAAATGCAAATTCTATGTAGAATAATCAAAAAATATATATTTTATTGTCAATCCAGCAATATGCCTTCGTATTTTTAAAAAAAAATGAATAGATCTATAATAAATTATATGAAAATTAGAATGTCAGCTATCATAATACCATTATGTTTAAAACTTTACGCATTTCATTAATCATCAACATAGAAAATAAACTCAGAATTTTCAAACTCCCTTATACCATAAATTGAGTTCCTTACCAAATTATGTATGGTTACGAGTTCGAGGTCGCTTGCGCGGTCCTCTCCCTTACGAAGCGGTGAAACGGTGTATACCGAATCTATCGCGGACCACAGTGTCCTTTGCCCGGCTGTTCACCCAGGATCGGATAGCCGATGGTCGTTTCAAGAGCAGTCGCCGTAAGATCCGCAACCACCCCAGCTCTATAGGAAACAGTACTGCTTCCAGACTCCCCCGACTGTTAGTCAGAGAACACAGTCGATTGGCTTACGCCGCACGGTGCGCAGACCGTCCAGGAGCGCCAGAAGGTTGATTCCCAGGGGAAACTAACCATAGGGTCAGAGTCCTACCCAGGCCCGCACTTCAGGGCACAATTGATGCTACCATATAATAACATTTAATTCCTTAATCTGAAGCTGAGTCATCATTAGTGCGTCCACCTCATACGTTTAGGCCCCAAAAGGGTGATCAGGGGCAAGCATAGAGATGCTGCGTTCGAGACATGTCTCGACCTGTAAGAGCCGCTCTCGTTAGTCATACGGACCCTCGTCTCTTCGCTGCATTGTACGTATTTTAGAATAATTTTGAGTGCATTTTTTGCCCTTTCGTATGGTCTGGTAGGTCATCATACTGGAAACAGGAGTCGCCAAACATTTGGTTTCCAGAAATATTATAATAATTAATAATATTTCAATAGGATGATGCGTAATGTGGTGATGAATCTTATTATAGAAGGACAAATTTTGGTGAATAAAACTGTTTCGCACTTTGCTAAGTCGCTGTCGGTTTATGTGGAGATTGGATTTATTCCTCGTATCGTGATGATGAAAATCACTATTCACCGGAGCTTCTGTTAGGTGTCTACGAGCGTACATAATATTTTGGTAGATGTAAGAAGAAAATAGAGTCATTATTCCTGATTTTACAAATAGCGGCTTACAAGAACTTCTTGGTGAGACTCTATATAAACTGCGTACCGCTCTTTTCTGGAGGAGAAAAATTCTTTTTGAGTTTGGTGCCATTCCCCAAAACAGTAGGCCATACGTTATTAGGGAGTGAAAATATGCAAAATAAACGGATTTCGCTGCTTCAAAACCGCATAAACTTCTTATCTTTCTAATGGCGAATATGGCACTGCATAATTTTTTACTGAGATCATTTAAGTGATCAGACCATTGTAATTTTTGATCGATTTCTAATCCGAGAAATTTCGTGGAGGAGACATTTTCTAGTTGGTCAGACCCAAAGTATACGTCTATTTCGTTATAATCAGACGGCCGCAAAGAGAAGCATATTGATTTTGATTTATTTACGTTAAGTGACAATTTATTAACTTGGAACCATATACTAAGCCTGTCTATTGTTTCTTTTATTCTTTGGGCCAAAGTGTCTTTATTTTTATCGCTAAAAAGAAGTGAAGTATCATCGGCGAATAAAATGATTTCATCATCCACGGATTTCAGGCACTCTGGGATGTCATTAATATAGACGAGGAAGAGAAATGGTCCAAGTATCGATCCTTGAGGAACACCTTTGCGGATATTCTGTGGCGCGCTCTTGCTATTTTCGACTTGCGTAATCTGAGTGCGTTCTTGCAAATAAGATTCCATGAGTTGCAGTTCCTTATTCCTAATGCCGTAATATTCCAATTTTTCAAGTAGAATTGAGTGGTCTACGCAATCAAAAGCCTTAGAGAGGTCACAGAAAATGCCTACGGTTTTTTTCATTCATTTTATTCATTAGCCTATAAAGAATTGCGATAGATGGCACTAACAAATGCATGCTATTTATTTATTTATTTATTTATTGGTCCACAAAAAAATTACACCGTTAGCACTTAACATAGCTTGTGTTGCTCCTAACTAGGCAGAGCCTGTTCTAAGGAGAACACCTATACAAATGATTATAAACTACATAACTTCCAAAATAAAAATAAAAAAATGAATCAAATCAAGTTAAAATGAAATTCTCACTACACCAAAATAATATTAGAACTATAAACAAGTAATACGAATTATTGGTTAAATTATTGGGTTTTTCTAATCAGTAAGTCTTTTATATAAAAATAAAAAAATGCTATTATTTTCGCCAGACAATACTATCCACGCCTCTTGCATGTCGCCGACGCAGGTACACATATTTAGTGTATAACAAGATAATTAGTATAGGTTAGGTTATGTTAGCTTAGGTAGTAGGTATATTAAATTAGTGGAAAATCACTTATTTACTGCAAACATTTGTGTAGTAAGTGTACCTATATTCAGCTAGTTATTATAGGAAATATAGGTTAGTTTAGGAAGTTAATACATCTACTTAACGTGAAAAGTTATAATAGTTAATATAAGTATAATAGGTAATATAAGTCAGATATGAACACATTATTGTTAGTTACCTTTAGTGGGGAACTGTGACATGTAATTTGTATCTTTTTTTTATAAATAAAGACTACTACCAAAAAAAAAGGCTGCCAAAACATGCTATAGCGTTAAGCAGTCTAATACTATATACAATCAATGCGTATATGAAATTATTTTTTATGCAGTGTGTACGTAAGGATGTATGAAAATGTCTGAATGTAAGTATGTCTGACTGACAAAGGTAGCTCAAAAATGCCTCATTCACTGGCTGCTTAGTAAAGGAAGAACGTAAACTAAAGGTATACTCATACAGATTTCAAAAATAGCAACGCATTTATAAACACATAAGTTACCCACCCTCACATCTCTGACAATATTAATTATGTACCTATATTTACCTATGCAAGAGCAAATTTAGATTTTAATTTATTATATAATTAATTACTTGTACTTTTTTATTTGATATAATTTAGATTTTTTAATGATTACCTTGCTGTTTTTTTAAGTTGCTATTAGAATTTCGTGGCCATTTTAATTCTAGCTTATAAAACCAAAAGATTAGAAAACATATTTTCATAACATTCTATTTAATATTCCAAAAGCTTTGCCCCGTTAAGAGCGACGCAGAATCATTGTGTTTCAAAAAAATATATATATTTTCTAGAGTAAATAAATAAATGTGATTTTAAATATATATTATATATGTACAGCTTACTATTGGCTAGCGGTGTGCCCACCGCGTTTCCAAACCCCGGGCAGGCCTATAAGAGAAATGATACAGTATTTATTAAAAATGTTATCTACCCCTGGATCGGTGGTAGCGCTTATTTAGGTACGCGATCGCGAGTAGTAGATTTCTGTCGCGCGTCCCCCGAATATTATGCCGCCGTTCGCATCAATGGGTCTGTGATTGGGGTTTGTTTTCACCCCGCGGGTACGCGAGCAAAAGAATTAGCAACGCGGCAAAATCGGCTCTCATGCACTTTCGCTTACAAATTCTAAACATCGGCTGTGTCACCGCAAAACTCTCCCGGCAAGTAGTTGAAGACTTATGGATGTGCCTTCGGGAAGGAGGTTGACCCGATTGAAAGGGATAGTCGGCGACGAGCGCGTATAGTGAGAATGAGAAGCGTTAAATACGTTCGATTCAATCGTTTACGCAAATATACTCACAGGCGAAAATTCTATGCGATTTCGGGCCAATAAGGCATCTGTGTACCAACTTTAAAGCCTATAAGTGTAATATTTCGAGATTGAAATAAGATTAGCGCGCCCCCGGGTGGGCCGATTTTGACCGCAATCTTTTCAACTCTTGCCATGACCGAGTGACGCCTGCAACGGCCTGCATGCCAAATTTCAGCTCAATCGAATTAAGCGTTTAGGCGCTATCGTGGAAGAATACACAGACACAAAAAAAATTGATTTTGATTATTTCGATTTGTGTATTGATTTCATTATGATTATTTGGATTGTGTTTTAAAGATTTACTTGATTTGGTTATTTTATTTTAAAATCAAATATGTACCTACCAATAATTAATAGGTGTGTCCTGAAAACCAGGATAAGAGATATCCTGAGGATACCCCTAATTTGCAGCGTTTGTAGCTTTATTTCATAGTCTTTGTCTATTTACAGTATTAATTTTTAATCTGTGTGTTCTTGTTTTTTTGTATATGTTTTTAATAACAACAGCTGCAAATACATATTTTTCGAAGACTATCGCGGTTGTTTGACATTATAAATAGGATAGAAAACGAATTTACCGCGTAAAATTTGTAGGACCCGACGTTTCGGATAGCGGAAGCGGAAGTAACCACTGGATGCAGTTTCAAAATCCCATTGTTCTATCCAAGGAACAATTCTACTTTCCTCGCATGATCCGGGAAGCCATTGAAATAAGAAGAACTCCGAACTTCAATAGAGATGACGGCTACAAACTCTCTTCTACGTGGAACCCTCTTCTTAAAATGTTCCCGCCGCCGAACGCCGAACGCAAAGACGTAAAACAGGATACAGTGAGTGTTGTGTGCAAGACGGATTTTAAAAATTCCCGCGCTCCGAGCCCGGCCCCCCACCACCGTTATAACCTACGCAGTGGCGGCAGCGGTTTGCGGCCTACCCGCAAAACAACGGACTGACAGGTCTTCAGTCTACCCTAGACAACGGCGGCTGCAACGTCACCGAAACGTCGGGTCCTACTAATTTTACGCGGTAAATTCGTTTTCTATCCTATTTATAATACATATTTTTCATTTTTTATTAGATAGTTTTTTTTTTGGAAATCGTCTTAATCGTCTCAGGGGGGCTCAAAAAAGATATTTCCGTCTTCACTTCGAAAAAAAATACGCATTAACAATACTTTGTCGATTGTTTAACAGGAATAGTAAAATTGTATTTTTTTTATGTAAATAATATTAAAATAGTAAAAGCTATGATTTAAAAATTCGTTTGTTAGTATATTATTATTGTATACCATATAGGCGTCTTTAAAACGCCATCTACAGTGCGCCGTATTACTATTATACAACGAAAGTCGCTATTTATTTATTTATTTATTTATTTTTAGGAAAACCAACAGCTAATTATAATTTAACAAAAAGACTGAGTAGGATAACAGAGAGCCAATTAAAGGTGTTCACGTTTAAGTAACGTTGTAGAAACATATGTGATCTTTCAATTAAAGCTATCGATTAAAAATACATCAAAAATTATTCAACAATTAATGCTAAAGCATTCACTGTTCAGCTGCTGCCTAGCTGTGTTAATACTCGTACAGAATAGATCAAAGTCAAATAACCGTTTAATCAAATCATTGAAATTGTCACTTGTTCGCCACAGAAATACGTTTTGCCTATAGTTGGTACCAGCATGAGGAACATGAAGAGCAGGGTTAAATCTATTGAGTTTGGAAGGAACATGGAGATTAATTTTATTTAGTAAGTCGGGACAGTTAATATTGGAGGTGTGCGCGGTTTCACACCGCTTAATCAAGCGGAGGATATGAAATTTCTTGCTTAAATTGAAATAGTTAGATGAGCTGTATGGGATTTTCACAGTATGGGATTTTGAGCTGTATGTTGAACATATTAATAGTAGATTATAATAGATCATAATAAGAGTACATCATTTTTTTAAACTATGAGTGCCATCTACACGTTACGTTTCGTAGTAAATTCTGGTTGTCAAATT
This sequence comes from Micropterix aruncella, assembly GCA_944548615.1. Classification (NCBI taxonomy): domain Eukaryota; kingdom Metazoa; phylum Arthropoda; class Insecta; order Lepidoptera; family Micropterigidae; genus Micropterix; species Micropterix aruncella. The sequence goes on along the minus strand of OX155972.1, from coordinate 175,998 downwards.
GCGGTACGACGTTGAACAATCTAATACGCTATATAATCAATGTTAATAAAGACACTGTGAATTTTGGTAAGTACTAATTTTCACATTTCAATAAAATATTAACTTGTAAACCATAGTCCTTCAGTGTTTAAGTAAACCATAGTCCTTCAGTATTCAATTATGTTGTGCACTTCAATATTAGTAAATTAAGTATGGATTTCAAAATTGCGAGAAATGGATCTTACCGCGTAAAATATTAAAACTGTCACATTTTCTCTGCAAATACATTTTTTTGTCAGCACGGAGAGAATGACGACGATAAGACCCGTTTCTCAAAATCCCAAGATCAATGAACTACGATACATTGAATATATTTATTTATTCACACCTTTTACGTCACCATTTTTCGTAAACATTTTTTTCGCTATTAATATTTACTCAGAAATATGTATTCACCAGAATTTCATTTGTTTAATACTTGTAGATTACTTTTGAATAAATGTATTTTTGCATAGATAAAAAAACGGAGTTTTAAGTATTTTTTGATATAAATATAACTAAAAACACAAAAACAAAATCATTCTACTGAATATGTCTGTACAGATTCAGAGTTCTTTTTTAACAAAAAAGGGGGGGACACAAATCCAAAACGAATTAATATCTACATGCTCTCCTAGTTAATTATCATCATGATTATGAGAGACGGACCTTACCGCAATATAAAAATTAAGACAAAAATGTAATTTCGAAAAAATAATAATAATTTTACTATTTTACGCGGTAAGCTCCATTTATTATGACTATGATGGTCCAAAATGATTAACTCAAGTAAACTAAATAATTTAAAAAATCAAACTAAAAAAACATTCTACTGAGTATTTCTAAAAAGATTCAGAATTCTTTTTCAAAAAAAAGGAGAACATAAAAAGCAAAAATTAATGAATATCAACATGCTGTTCTAGTTAATTGTCATCATGATTAAAAGAAACGGGTCTTACCGTAATCAAAGGTTTGAGGCAAAAATCTTCAAAGAAATTTCAAAGAAAAAATAAGAATTTTACTATTTTACGCGGTAAGTTCCATTTATTTAGATTATATTGGCACAAAATGAATTTATCATATGCGTAGTTACAAAATACTATAATTAAAGGACATAAAACACTATAACATATTATATATTGTTTAGCAGTTAAAGGTTTTTGAAATGTGCAAATGAGTACCATAATTCACAGTATCCTAGTAACATGGCTACCCACTGTATAACATATTCTCGTGGCGGTAAATTCTTGACCTGCCCAAGGCAGATGTTTTCGCTTCCTCTTTTATACTGACCTTCAGATCCGGTTGCAACATCAGACACGAACTGTCATTATGACATGTAATGGCTCTCGCGTTTAAACATTTAAAACTTAATCCATTTTAATTTTTTGAAATACACAGATAATTATAACTTCTCGCTAAATATCGCCAAGTTATTGTTAAGTTATTGCCTATACGATAATACGTGCCTGCTTTTAGAGCCATCTATAGGTTTTGAGGCAAAACTACACTGAGAATAATCCGGGCTAGAATGATTACTATCTCAGATGATAATGGCTGATAACAAGCAAATATATTAAAAGTGAACAATTACGTTTATAATTACTTTTTTAAAAGTAAATATTTGTTGTATATATTTATGTATATTTCCGGAATGTACTTAATCAGACCTTTCATTTGACACTTAACACAATACATTTATCTTAATTTATTGACTATTGGACATTTGGACATTAGGACAACTATCTAATTAAGATTTGGACAGTTAAGGGACCCCATGACAAATAATAATAATTTCGTAAGAACCAAAAACCAGTTATTTAAAAATCATATTTTTTTGTGAAGAGTAATAATAGAACACTGTATAATTTATATTTATAAATTAATATTCCAAATACTTCTCCTTGTACTCGACCTACCGGGTTTATACCTAACGGCCGCAAAAAAGGAAGAACGAAAATCTAAACTCAAATGATGACTGTCTACGCCAACGCGTAACTTTATATTTATATTGAGATTTATATTGAATACGCTGATTTCTCCTTATTTGAGAGCAAGGGGTCTCAGCACGCGCCCTATAACACTCGGAATGATATAATGATTCTAACAGTACCTTACACTTCTAAATCGGTTCAAGCATTTGGAAGCTATAATGGAATAAAGAAACGAAAAACATGGATAGCTGAACCCTGAACACATTACACTCATTTGGAATGGAACAATAAAGTCGTACATTTTAATATAATAGGAGCTATAATTTAAAGAGACTTCATACAATTATTGTGAAATGACATAATGCGAGATACTAAATTATGTGATTGAACGTATATGTATTGCACATACTTTATATGCATTGCATAAGTTCGGGTAAACTTCAACACGTTTAAACTTGAAAGGCATAAGTTTCATTAATCATGTATTCAGTCTTCATTCTTCCCTATAATTACTTTCCAACGATAAAAAAGCATTTTTGAATAAATTGCTTGGTATTCCTTGAAAAAAGTTGATAAAGTAGTTTTCTAAAGCTTCCACTGAATAAGACTTTCGCTATTTAACCACCCTACATATAAGAATGCACGTGATACATCCGCTGTATTATCTATACTAATATAATAAAGAAGTAATGTAAGTAAGTTTGTATGTAGGGGGTAATCTCCGAAACTACTCATCCGATTTCAAAAATTCTTTCACTAATGGAAAGCTTCATTACCGGCGAGTGCTATAGCCTATATTTTATTACGATTATTGGTTTTCAATACGAAATCATGATATTTGTAAATCAAGTCGGAGAAAATGAGCTGGTGAATTGTTTTATCGGCGTGCACTGACGAAACTGTTTGATATAATATGTGAAAACAATATTTGACAGAAATATCCGCCTCAAAGAAGTCTATAAAGAAGTCGGCGACAGCATATATCCAACTACAGCAATATTTAAGCTACGATAACTGCTTTTATGTCTCAACAAAATAAGAAAAATAATTAGGCAGTGGTTGTTGAGGACATTGGCAATAAATTAAGAATCCTTATCAAAATAAATTAATCCATTGTGTTAAATAGAGGTGAAATTAGCCATTTACTGTAAGTTTTAGGTGGTATAGTTATAGAGAAATCTTGTAATTACTTAGTGACGCGTGCAGGCACCTCGAATACTAAGGTCAGCGTACAGCAGAAGGCGGGTGGCGAGAAACAAGACTCGTACCTACGTCTACGAGATAGGTAGCGTGCATCTGAGGAAGGCTTCTTGCACTATGTATAAAGGTAGCTTCTAAAAAGGCAAATAAACGAACAAATCGATTCAAAACTTAACGCGAAGCGAAGTCGCGTGCAACAGCTAGTCACATAGAACATTTTATATAAAATATATAAATATGATACATATACAAATTTATATAAAACCGCTATATAAAAAAGTTTATATACACCGCTATATATGTTGTCTGTGGTATATTTTAAACAAGTTTTGTTATTGAGAAATCTAATGAAAATAAAATAAATTCATAGTTTAAAAAAAAACACTAAAACATGCTTTTATAAACGCACGTAAAAACCACATCATCAGACCTTGAAACCTAATCGTGGTCAAAGTTCAAGACTTTTCTAACAAGTCCAAACACAGCTATGATACGATGTTCCATCATGAAGATGCAGTTCATATCTTCCGACTCAATCATCAGATCAGTTCGACAGTACCATATTATTGTATTGTCATCAGAACTACATACAGCTGCCAATATTCATGACGCTACAATCCTTGGAAGATGGTTAAATTAGTTACCTTAGATTCCATTACATAGTTACATACAGGTCGACCTAATAGAAGCATGTTAAAAACCTATTTGGAGGAAAAAGGATTTGCCTATTTTTGAATAATAACCCAAATGTAGGCCATTAAACTGCTCTGCAATACCTTCCTCACAGTACTATATAGATTGTTATAGACTACATTTTCCTTTGCCATATTCGCATTATATCTGTAACTCTCCGTATATCTGTCACCTAAACTGACGGGAGCAGATAGAATTTTTAAGGTGTTCGGTCAGATTTGGTCGATTTACCACAAATTTGTATTTGATCTCATTTTTCAGTGTGCCGACGATGTATACAGCCATATGCGATCCACCAATGAACCTATGGAAGCTAAAGTCCTTGATTGTAGGCAACTTTTTCTAACAACTTCACTAGTAAAATCCATATTTGGACAATAATTAAAATTTCAGAAACTTGAGAATCGAAGACAAATGATAGAAATATAAGTTAAAGAAACTTAGGTGCACAAATTACGATTATATTTTAACAATAAACTTTATTACCAAAAATTCTTTATTGTTTTGAAAGTGCATTCTAATTATTTTGTTGTGCATTCTATTGGAGTTCTACGGGAGTTAATGGGCCCTTGCTGAGTTGGCCACGAAGACCCATTCTGTTCAGGGTTGGTCACACTCACGTGTCAACACCCATCCGACGGCCTCCACGCATGAAGTGCGAGCCTGAGTAGGACTCTGGCCTTATGGTCAGTTTCCCCTAGGAATCAAACTGGCGCTCCTGGACGGTCTGCGCACCGTGTGGCGTAAGCCAATCGACTGTGCACTCTACTAACAGTCGGGGGAGTCTGGAAGCAGTACCGTTTCCTATAGAGCGGGGGTGGTTGCGGACCTTACGGCGACTGCTCTTGAAACGACCATCGGCTACCCGATCCTGGGTGAACAGCTGGGCAAAGGATGCCGTGGTCCGCGATAGATTCGGTATACACCGTTTCACCGCTTCGTAAGGGAGAGGACCGCGCAAGCGACCTCGAACTCGTAACCAATCGAGAGACCAGAGTAATCTGGTCACAATTGGAGGTAAAGGCGTGAGTGTCGGCCCGCCAGGTAACATTCCTGGCTATCTCGCGGTTAAGGCGTTGGCCTCTTACGGGCTTGTGACGTAGCTAGATGGTGGACTGTTTTGTCCCAAGTCTTCTACGTTCACTCCAGGCAGATAGAACGACTAATCGTTAAAACTTCCTGAGGTGACGGGTTCGCCCGTTGTAGTCGACAACCCAAGTTGTGCATTCTATTAAATTTTATATTACTAACCTTACTTTTGATTCTTGCCTCATGAATTTTTCCCGACTTTCTTTCCCTTTTTTATTTAATTTTATTTTATAGCAAACTTACAGACAGTAAATATATAATACTAGTATTTTAAAAACATATACAAACTCAACAAATTTACTATCCTATGAACAGTTTGCAATGCTTGCATTACAAATTAACAGAAATAACATGAACACGTTGATAGTAGAAAAAATTATAATAAAGCTAATAATAATATAAGGGTAAGAAAAGTAATAATTAAATAAGTTGTTAATAAGGTTATTTGGATAGAGCAAAATAGAAGTATGAATAATTGGATAATAATATTTATTATACATAACATGATATAATACAATAGTATGTTATAATATAGTAATCATATAATACAGTACATTAGGATGGCAGTTAGTGAAATCTTAAGAAGTAGAAGATAGGTCAGGTATGATCGAGTCTTTTATTAAATTAATGGAATCATAAAATATATGTAATCATTTACACGATTTATCAAAAACGCGACACATTCTGGTAAGAGGTCTTTCGACACATTCGACCGGTCTTTCTCTTTTGTTTCTTCCTCATATCTTTCTTTTACTGTTTTGTTTATTTTCGCACATTTTGAGCGCCTGATTTGTTAAAACAAAAGCGCGATGACACTCAAAAGCTTCCCCACAGCAAGACTCTATATGATATTATATAAGATGATGATGAATATGACATATGTTAGTGCGCAGGTGCGGTTCCTACTCCCATGATAGGGTGGCGTTTGATAGGAACATTTATTTAATGTATTGAGAGGGTGCGACGTGCTGGCGCAGATGGTCGGCGTACTGAGCGAGCTAAAGCGACCCGCATGTACTAAATAATAGCACATAATCCCACGCGTGGGCTTTTAATTTACTGTTATTAGCATTTGCTAACCTACCAGAAGTCAGAACCAACGTTAATTTTATTATTATTATTATCTGTGTAGTCCAAGTTTCTGATATCTTTACATGGGAGAGAGAATGCCTTGATGTCGTTGTAACTCCCTGGGGTGGCGGGTTCACCCGTAAGAGTTGAAAACCCTCAATGCTGTCTACGTATGTTTACTGTACCCGCGTCTTTTAAATATTTGTATATTTCAACTTACTACTAAAGCTTTAAGAAAAACTGCAAACACTGATCGAGACAGTCAGCCTTTGAGATTGAAATAGAAGAGCTTAAGTTGTTGAGCGTCGAGAAGGATACGTTCTTAGATGAATACAGCAAAGATATGGAGAGACGAGTCACATAATTAAGAAGAAATTGATTAAAAAATACAATGGCCTGATGATAAAATTGTGCAGTGCCATATTCGCCATTAGAAAGATAAGAAATTTATGCGGTTTTGAAGCCGCTAAATCTGTTTATTTTGCATATTTCCACTCCCTCATTATGGCCTTCTGTTTTGGGGAATGGCACCAAACTCACAAAGAATTTTTCTTCTCCAGAAAAAGAGCGGTACGCAGGTTATATTATAGAGTCTCTCCAAGAAGTTCTTGTAAGCCGTTGTTTGTAGAATCAGGAATCATGACTCTATTTTCTTCCTACATCTACCAAAATATTATGCACGCTCGTAGACACCTAGCAGAAGTTCCAGTGAATAGTGATTTTCATCATCACGATACGCGGAATAAATCCAATCTCCACATAAACCGACAGCGACTTAGCAAAGTGCAATACAGTTTTATTCACCAAAATTTGTCCTTCTATAATGAGATTCCAGAGCAAATGAAAAGCCTTGGAGAGGACCAATTTAAAATGATAATTATAAATAATTTGGTAAGAAACCCAATTAATGGTATAAGGGAGTTTGAAAATTCCAAGTTTATTTTCCATGTTGATAATTAGTAAAATTTGGAAAGTTTTAAACATAACGGTATTAAGATAGCTGGCATTTTAATTCTCATATAAATTAGTATGCATCTATTTATGTTTAAAAAATACGAATGCGTATTGCTGGATTGACAATAAAATTATTTTACGTTGATTCTCTCTTAGTATATTTTGATTATTTGTAAGTAGGTAATATTGAATATAATATTACAGCCATGACAACTATCATGATAGTTATGTTTTTAATAATAAAATTTTAAGCATTCAATTTTGTGACGCATCCAAGTGTAGGAATGCCTATCTACTGGAGTAGTTGATTGTATTGTATTAAAAGTATGTAGGTAAATACTTTTTTCGCAAAGGCATTTAACGTACAAATTGAATATCCTATCTACGAAGAGGCTTTTAATTAGGTTCTTAGTCCTTTTTATTAATATGAACATAAATTATTATTATTATTTATTCTGGACAGGCAGCTTTGCTTATCCGTCCAGATCAGATCTTGTAAAGTTAGTCATAAACAAAAAAAAGAAGTTAAGTACAAATGAAATGAAATGAAAAATACCTTTATTGTAAAAAAAATTACATGGGTAAAGAAAACTTAAATTCTATTTTAACTTAGCATAAACGGCGGGCTTATCGTTTCACGATTTCTTACTGCCAACCGTGTAATATTAAATAAAAGTATCAATACAGCTCACATACATAAACATATTTATTTTTATTTTTTTATTTTAAGTCCACAAAAAAAATTACACCGTTAGCACTTAACATAGATTGTGTTGCTCCTAACTAGGCAGAGCCTGTTCTAAGGAGAACACCAATACAAATGATTAAAAAATACATAACTTCAAAACTAAAAATAAAAAATTTGAATCAAATCAAGTTAAAATAAAATTCTCACTACACCAAAATAATATTAGAACTATAGACAAGTAATACTAAATAATAATAATAATAATAATATAAAATAGCAATAATAAATAATCATTCATAATAATAACTAATAATATATAAGAATTAATAAAAATACGTATATAAAATAAATAGAAAATAAATATATTTATTTATTTTAAAATTGTGATGAATGTTTTCTCCGTCTCTCTCCTACCAAGGTTTATTAACCATGATGTAAGGTGATATTTTTGTTGTTTGCTGCTAATTTTCAATATGTTCTCTCTACTCATGATATTAACCATTCTTGGAGCAAGAAAGCTGTACACATAAATATACATATACATACATACAAATATACATACATACATAAAAAATATAATTTATAATATAATATATGTATATTTTAATAATAAATACATAGAAACTACAGATAAATAATAATAAAAATAACTGCTTATATAAAATGATAGATATTACAAAGTTCTTATGCTTCTATCCAGTCAACAACCCAACGAAAGGGGGAAGGGGGGAGGGGATAGGGGGAGGGTTGGTTCTTAGTTGATATTTTGAGGGAGAAAATGTTTTTTCAGTAACGCCTTGAAACAGGGCAAGGATGTTGCATGACGAATAGCATGCGGAAGCTGGTTCCAAAGTCGAGCAGAATGGACGCTAAATGAGTTAGTGAAAAAATAAGACTGATGTAGTGGAATTGCTATGGTGTTGTCCTGACTTGACCTGAGTGGAACACCATGACTTCCTAACGGGAGAAAGAGGTCTTTAAGGTAAGGAGGTGCTATGGGACTATTTAGGACTTTATAACAAATCGAGTCTGTTTTCAAATAGATGGACATAGCTTGCACTAATCACTTCATATGTTAGTTTATTCCACATGTCCACCACTCTATTTTCGCAGGACGTTCTCAAGAGGATTAGATTTCAATTTTGCACGGTTGACTTTTTTGCTGTGACCACAAATATTTGTGCTTGTATTGAATCTGTAAATATTGTCCAAGTTCAGGCACATCGTAGTGATTTGTAACAATTTTATGTTTTAATCAGGTCCCATCTTTGTATTACAGCGGCGCACAATATCGCGTGTGGCGCTTGATACGCCAGCTAGGCCTCTGTTTAGAGATCTATGCATCATGACGCTGCCGTCCATTTATATAATGGAAGTAGCGCTGTTCGTTCGCAGAAATCTAGCCGATTTTGAAGTGAATGGTGTGCATCGTCACTATCCAACAAGATCCCGTAGCATGCTACGTTCGGTAAGTCATGCATTATCCAAGTCGGAGAGGCTAGCCTATATCGCCGGCCCTGCGGTTTTCAACAAACTCAGCGAGCACATTAGGCAGGCCCGATCTCTTGACGTGTTTAAGAGACGCCTTAAGAGATACTTTACAGATAAGGCGTTTTACTCACTGGAGGAATATTACTCGAGTGAAGTCTAAAAATAAATGGTGGCTAAAGTATTTAATGATCTCTTTGCATTTTGTCTTGTATTTCTTCTTTTTACATTATTCTTGTGTATTTTTTTTTCTTCGTTTTGTTTTGTTTATTTCATCTTTTCTTTACGATAAAAAAATGTTTGTTTGCTAATATGTATGAATGTTAGCTAATCTGCATCTGACTTGTATACCAGTATACTAATAAAATGAATATGAATTTGAATATGAATATGAATATTATTTGTTTTAGACTAGTCAGTCCAAGTAATTTGAATCATAAACTGATATACATCTCTGGTCACAGCAGCGAATTTTCTTTCTAAAACGACTCTAACGCTTTACCGAATAATGTCACAACAACCCCCAGCATCACCACGCTCAAGGCCAGGCTCAAGGAGCACATAAACCTAAAACCATAGGACATCCAACGCTCCTTCAATCATCCCTTTCCTTTTATTCGTCTCGTTACGTTTCTCTCGTGTCCTTATTAATTTTAATCATTTGTTTTTCTTTTGGTATTACGATTCTTTTTCTAGTTTTCTGTTTATTTTATCATTTTAATTACTTCCCCGGCCCAACAACCGACCATATTGAGTTGTCAACTACAAGGGGCGAGCCCGTCACCACAGGATGTTTTGAACGATTCGTCGTTCTATCGACCTGCAGTGAGCGTAGAAGACTTTGGACATAACAAATCCGACGTCTAGCTACGCCACAACCCGTAAGAGACCAACTCCTTACCGCGAGAAAGCCAGGAATTACTTCCCAGCGGCTTGAGAAACTCGCGCCCTTACTTCCAATTGTGACCAGATTTCTCCGGTCTCTCGATTGGTTCCGAGTTCGAGGTCGCTTGCGCGGGCTTCTCCCTTACGAAGCGGTGAAACGGTGTACACCGAATCTATCGCGGACCAAGGCATCCTTTGCCCGGCTCTGAACCGGGATCGGATGGCCAATAGTCATTTCAAGAGCAGTCGCCGTAAGGTACGCAACCACCCCCGCTCCATAGGAAACAATACAGTTCCCAGACTCCCCCGACTCCCCCTGTTAGTCAGAGTGCACAATCGATTGGCTTGCGCCGCACGGTGCGCAGACCGTCCAGGAGCAGGGGTTTGATTCCCAGGGGAAACTGACCGCGGCCAGAGTCCTACCCAGGTTCGCGCCCCGTGCGAGGAGGCCGTCGGATGGGTGTTGACCCGTGAGTGTGACCGACCCTGAACATATGGGTCATCGTGGCCAACTCATCATGGGCCCGTTAGCTCCCAACAACCGACCAGGAGGGAAAGTATTGTAAACACGCTAAATTAAATCGAGATGAAGATGGAAATATCTATTTTGGACCCCCCCCCCCCCCCTCCCCCTGAGACGATTAAGACCATTTCCAGACTTTTAAGTCTATCTGCATGAGTGTCTGTGTGCATTTCTCCACGATAGCGTCCAAACGCTTAATCCGATTACGCTGAAATTTGGCATTGGAAAAATTTGTTTTTTTAATTTTATTTTTAAATATTATGAAAAGCTATGATCACGATGCGCTATCTAGCGGTTGGTAAAATGTCGCTGATATTGTTTATTTAAGACTTATTACCTACCGCTAGGTGGCGCAGCACGCTCAAACGCTTCTCAAACCTTTATTTAACAGTCAATTTCTTCAAATTTTCATATTAAAAAAAAACAAAAAAAAAACATTTTTGTTAAATCAAAAGTTGCTTATTACGTTGTACCGATTCACCCACAAAAAAAAAGCCCGTGCTGTAATAACACCCATAAGCTACACCAATAATATTCAAGTTCCGACATACATTTTATTTAAATATTAACGCCATCTGTTGGCACTTGGCCCGATACCGCCCTTGGACAATAAACGAACCGCGCTGCCCAAGGCGGTAGCAAACGAACCCGACCGGGTTCATCCGCCGGCCGAGAGAGGACGCTCATCGATTTTATTTATGAAGTTAATATTCAGATGAAATCAGTTCTTAGGTACGAGTACTTGGGGTGACACAACCGACTTTTTTTATGTTGTGTAGCGAAGGCAAAACCTGTAATATAAACTTAATTTATAGGTTAGCTGATAGACATAGCCGCAAGGCAATAAGCGCGCCTTTTTAATGAAAATAAAGAGTTTTATTATTCTTATCATTATTATTAGAGATGTCCCAAGCAAAGATCACATCGACCTTCCATGAACGCTCCATAGCAACTAAACTTACAGGAAATAGTTTAATTTTAACACAGTCTTCCTAAGCCCTTGCTTTCGCACCACATATTACACGAAAAAGATACTACAGCTGCCCTTTTTGGACACCCTATATACCTACCTACCTATTAAAGTATCTTCAAGCAACAGTTCCGTAAAAAGGTTAATATCCCCGACATTAATAATAGTACATTGACCTTACGGAAAGGTGTTCCTCAAGGGTCGGGCGTCGGCCCTCTGTAAGAAACAAATAGGAACATAAGGGGGATCAGAGGGACCAAGACCATAAACATGACATACCAGTAACTCTTTAATGAAAACCTTGTAACTATCATAATATAGCCTTTATACTTTCAATTCATACTATTAAGTTTATACTTCTTAATACAGAGCGAAGGACTGAGTGCTCCCTTTCAGCAAAGTGGCTATCTATCACGGAGCAGCTGCTCCGTGCTATCTATACTAATATTATAAAGAGGTAAAGTTTATGACGTTGTAGGAAGTAATCTCTGGATCTACTAAACCGATTTTGAAAATTCTTTTACCAATAGAAAGCCACGTTATTTGTGAGTGTTATAGGTTATATTATATTAATCCGAAAAATGTGGTAGCCGGATTTGCAAACTTTTTCGTGGTAGTCGGATTTGCAAAGTAAGTCGGAGAATAAGCGGTCGAACGAAAACGTTTCTAACTAACGCTGCCTTAACGATGAGGCGACAGCATATGTGTTACTTTTATATTTAAGTCACAAAAAGTAGTATTTTATATTTTAAAAATAATTTAAATCGTTAGGTCATGTTTATTGGTCATATTATCAACAATTATGAATTCTTATTAAAATAAGTAAATTTATCGTCTCAAGTGTTTAAAACAAAAGACTTTTCCCTTTTACTGCAAATAAATGGTTAAAGAGATAAGACACTCACAAATAAGACACTCACGAATAACGGTAATATAGTCAAATTGGCATGCAAATACATACATACATATGCAGTAAAAATATAACCCTTCTTTTGACAGTCAGGAAATAAATCATAGCACTCGTACTAACCGAACTACACTCATAATTTCATCACAAGTAATAAGTTTTACCGCCCAACGAAGTGGGCACGGGCCAGCTAGTTAATAAATAAAGCTTGCTCACCAACTGCGGACCAGCAAAGCTGGAATCTTGTTGAATCGGTTCTCTTTCTGTTTCTGCAATAATTTCTTTTGCCGCTCGAGCTGATGCTGCAGAAACGACTTTAGCACTGGACCCCTATTGGAAAACGAAAGAATAGCTCAAATCTCCAGTCTTCAACAATTCCCCAGTCCCCAGTCTTCAACAATTTACGCTTAACGGTGTTTTGATGAGATGTAAACATTTTTAAGCTATTGCACAGCTTTTATCGCGGGCCTTAGGCCAATATTAATGATTTTAAACTGATAATTACGTCTAAACGAGTCCTGCTTACGATTCGAAAAAAATATATCTTAAACAAGAACATTTTCCTAATATTCTTAGATTTGAATATTTTAGATTTTGTTTATATTACAAAGTGTAATTAATTTGTGAAATTAGGTCTAACCGAACACAAAAACGACTACTACGCAAATACTATCTGGCGTATTATTATGAAACCTGCATCATTTTAAAGATAATTAATTTTATCTATCTTTTTATCTACGATTTTTTTCGAATAATCCGTTTTTTTTGCTTTATCGAATAAAAAATTCGTGCGCGGCGCTCTATCGGAAGACGTTTAAATTATTCCGAATCATTTGCCTCCGCAGCCGCAAATGATTCGGAATAATTTCAACGTTTTCCGATAGAGCGCAGTTATCTGATAAGAGAAAAAATAAAATTAAAAAAAATACGTGTGACACTCGGGGACTGCCGCGGTAAAGCTATTGCATAGCATTTTTAACAACTTATGAAATTATAATTATTTTTTTTCTGATATCAGATAACTGCGCTCTATCGGAAAACGTTGAAATTATTCATCATTGAATAATTTCAACGTATCGAATCATTTGCGGCTGCGGAAGCAAATGATTAATTTAAACGTCTTCCGATAGAGCGCCGCGCACGAATTTTTTATTCGATAAAGCAAAAAAAAACCGGATTATTCGAAAAAAATCGTAGATTAAAAGATACATAATTAAATTATCTTTAAAATGGTGCAGGTTTCATAATAATACACCAGATAGTATTTGCGTAGTAGTCGTTTCTGTGTTCGGTTAGACCTAATTTTACAAATTAATTACACTATGTAATATAAACGAAATCTAAAATATTCAAAGCTATGAATATTAGGAAAATGTTCTTGTTTAACATATATTTTTTTCGAATCGTAAGCAGTACTCGTTTAGACGTAATTATCAGATTAAAATCATTCATTTTTGTTAAGAAATTTTTTCATTCGGTCGCCGCGCTGGCCTAGGCCCGCGATAAAAGCTATGCAATAGCTTAATAAAATAAATAAATAATAATAATTGCATACCTAAGTTATTAAAAATGCTATGCAATAGCTTTACCACGGCAGTCCCCGAGGAACATACAACAGGAAAATATACACTGTATGCGATAATTGGCAATATGATTAATATTTTGGTCTTTTTTAGCATTTCAGTTTGGAATGTTTGAGTAAGTAAATTTGCCTCAAACAGCCCTTTTGCTTTCGAATACGTCTGGAGTTAATTTCGTGCAATAATATATGGACTACTAATAATGATAATCATAATAATCATAAGCGTTTTTATTCTTCAAAAAAGTCTATCTACAACAATCAAATAGGTAGATCTGGTGAAATCGTCAAAAAATACATAATAAATAAATGTGATGAATGTCAATATGGATAACATAATAGAAAAAAAATAGTGGCAATAATGTCAAATTAATAGAAACAACAAAAAGAAATCAAAACAATCGCATTTTTTTAAGAAAAAAAAACTTAACAAAAAACAAAAAAAAAACAAAAATAATGAAAACAAAATTTGCTAAAATGATCCACTAATTAAATTACAACAAAATTTGGAAATTACCGTTTGAAAAGTCAAGTTAGCCACAGGATAATAACGATCGTATTTTTAAAAATCATCAATATTGTAAAATAGCATTTCATGCCCTAAACCGTTTAAATCTAATATAAAAATAATATCTAGACTACAAAAGATTTAGCACAGCCGTAGAACTCCTCCAACGTATAGGAAGCATGTGAAATTAGATGACACCAAATTAAATTCACATCTTCTTCTTTAGAATACGCTGGTATTTTTTTTCAAAAACTCTTTTATTTTCTGAATTTAGACATCACAATAAGTAAGATTTTTCTCGTCTTTTTACATCGAATAAACCATACTTTTTTCTTTGAAAATCTCTCAAAATAAATAGTATTTAAATAATATTAAAATAGAAGTTTTAGCTGATAGAACGAAAAAAGGAAACCCTTGAGCTACGTAACGACCAAATTGGGTTGCACATCAGAACACCGTTGACTACAAAAAAAAACGTACGTCAACGCACAGTAATCTAATTTTCTAATTCGAACGCATCCTAAAATCCATACCAAATATATCATTATTACCATAGATACATAGACGGCCACCAGAATAATTTTGCACGTCATTTCGCGGATATTTCTGCTAAAATTCCATTGTCAAACATCATCAGTTTTTATTTTCGAAAAATCATCAAAAATTTTATGGGTTTTTATGAGTTAATATCTAAATATTTTGGTATGTAAATAAGCAAAACGGAATATTACCTTTGATAGAGAATCTAATAAAAATCATGATAGCATTTACAATTTCTAAATAGGGTTCCGTATTTTTCCGTAAGACAAGTACGTTAGAAATGCCGAGTTCTTTTCACTTTTTCAACTTTCTCATATTTATTCATAATTATCTAATGGTTTTACAAATGAGATTTCAATATTCTATACACGAAATTTCAATGCGATCATTGCACAGTTATTATTTTTTATGATTGCTATAGCAGTTCCATAGTTATAGTACTTTTTGTCGAGGGCGGCGATATTGTAAGAAATTCCAATAAATTGCCGCGGTCTGCCATGAAATTATGCCGCTACTCAAAGGGTTAAGTCATTTTTTAATACAATATTCAAAATATCTGAAATTATGCCTAAATCCTGAATTTATTCCTAAGAACGTTTTGGTTAAGAGAAAAAATTATAGCTGGAAAAGCCAGCGACAAAAAAGTGCAAGTGACAATACTTTCAGATCAGACAGTATTTCGGCCATAGAATGCCAGGGTACAGTCACCTGGCTAGGAACGGTGTAATTATAATTAGTACCCCCAAAGTGTTTTGGAAAAGCTGAAAATTCATCAGTAGACAGTGGATGCAATAAAGAACCCGAAACAAATGGTTGAACTGCTTACGATAGAACGCGTGACGTCACGTCAGCATTACTCCATACATGTCACAACAATGGAGTCCCTGCAAATACGCCGGTACGTATTTGTCTGTAACTATTACGCATCGGTCTGTGTCGAGCAATATAAAGGACTTAATTTTTGTGACATGTATGGAGTGATATGCTGACGCCACGCATTCTATTGATAAGCAGTCTGACCATTTGTTTCGAGTTCTTCATTGCATGCACTGTCTACTGATGAATTTTCAGCTTTTCCAAAACTGGTCTGCTGACTACCCAGCATTATATGGCCAACATACTAACTGATCTGAAAGTATCAGCTTTAACAAAACTCTTGCACTTTTTTGTCGCTGCCTCTTGGACTACCTATATCGCCGGCCCAGCGGTTTACAACAAACTCAGCGAGCACATTAGGCAGGCACAATCTCTTGACGTGTTTAGATACCTTACAGAAAAGGCGTTTTACTCACTGGAGGAATATTACTCGAGTGAAGTCTAAAATGCTTTGGTGGCAAAAATATTTAATGATCTCTTTGCATTTGTCTTGTATTTCTTCTTTTTACATTATTCTTGTGTTTTTTTTTCTTCGTTTTGTTTTGTTTATTTCCTCTTTTCTTTACGATAAAAAAATGTTTGTTTGTGTACTTATGAATGTTTGCTAATCTGTATCTGACTTGTATAGTATACTAATAAAATGAATATGAATATGAATAAAAGTTTAGGAATATTTAAACATGCCAATTAGTACTGAAATCGCGTGGCGGGCCTAATGTGATGGCCTTTCACTGCATTAGTGCTCGAAATCAACTCCAAATGTATTCGAAGGCCCAATTACTTATTTAGACATTCAAACTAAAAGGTTAAAAAAAACTAAATATTACTCATATTGCCAATTATCGCATATTGTGTATTTTTCATGTTGTATTTTTTACAAAAAATATAACACTTTATGAAGTACACATTCTGATTCTAAATTGGGTATTTTTTGTATTGTTGATAAAAAACGATCGAAGGTTATGTTGCAGAAATCTCCGATAGAAACATGCGATTGTCTCTTACGAAAAGGTCGAACAAAATTCTTACTAAACGTCGAACAAATTCTTCATTACGTTTTACTTGTAAAGAACAGCTATAATCGTGCTTGAAATAACTACGAAAAACCTGCCAAAATAATAGAAACAGCACATTCAAAAACCGCATATTATTAATTATATACAACTATACGAAATCGTAGTCACGACATACGATATTTGTTTCACTTGTTACCTATCACTAATGCGAGTTCTAAAATTGACACATCCTGAACAAAATGGCCGCCTTGCAAACATGTGATCAGACCATCACGCAATATGTATTGTTTATAAACAATCTGCAATTTCCCCAAAACTATATGCCTACACAATTTTAGACGAACACACAATATTCAATCCTTTCAATTGCACATCCGAAATCAAAACATTGTGTGTGTTATCGATCGACCATCGTTTCGTTACCTCTCCGTGTGTCCGTCGTCCGCCGCGCTCGTTTCCTCCGGCTCCTTTTTCACTTCCATTTTTATCCGACTACACGTATTACGGGACGTTTTTGCAAATCATCGATGCACTCGCGGTACGCAGCAATCAATTTTATTAAAACGAAAACATCGCGTTATCCGAAATCAAGTATAACGTACTTTACGCCATGTCTTGCGTCTCTTTCGCTCTTTCGCGGAATTTTGACGTTTTCCTAGAAGCGTGGCGGCATCTAGCGGCAGAATTTGTTACCATTTGAATGTTGTCAGGCGTTTTCAAACATTGCTTCGACGTGTACGCTAAAGAATTTTGCGGATATTAAAAACAGCTGAATGATTTCTTTATTTAACCCTAAATCCGTAACCATATAAGAATATCGTTAACAGTACCCTGGGGTTCTCATGTACATAGAAATACTTACGTAGACTCCTACAGTATTTTAAGGTACACAATTGATTCAATTTAGTTTCATTAAGAGGAACTATCTATGCAGTTCTGGCAAATAGGTCATTGATGCTCCTTACATATAAAAGTTTTGCACGTCACACATTGTGTACGTGATTTACAATCTTTGTACCTCGGTCAAGAAGAGAACCTTTTAGAGCTTGAGTCAAAAGGAGTTGGCACACCAGATGACCTTTTTTGCCCTATTATACCATGTATACTTATTTGTAAGTGCGTTAGCAAAGTTCAGTATTGCATTCGATCTTGCAGATCTTGCTGGAGCGTGCATTTTTAAAGAGCGATATTGTTAAAACAGAATAATAGACTGTAATTTAAATGTACCTAGATATTAAGTTTCTACAATCTGTTCTACAAGATTTTTTGGAAATAAATTGAAATTGAAAATTTTTATGTTGGTGGTAGACAAATCGCGATGCGACGAAGTAAAAAAAACAATTTAAATAACATAGAAATCGGAAGGTATGTAAGGAAAAAATAAATAAGTTAACGTAAAAATACGTAATGTTGCCCATAAATAGCATTAACTTACCCTAAAATTTTATTTAAATAAGAATATTCCAACTAAAACTCTTTCGTGTCCATAACATAAATCAAATGACACAAAATAATATACTTACACATATATAATAGTATTGTAATCAAATAATAGCTGGTTTCGGCCCCGACTGACGTAGCAACGCGTTCCCCCGCTAGGCCTAAATATATGAATGCGCGAAAAGAAATCGCTAAGAATGAAAAAAGTTACTGATAATTTTTTATTTTTTTATTTGTACTCCAGGGTACGGTTCTAGGGTTAAGATGCGAATCTATGGGTATTAGATTAATGTTTTGTTTTTCATATCCTTTACATATGCAACTGACTCGTAGAGCACTCGGGCCCAGACTGAGCCACGGGGGATTATTTATTTATTTTCTAGAAAACTTACAGCGTTTTTTACTTAATATTATTACATATTATCATTGATTTTATAGTAAAATCAATGATATTATGCAAAACTAAGGCAATTCAAAGCTTTCACAATTAAACAAAAGAATTCGTTACAGCACAAAAAGGGAAATACAGTTTTTAATTATAAAAATAGGTTATATTTCGTCAAATACATTAAATTTCGAGGAAAGATAACCTATTTACCAAATAAGTTACATTTTAAGGAAGTGGATAAAAAGGCGTCTTTAAGAATTTAGTAGATATATTTAAATAATTACACAAAATAAAAGCTCATAACCGCGTTGAAAATGCTCAATCAGAGAGCATTAATAGGTGGTGACGTTCGTAAACATTGAACAACTTTTTTGCCCGCAATCAATTTGTGCCGTGATCTCGAGTAGCTGCCTCATTGCACGTCGGTCCATATAGCGACAGCGACTCGGGCGCATGTTCCGGAGTTTTGGAGCCAACCCGGTGCCTGAGATCGGCCTCACCAACTACGTAAGTTATAGGACAATAGTTTAATTTTTCATTTTTCACATTTTGATAAGGCTTTAACATTTTTTACTTACTTTTGCTATTATTTTCTTTGTCTGATTGTATTATTTTGTCATCAATAAGATTTTTGCATATTTTTTTCGGCATTTTACAATATCTCATACGAATTCGTTTCAAATTAAAACCCTCGTTTGTTTCAGCACGTCTTTCGAAAGTAAACAGCGTCAATTAGAATCTTCTGCGACGGCTGGTCCTTCGAGAAACGGTCGGTGCTATGAGTGTAGGTGGCAGAAAAATAGAAAAATCAAGTATATTTGCCACACGTGCAAGAATACTTTTGTCTTGAGCATGTACAACCTCCTTGCAAAAGTTGTTTGGTTGTTCAAAAATAGTTTCAATGATATTTTATTGTTTTTTGTTGGAAGAACATTTTTTTTGTTTATTTCATAAGAGTTCCAAGTGTCTTAGAACTGATTTAGATATAAAAATATATGATTGTTATTAGTTTTAAATTTTAAAAAGGCATACTAAAAAATATGGTAATTTTTAGACTTACATAATTATTAATAAACGAGCGGTGATTGCTAATACACATTTGTTTTATTATGAAAATTATATTTATTTTCAAAACGAAACTAACTAAAAGTCAAAGTAAATTGACAGTAAATTAAGTAGGTAGAAAATCACGGTCCGTGATACCGGCGTCACCAAATAAGTCAAGTTGACGTCATCAGTGGCGGGTTAAATGCACATATCTTATATATAAAAATGAATCGCCGTGCGTTAGTCTCGCAGGATCTCGGAAATGACAAGACCGATTTGAATTATATTTCTTTTATTTTGTTTGGCTTGATTCAGGGGTGGTTTACAAAAAAAAATATTTAGAAAAAACCCAAAGGAACAGCTAAAAAATCGAAAAAATCGAAATTAGTACTTCTAGGGATGGCCACTTCTTATTTCTGTCAATAGATGGCGCTCTTTATATTTTCTAACAATAGATTCTATTGTTTGACAGCTACGCCATTCATAATTCATTCCGCGCGACTGTGTGAAATTGTTATTACATTTAACGTCGTTTTTTCTTTTAAAAAAGGTAGTGTGATTGGAGAATAGATTTGTTTCAAGCGAATTTAATTTCATTTTGAAAAACATCACTTTGATCAGCCATTATATAAAGGTAAATAGACTTTGCAGGCTTATACATAACTACAAATTTGGCCTTAGTCTGAGGATTTCAATATTGTTAAGTTCTCAAGGAATGTTCGACAGATTTGAGTGACTGAAAACAATTCCGTGTCTTTTTACAGTGTTCATTATAATGCCGAGAAGAATAGGTAACATAGGTCGTCGAAGTCAGTCAAATGCGCGGCGATCTACTTCACGTGTAAGCCGCACTGATGACCAGCGAGCGACGGATAATGAAAATAGTCGTATTGGCATTGTCCGAATTATGTTTGAGAGCGACTGAAAATGAACGACATTGAGAATGCAACAATTTCGTGCACAATATACACTACGCCAGCAATCACGACAAAATCAACATGACCGATTGCGCCGTCGCAGTGTTCCTGTCAACCTGGAACAAGCGGCATTCCATTACGATCCGGAAATCGATTACGGTGCGGAGAGATCAGTAGCAAGACTTTCACCTTCCCTTCTCCGACAGACTTACTACTTCGTACATCATCTCTCAAACAGTTTTGATGAAAAAACCAGTAGGGCAGTCCCCACCCTAAACAATGTAGTATTTTCTGACCTTATATCGTCCCGGTCCCCTGGCTTCGACATCATATTTACAGACGGCTCTAAGGCAGAGGTTAGAAGTTGTGTGGGCGTGGGAATTTTCTACCACAACTGTAGAGTTGTCATGTTGTGGATTTATATTACTAAGTTTACCTTATGCACACATTTTAAATTATTTGATTTTGTTTGTATTTCTTTTGATAAATTATTGACCTATTTATCCTTTGCAATATGCTATGATAACCGTGTTAGTCCGTTCTACAATATTTCTCATTTTTGCTTTCATGAGTGTGATTCTTGATTTCTTCCTATTCTTTGCTATGGTGTGGATTTGAAATTTTAACATCTTAGTCTGCTGTGAACATGCCCTTCAAATGATAAAGCTCTTTTCGTTTTCCTGTCAGGTCCTATAGATCGTAGACTACAGCCGATTTATTTTTAACCGACTTAAAAAAAGGAGGAGGTTATACATTCGATCGTATTTTTCTTTAAATGTTTGTTACCTCAGATATCGGTCATTTATGAATTGCTTTGGAAAATTCTTTTTATTTGAAAGGATGTACTTCCAGATTCGTCACATCTTTATCAAAATTTTGTTCTGATGATGTGATCCATGAGGAATTGAAGGAACTCCTCAAATATTAACATTAAAATTTACATGTTGGTTCAGCTCCGATGACAATGCATTTTATATAGGAAGCATGCCCTGATTCTATACCCAGGATTAGCTCCCGACGAGGGGACTCCTCAGCGGTCAACAGCATAGTCACGAAATTTTGTATATACTCTCAATTATGACAGCCCGATCTAAGTTTCATCAAGACAGGACTGCGGCACCCAGGGTTGGCTTCCAACGAGGGAACTCCTCAACGGTCAACGGCACAGACACGAAATTTTGTATACGCATTTAATTATGATAGCCTGTTCTACGTTTCACCATGACATGGCTGCTGCACTTATAAAAAAAATAACTCGGTTATTTTTGTTAACATTTTGTTTATTACCTGCAACTTTGCATTACAAAGATCTAGGGGCTAATTTTCTGGAGAAAAAATACGCTTTCTTTTTTTCACCGTAAGCATGGAATCGTCCATCGATTAAGACTTCTCCTCCGAAGAACAAATATGAGGGGCTAAACGTCGCCGTCATACCGGTTGTGTTCAAGGCATGTTATACAAGTGGTACCTACTTTTAATTCCTTCCATGACCTGATTTTTTCGCTTACTGTCCTTTACACTTTTTCGCGTGTCCTTTCAGCAGTTTCATGTATACCACCTACGGTCTTTTTTCCATAATGTTTTATTCTATCTATCTTCTTATATCTTATATATAAAAATGAATCGCCTTGCGTTAGTCTCGCAAGATCTCGAAATTGACTCGACCGATTTGAATGATTATTCTTTTGTTTTGTTTGCCTTGATTCAGGGGTGGTTTACAAAAAAAATATTTAGGAAAAATTAAAAGAGACAACTGAAAATCTAAAAAATCGAAATTGGTCTTTTTGGGAAATAAGCCCTTTTCAATAGATGGCGTTCGCTGCGATCCTATAGTTTGACAGCTGCGCCATCCATAACTGTTATTCATTCCGTGCGATTGTGTAAAATTTAAAAAAGTCGAAGTCGAAAAAGTCAAATAAGTCAAGAGTCGAAAAAGTCAAAAATGTTGAAAAAGTCGAAAACGTAGAAAAAGTCGAAAAAGTCGGAAAAGTCGAAAAGTCGAAAAGTCGGAAAAGTCCAAAAAGTCGAAAAAGTCAAAAAAGTCGAAAAAGTCAAGAATGTCGAAAAATGCAAAAAAGTCGGAAAAGTCGAAAAAGCATTAATATTTTATCATGTAAATTAAATACATTGAATTTATTTTAATTATAAAACGATTTTCATTTAATCACCGAACGAAACTCAAACCGTACACGATTCGGCCATATTATAGATTTCAATGAATTGGATTTGGAAGGTTAATTAGAATCAATAAACGCTTATGAAGAGTTACAAACAAATCAAATTTAGGTGGTACGAAGTTCACCGGGTCATCTAGTTATTGATAAAATAATAATAGTAAATAATATCACAATAAAGGCACTCATAGAAGAAGAGTCCGCGAGCCGTCTTCGAGAACCACTGCTATTATTTTTACAACGATACGTAGAAACTACTGCCATCTTATAGAACAGAAACGAACCATTTCAAGCGGGAATATGAAAATGACAGTTGTTGTTTATTGGAAAATTCGTTTGTCCACTTTTGCTTTTTATCCGTTAATTTGCAATAATTTGATTTAAATAACATTAAAATGGAGCGCGCACTGTGTGTTTCTTTGATTGCGATGGCTTTCTTCGGTGATTTCGCAGTATTTCCGTTCGAAATATGGAAAGTGAGGTTATGTTTCGTAGCCATGGTAACTAACCACGAAAACAAAAGCTTTCGCCGTGTTTCAAGATGGAGTTTTCCGCAAAAATGGATTGGAAAGAGGTTTTATCGCTTTACAACAGTAATATGACAGACGACGGAAAGGAAAACCTGTATGACAAAATCGCTTGGTTGGACGCTGATGATATCGACATACACTTCACCGATATGAAAGCTTTGTTTGGAATCGCGCAGGAAATGCTGCGGTATAAGGGCGAACAGGTGAGCACAGACTTATTAGGGACTAGTCAGATGAGATCTACATGTTTTTAGGGTTTCGTAGCAAAGCGTACAATATAATCACTGAGTGTACACTTAGAGTTGACAACTGCTAGCGAACCCGCCACCCTAGGAAGTTTAAACGATGTTAGATCTTTATTTTTCCCTTGGAGTGACCGTAGAAACTTAGGAACTACACAGTCCACGGTCTGAATATGCCTACAAGCCAAAGAGAATCCAACGCCTTTACGAGCACAGTATACCAGACAAAAATTAAATTATATTAAAAATTCGAAATTTAAATTCTAAGTGTCAACATATTTTAAAATTTTCTCACCTCTAAATAATAATTCAATAATAAATTTATAAGAATATAGTGCAATTCTACAGTCTGGATTCACTCGCGGTTAACAAGGGACGCGTCCCGAAGGATCTTATCGGTCTGAGCTGTTCACTTTAAATATTCGACCAGCGTGTCTATGGACAAAGTCGACCATCGAAAACAAGCGAGCTGTCGTTACTGGCTGGGGGCAGATCGACTTTGCTGAAGATACATCGGACGACTTACTGAAGATGGTGGTGGATTTGATTGACCAGCCGACCTGCCGAAGACTATATGCAAAGACTCTCAGAAAGATGTTACCACAAGGTATAACGGACGATCAATTGTGCGCTG
The DNA here is from genome assembly GCA_944548615.1 of Micropterix aruncella. Lineage (NCBI taxonomy): Eukaryota > Metazoa > Arthropoda > Insecta > Lepidoptera > Micropterigidae > Micropterix > Micropterix aruncella. The sequence continues at coordinate 151,687 of OX155972.1, read as the reverse complement.
GAAGCTTAGAAAGAAGACGATACTCTTGTGGAGGCGATAGTGGTGGACCACTGCAAGTGACGATAGCTGACAACCAATGCCTCTTCAACATAATCGCCGTTACCAGTATTGGAAAGAGCCCTTGCGGAAGTGCCAAGGGACTTGGCATATACACTGCCGTGAAGAGTCATGTGAAATAAATGGCGTTTTAGGAGTATGTCTACTGCCGGAAAATTGTCCAAAAACTGACGGGGATTTGCCAAAAAGGAAACTATCACAATTTTGTATAATGTCGGAACAAGAGACTGTATGCTGTATTCAACACAGCCCCATGAGCAACAACACGAGATCATCAGAAAACCAGGATAAATCCAATAATGCATCTTCTATATCACCGCCTACTACAACAACTACCAATAAGTCACCGGTCATCTCTACAATAGCTCCAGAAAAACCTTAAACATCGCCACAAGCCATAACTACCAATTTCATAAATGACAGTGTGAAAAAACGAACCAAATCCGACAAAAAATAGCTCTGCAATATTGAGTACAAATTTAACAATGACAGCCATTGCTGTGTTGGCGATTAATTAATTTATTTTATTTTATCTGCATCCAAACTTTTCTCTGGTCGTAACGGTCTCCGTTCCATCGGGTTCAGAAGAGGGAGGAAGGGAGAGTGCACCCGTGGTCGCGCGCCCACCTGTGCACTATAATATAGCCTGCGCACTTGACTGCTTCCGAACAGTGGACTCTGAGAAGACTAAAGAAGTCACTAGAATCTACAATGCAGTCGCTATGGCCGAACACGGCTAGAAGGATATATATATACCAGACAGTACAGTACCGTGCGAATTAATTGGAACAAGGAGTATTTTTATTCGAAAAATGCTTTTCTGGACATAAACATACAGAAACAGTACTGGTTGTTATAGATTGTTAGTTTGGTATTATTGCAGTATAGGAACCTCTTCTAGATTGTTGATTTTTTAACGTCACCAATAAATAAAATACAAACGGAGCTGCTAATAAAATACAAACGGAGACTATATTCACCTTGCTGATTCCGAATCTGCAATAATCTTTATTCGGTCTCAATAAATAAGCGAGATATAGGCATTCAAAGAAGCGCCAAACCTATACATTTCGGTAGGATAAGTTAGTTTTTTTTTAAAATAATACATTAACGCCTATTTGGCGGTAGGTTAGATTACTTTTTTTAAAACAACCTTATAAACTAAGTTTTAAGAAAAACTTTTTTTTTTGTATGTAAATTTGGTTTTGAAATTTTACGCGTCCGAAGGTTTTTTCTTTCATATTTAGTATTAGAATGATCGAATCTAGTAGTATTTCTTTATTTTTTCGATTTTTGAGAAAGGTTCCTATACTGCAATAATTCCGTGAGTTTAAATATAGAATGTGCCCTCCTTTTGCGTTGATAACACCCTTCACTCTTGTAGGCATAGAATTTACTAGGTTTTGACAGCTTCCTTTCAGTTCATCATCGTGAAACCAGACTTGAATTACTGCACTGATCATCTTGGTTTTCGTTGTACAAACCATCTTGGAGAGCCGTGTTTTTGCAAATCGTCCAGAGGTTTTCGATCGGGTTGAGATAGGGGGAGTTTCCGGGTTATTCAAGTACAGTAATTTGGTTCTGTGTGAAAAACTTTTTCACTTTTTTCAAAGAATGGCATGGGGCGAGTCCTGCTAAAAAAACCTCGTTGGAAGGATAGACTTTGTGGAGCTCCCATAATATCATACTGCCACTATATTGAACACAAGAGAAAATTTATTAATGTTTGGAACTATGAGTGCCATCTACAAGTTGCATTTCGTAGTAAAGTCCTAGCTGCCAAAACGTAATACAGCATTGCACAACCCTGTATAATCAATGCAATTAGTTAGCTTTATTAGCAAAAATAATTACCTCGTGAGGAACAATTATCGCAAAGGAACGTTTATATTAAACTGACTTCCGCCAGCTAAAATATGTTATTCTTATTTTTAGGTGCGCAATTTAACTTCTGATCTCGAAGATGCTAACAATAAATGTGAACGACTGGAAGCTCAACGGGACAACGGAAAAGGTTCAAAAAATGTTTTTTTTTGCATTTTTCTATTTTCTTGTGGGTATGAGTTAGTATGATAATGAATAAAATAAAATACAAACGGAGCTGCCATGGAATTCGCCGACCCGGATTCGGGCCCATCATAATACTATTATTAAGCGTTTATGGGGTGAGTGGTGGACTCTGGACTAACCACTGGCTGTGGTAGGTTTGGGACAGCTGTCTTGCCACATGGGAGCATACACCTTACCACCCATTCACTCCTATCTCTGAATCCATAGAATTTGAGATGTGGATTTCATGGTTATGGATATTTCTTCTAGGAAGGAGTTAATCATTTTCCTGGAGACACCAAGATTTTTAAAGATGGGAAACAGAGACTTGGCTGGTAGGCCACGATCGCCAACTTTTACCTCGTGAAGGTGAACAGTGAAGCCGTTCCGGGTGACGGCTTTTGCGAGTACGTTGTATTTATTAAACTTGTACTCGTGGTATTTTGGAATATTTGATTCCCATGGAACAGTTAATTCTACAATAAAGGCTATTTCCCGAGATTGAAAATATAAAGAGTTATATTTGAACGGAGGGCTGTGAATCCGAGACTTCTACGGAATTCTGCTTGGAGACCAAATCGACCTTCAGAATCTAATCTAAAGCTTTCTCGATTGTTGAGAATAGTTTTGTAATGGAATGGTTTTTGAAAGGTTTTGTAGTGGGGTTGAATATATCACGTATATTCTCAAATAAATACCAGAATTATCACTTTAGAGTCTAACTCAAGTATAGACCAACCTAAGGTAATAACAGAAAGTTTCCTTTTAGGTTCCTCTCGCATGAGACGGTTATCTGAGAAGATTTCTAAACAAGAAGATGAAATACGAGACAATAATCAAATTATTGAAAAGGTAACGTAATATTATAATTTATCAATGTACCATAACCGGAATAATATAATTTATCAATATACCAACGCAAAAGGACACATATATTATATCTATCAATCTATAACTACCAGTACTGTTTTTGTATGTTTATGTCCAATAAAGCATTTTATAATAGGTACTCGTTTAGCAACTTTTAGAATAAACTTTCCACCCGAGCTAATTTTAAATTTTCAGTAGGCTGTTGTAATAATATGGTCCGGAATATTTTGCAACATAATTTTAATCTCCTTAATGTTTCATGAACTATTTATTAGCAAACTCTAATTTTTGAAGCTCCTGTCTGAAGTATCCGAGCTGGAGAACCGCAAGGAGAACCTTGTACAGGACAGACATTCCACGGATAGAGACAGCTCTTCCAGTCGTGACCCCATCACCGATTTGGAAACAGTGCGGAACCTCACAGAATCTGTCAATACGAAGAATAAACATATCAAGCAACTGTTGTCAGATTTGCAGGTAAGAAAGATAATGCCACGTCCAAACATAGGCGACCGAGCCAGTGGCGTAACTAAAAAAAAATGGGCCCCAGTGCAAAATTGAACAAGAGGCCCCTCCTCCTACTTGTTAACCCTTCGAGTAGCGGCATAATTTCATGGCTGACCCGCGGCAATTTATTGGAATTTCTTGCAATATTGCCGCGCTTGACAAAAAGTACTATAACTATGGAACTACTATAGCAATCATAAAAAGAGTAACTGTGCAATGATTGCATAAAAATTTTGTATATGGAATATTGAAATCTCATTTTGTAAAACTATTGGATAAATATGAGAAAGTCGAAAAAGTGAAAAAACTCGGCATTTCTAACTTGTACTTGTCTTACTGAAAAATACAAAACCCTATTTAGAAATTGTAAATACTATCGTTATCTTTATTAGATTCTCTATCAAAGGTAATACTTCGTTTTGCTTATTTACATACAAAAATATTAAGATATTAGCTCATAAAAACCGATAAAAATTTTGATAATTTCTCGGAAAAAAAATTGATGATGTTTGACAATAGAATTTTACCAGAAATATCCGCGAAATGACGCGCGAAATTATTCTAGCTGCCGTTTATGTATCTGTGGTAATAATAAGATATTTGGTATGGATTTTAGGATGCGTTCGAATTAGCAAATAATATTACTGTGCGCTTCGGGAGCAAGCCGCCAATATTGGTCGTTACGTAGTCAACGGTGTTCTGATGTGCAACCAAATTTGGTCGTTACGTAGCCGAAGGGTTATATAACTACTTAATAATTAAGTGTGAAACTGGTTAAACTAAAAAATGCCCACATAATATTATTACAAATGTACCAATTTTTGCATATCTACATATTTAAATTATTTACTTTATGTATTAAAAATATAGACTTACATTTCTATGGTGGTTTTCGTCTTGATTTGCACTCTGCAAAATCGTCGATCAGTTTTGAAATGTCCATTTTTTCGGCTTCCTTAGCTTCCTAGCAGAGTTAGATGGAATGTCGATCGTAAAGTTCCATTTTGGGCCCCCCAACTACCGTGGGCCCCGGTGCGCCGTACCTTCTTAGTTACACCAGTGGACCGAGCACTACAATTTTCACCTCCTTAGCCTAAAGGCCATGTCTCAAATATTACAATTCACTGCAATGGTAAAGGTGTCTGTCTCTTTTTCTTGATGCCATGTCTGCGCTTGATCTTACATTTTAAGGTCTCGGGTTCTATTCCCGAATGGGTCATAATTTTTTGTTATGATAAAATTAACGGAATCGCATTTTAAATTCTGTCGATCGAATGCAATAACAAGACACATACTTACACACATGTTACACTCACATCTATACTAATATTAAAAAGAGGTAAAGATTTTGACGTTGTAGGAAGTAATCTCTGGATCTACTGAACCATTTCGAAAAATCTTTTACCAATAGAAAGCCACGTTGTTTGTGAGTGTCATAGGTTATATATTAATCCGAAAAATGAAAAGACTTTTTCGTGGTAGTCGGATTTGCAAAGTAAGTCGGAGAATAAGCAGTCCAACGAAAACGTTTCTAACTAACGATGCCTTAACGATGAGAGATATATCATTAAGTTCTAGAGAAAAGTTGTAGAGCTTGATAATGCCTAGAAAAAAGTCAGCGACAGCATATGTCCAACTTATATATTTAAGTCACAAAAAGTAGTATTTTATATTAAAAAAATATTTTAAATCGTTAGGTTATGTTTATTGGTCATATTATCAGCAATTATGAATTCTTATCAAAATAAGTAAATTTATCGTCTCAGGTGTTTAAAACAAAAGACTTTTCCTGCATAAATAGTTAAAGAGATAATACGCTCACAAATAAGACACTCACAAATAACGGTATTATAGTCAAATTGGCATGCAAATACATACATACATATGCAGTAAAAATATAACCCTTCTTTTGGCAGTCAGAAAATAAATCATAGGACTCAGTACTAACCGAACCACACTCATAATTTCATCACAGGTAAAAAGTTTTACCGCCAACGAAGTGGGCACGAGTCGGCTAGTTTACATATAAACACGACATAGTAGGGTTGGTTGTAAGAGATTGTCATATGATAATAAAACCGCCCATTGTGATTTCACAATAAAGAGTAGAAATAAACAAACAAGAAACAAGCAACTGAAAGTTAGCTGTTATTATTATTATTATTATTTATTGTTTAGCAGATTGCTGATATATATAGATCAGATTTTGTAAAGCTAGTAATAATATTAACAAGTTTTTAAGTACAAGGTGAGTCTTGTTTGGGTCCAGTTTTGTTCATTCACCTTGTATCTTAAGGATCTTCAAGGCGCAATCACATCGCAGAGAAGCTACTATGCTGATGGCACAAACATTTTCACCAATACTGTTAGGCAGTGGACGGAAGATTGGTTACTTACCTTGAACACCGAGAAATGTGCTTCATATCGGGAAAAGCAACCCCAACCATATCTTGAAATAACAATTTGTATGATTTCAAATGGGAAAAACACATACATAGTTGCAATCACTAAAAGAGCCATCACTACTCTCTACCAGATAAGGAAGGCTTTCCAAAGACTGTCAGTAGAGGTGTATATAAAGATCTACAAGGCACATGTGAGTTTCTTGAGTATGGCTATCGGCTCTGGAACCCCTACTTAAACAACTAGGGTTGTCGACTACAGCGGGCGAGCCCGTCACCTCAGGAAGTTTTAACGATTAGTCATTCTATCTCCCTGGAGTGAGCGCACAAGACTTGGACAAAACAATCCACCGTCCAGCTCCGCCATAAACCCGTAAGAGGCCAACGCCTTAACCGCGAGATAGCCAGGAGTGTTACCCGGCGGGCTTACTCACGCCCTTACTTCCAATTTTGACCAAATTACTCCAGTCTCTCGATTGGTTACGAGTTCGAGGTCGCTTGCGCGGTCCTCTCCCTTACGAAGCGGTGAAACGGTGTATACCGAATCTATCGCGAACCACGGCATCCTTTGCCCGGCTGTTCACCCGGGATCGGATAGCCGATGGTCGTTTCAAGAGCAGTCGCCGTAAGGTTCGCAACCACCCCCGCTCTATAAGAAACAGTACTGCTTCCAGACTCCCCCGACTGTTAGTCAAAGTGCGCAATCGATTGGCTTATGCCGCACGGTGCGCAGACCGTCCAGGAGCGCCAGAAGGTTGATTCCCAGGGGAAAACTGACCATAGGGCCAGAGTCCTACCCAGGCTCGCACTTCATGCGTGGAGGCCGTCGGATAGGTGTTGACCCGTGAGTGTGACCAACCCTGAACAGAATGGGTCTTCGTGGCCAACTCAGCAAGGGCCCATTAACTCCCCCCCTACTTAAACAAAGAGGAAACAAAGAAGTCAAAGAGGGGACCTGATTGAGACAAATTATATGATAACATTTTCACAAATTATTATGATCTGCCATGGCTAGAGAATATTTACAAATTCAATGTTAATACTAATCTTCGAGGTAACAGCAAAAACTCAACCTTGAAAAATTGAAATCTAATCCTCTTTAGGACGGTTTGCAAAATAGACGGTGGACATGTGGAGTAAACTACCATTTCAAGTGATTAGTGCAAGCTCTGTCAATCAATTTAAAAACAGACTCGATTTGTACCCAAAATCTTGTTAATATTGTTTATGACTTGCTTTACAAGATCTGTTCTGGACATATCAGCAAAGCTGCCTGTCCAGAATAAATATTATTATTAATAATAATAATCTACATGTCTTATATTGTGAATAATTATGCCATTTAGGGAATCGAACGGGAGAATGAATTGCTCAGAGACAAATTGGCAGAACTACGGGAAAAATTGTCTGAGGCTACAGACGACATCAATGATTTGACAAATAAGGTTTCCAAATTACGAAATGAACGATCTATTTTCAAAGGTACGTAAGACAAACTTTTTTCTGAGTTCGACCAGCCGAAGAGATTAAAAGAAGCCAGATATAGTCTGACCAGCGACTCGACTCATAGGGCAAGATATTTTCAAGCGAGATATATCATGCAGGAATGCTTCTTCTCGTCTACCTGTCCTATCATGTCCTAACATCCCCATCCTGTCCTAACCTACCCGTTAATGCAAACATGTTAGAAATATGTGATAATTTTATGGTAGTATGTAGCTAGAAAAAGGATACCTTGACGTATGAGGCCACAGATGAGGTCTTTTCTAAAAAGATGCTGTTAGATCAGTATAAAAAGTGGCCGTAATGCTGGTTCTATTCAGCAAATGTAATTAGTAATTTACTGGTTATTACTACTATAAGTATGTACTTTACTACCTTTTAATGATCCTGTTTTGCTTTATTCATTAATGTCAAATATAGAATCTCTACGAAGGAAAGAATATAATAAAAAAATTTACTCACCATTAAAAACTACAGTGCAGGATCGATACTGAAGAATTCAGACATCCATAAATACAACTAGGGTTGTCGACTACAGCGGGCGAGCCCGTCACCTCAGGAAGTTTTAACGATTAGTCGTTCTATCTCCCTGGAGTGAGCGCAGAAGACTTGAGGACAAAACAGTCCACCATCTAGCTACGCCACAAGCCTGTAAGAGGCCAACGCCTTAACCGCGAGATAGCCAGGAGTGTTACCCGGCGGGCCTACAGTCACGCCCTTACTTTCAATTGTGACCAGATTACACCAGTCTCTCGATTGGTTACGAGTTCGAGGTCGCTTGCGCGGTCCTCTTCCTTAGGAAGCGGTGAAACAGTGTATACCGAATCTATCGCGGACCACAGCGTCCTTTACCCGGCTGTTCATCCGGGATCGGTTAGCCGATGGTCGTTTCAAGAGCAGTCGCCGTAAGGTCCGCAACCACCCCCGCTCTATAGGAAACAGTACTGCTTCCAGACTCCCCCGACTGTTAGTCAGAGTGCACAGTCGATTGGCTTACGCCGCACGGTGCGCAGACCGTCCAGGAGCGCCAGAATGTTGATTCCCAGGGGAAAACTATCCATAAGGCCAGAGTCCTACCCAGGCTCGCACTTCATGCGTGGAGGCCGTCGAATGGGTGTTGACCCATGAGTGTGACCAACCCTGAACAGAATGGGTCTTCGTGGCCAACTCAGCAAGGGCCCATATAACTCCCATCCATAAATACAGCAGTATTATTGCATCAGTGATCATCAATACCTGTTATTATCACAATTTGTGTTACTGCTGAGTGCTAAGTGTCAAATAAGGTCGGCCGGGGAGCCGACAAGATGCTAGACCCGCCCGGGCAGTAGCGCGTGCAAAGTGAAATCGACCGACGTTTCTTAAACTGCTCTGAGATGCCGTGTTAGCGGTGTGCCTCTGTTGGAGAGGCTTTTTACGTTCTATATATGAAGTTAAGCTGCTTTTTACATTTGTACCTTAATGGGCCTTGTGCAGTTAGTCCATTATGACCCGTTTCGTTCTTGGGTCAGCTAAGCTCACGAGTCAGCACCCATACGGTAGCCTCCTCGCAGAAATTTTGAGCCTGGGACTCTTGTGCCCCCTGCAACTGAGTATGCAGGTGGGTCAGTTTTCCCAGGGAATTGTATTTCGGGTGCATCTGGACTGTTTGCGCAAAGTGCGGCATCAGCCAATCGACTGTGCATTCCGAGTGATAACCCGGGGAGTCTGGAAGCGACTTCGTTTCCTATAGAGCAGGGACAGCTATTGATCTAATGACAGCCGCTCTTAGAGCGAGCAATCGGCGATCCGATCCTGCTTCAGAGACGGGCAAAGGACGCCATGGTCTATTACCGCTTACATTAAGTAGAAGACTGCACAAGCGACTTCAGACCCATAACCATTCCGGAGGATGGAGAAACCCGACCCTAATTGGTAGTCAGGGCGCGAGTGTCAGGTTGGCTTCTTACGGGCGAGTCAGCGGAGCTAGACTGTGGACTGTGTTAGTTCCTAAGTCTTTGCAATCACCCCATGGTAGACAGAATGGAATGATGTCGTTATAACTCCCTGGGGTGGCGGGTTCCCCGCATTGGTTAAAAACCCTCAATCCTGTTTAAATTTGTCTACTGTGCCTGCGTCTTGTATTTGTATATTTCATTTTACTAAAACTTTCAGAAAAACTGCAAACAATGATTGAGGCAAAGTCAGCTTTTGAGATTCAAACGGAAGAGCTGAAGTTGCTCAGCGTCGAGAAGGATAAGTTCTTAGATGAATACAGCAAAGATATGGAGAGAAGAGTCACAGAATTAAAAGTAAGTAGGTACATACTTGTTTTCGCAAAGGCAATTACAAATTAAACATCCTATCGCCTAAGAGGCTTTCTATTATGTTTTTATTCTTTTTTAGTAATATGTACATACATTGTTATTGATATTATTTAATCTTGACAGGCAGCTTTGCTGATTTCAAATTACAAATTTCAAATTATTTATTGAGTTAAAATTATGGGTACATTCAATATACAAAAGTCTTAACCTAACTAGGCTGCCGCCTGTTCCAAGGTAGACAATTTATTTTAGTTATCCTAAGAAATCTATAATATTATATTTATATAAATAATCAAAATCATACTTAATGTAACAGAAATATCTTAATTACCTAATAAAAATTCGTAAGAAAATGTCATGAAAATTGTCAATATTATTTTATTTTAAAACATGATAAAAATTAATATATATTTATATATGTATTAAATAATATGTATTAATAATATACAAAATAAATTCACAAAAATTAAAATAAAATTACGTTTAGAAATCATCAATTTATATTACTACATATACTATTATGTTTTTATTATAAAAATTTTAGAGATTCAATTATTTAATAATGTTTTCAATATCTGCATATGTACAATTTAAGAGGTAGGCACTCAAACTATATTTAAATTTATATGATATTTTAATGCCTTTAATGTTAGGTGGTAGGCAATTATAAAATTTGGGGGCAAGATAAGAGAAACTGGATTGGCCAAAAGCGGATCTCCTGAGTGGTATTGCAAAATTTGTTTGTGCCGATCTTCTTGTTACGCGAGATTGCTGGCTTTTTTTCTGTTCTCCTAACTCACTCTGGAATTTAGTGAGAGTTACCAGCACAAACATTTTTCTCACACTCAACACTCTATACTCTCGGAAAAGGTCATCGGAAGAATATGTTTGGGGTTTTTTATTGATCACCCTCAGTATAGCCTTCTGCGCTTTGTAAAGGGTGGCCAGAAGCGTTTTTGCCGCACAGCCCCAAGTTATAATGCCATATCGAATAACCGACTCGCAGACAGCAAAGTAGACACTTCTTAGCGTATTGCAAGTTTAACAAGAACATTTAGTAGTAAGCATTTGACAAGTCAATTGACTTTTGTTTTATGGATTGTCTGGAAAAAGTAGTTTTTTTAGTGAACATTGATGAAACGTAAAAGATGTCTTTAAAATACAAAGTTGGTGGTAAGCCAAGCAACCAGATATCCCCTTTTCCAAAAGAAGAACCCTACTGCAGCATGTGGTCTCGAGATCTCTCTATTCTGGACTCAATATCTCTCATTGAACTGGAGAATAAGCCTTGCTCTGGTCTGTGCTTTCAAGATCTCACTATTCTCATGTCTCACCTTAGTGAAGACATGAAAAATTATCCTAACATAAAAATATTTAAAGCAAACCTTAATAGATGGCTACTTAACAAGGGATATGTAAAATCTGATCAACTTCTTTGCAACGCACGACAATTTATTTAATATCACTTATCTATTTTTCTTAATTAAATTTTATTAAATTACAACTATAAATGTATATATTTATTACATAGCTATATTTTTTATAAAATTGGTATATTTATGTATATATACAGGTGGTGGGTCCAAATAATTTATTTAAAAAAAAAAAACACTTCATTTCTTAAAATTGCATAAAAATATGCACATCTAGAGACGGGCCAAATTATCGCCTAGTTAGATGTGCTATTGGCAGTAAAGGTCATGTAAGATGTGTTAAACCTCCCTATATTAATTATTAAATAATTTATATAATTATTATAAGATTACATGACCTATGAATGAACTGTATACCTAATCCTATGTACCTAAATAAATAAATAAAATAAATAAATAAATTCTGGGCTTAATCTCGCTCACTGGTTTTCTTAGAGGCTCTGTATTTTATTTTTGTTATTCACCACGTTTCATTTATTTTCATTTATTCTGGACAGGCATTTTAGCTGATATGTCCAGATCAGATCTTGTAAAGGTAGCCATAAACAATATTAACAAGTTTTTCTTTACAAATCGAGTCTGATTTTAAATTGATTGCTCTAGCTTGCACTAATCACTTCACATTGTAGTTTATTGCTCATGTTCACCACTCTATTTTGCAGAATGTTCTTAAGAGGATTAGATATAAATTTTGCACGTTTGAGGTTTTTGCTTTGACCTCAAGGATATGCTCTCGATATGAATGATATGAATATTGCAAATATTCTCTAGCCCAGGTACATGGTAATAATTTGCGAGCATTACGTATGTCTCAATCAGGTCCCTTCTTTGTCTTCTTTGTTTGTGAGAGTAGTCAGTCCAAGTAATTCAAGCGATCTTCGAAATTCCTATTCTTCAGGCCACTGGCATGTTGCTTGTCCTTCGCTGAACCTTTTCCAGGACATCTAAATCTTTGCATAAGTAGGGGTTCTAGAGCCGATAGCCATACTCTAGAATAGGTCTCAGATATGCCTTGTAGATCGTTATAAAGACTTCTATTGTAGTTCGATTATTATAAAGACTATTATGTAGTTCGATATACTCAATTAAAAAAATCAGAAGTCTTTGTGGCTTCGCGGCAGCCAAATCAGTGTATTTTGCGTATTTCGGCTCAATAATGACTTATGGACTACTATTTTGGGGAAATGCCGTAAACAGTAAAAGAATCTTTCTTTTGAGAGCAGAAAAAAGAGCACCGCGCAGCATGTATCAGGTAACGCCCAGAACCTCATGCAGAGATTACTTCAGTAAGGCAAAGATAATGACCATGTATTCGGCGTTCATATACCAGTGCTTAATGTATGCCAGACAGCACCTAACAGAAATTGCAACTAGTGCGGACATTCACTCTCACCATACACGCGGTAACTCCCTTTTCTGCGTGCCCCGAACAAGACTGGAAAAAATACAGAACAGCTACTTTTACCTTAATATTAAATTCTACAATTTACTCCCTACCACTATCAAACAGCTAGAGGACATACAATTAAAAAAAAACATTAAGGAGAAGCTGATAGGCCTTTTCTATAATCAGACCAAATTCGAGGGCCATGACTTTGCAAATATTGTACCAATTTGAATGATAATTATATTAGTACTTTTAGTATTTAAATGTAAGATTTAGCTTAAGTTAGATTATTTAACACTTTACTTACTACTTTGGATGTTACTATGTACAGTTTTTAGTACGTATATATTCGAATTATTGACAATTGGACTGTTTCAGGGCTGTTGCCTCTCTCCGACGATATTCAATATCGTTTTCAATATACTGCTGGAAAGCCTGACCCAGTTCGACAAGAAGTGGGGTTACCGTTTTAAAACAGACGGCCAATACACATCGTCGTGCCTTGCTTTTGCCGACGACCTAACTTTTATCACCAGGAGCCCCAAGCAGCTTTCCCTGCTATTACGAAAGTGGAGCTGTTCTGCGACTGGTCAGGCTGTATAAAAGTGAAGCCCTCCAAATGTTTTTGCCTTGGACTCGCCCGCATAGACACAAAATTTATGTCCTATGACCCAAAATTGGTCTATAAGGGCTCTATTATCTCCCTTATAGACCCAAATAATCACTTCAAATTTCTTGGCAGGAAAATCACCTGCCAGGGAAAAGACCTCTCTGGCGATCGCCAGAGAGGTCTTACATGATCATGTTATAGAACATTTCAGTAGTTTCCTGGAAAAGATAGATGCATTGCTAATTTCTGGCCCTCGTAAGGCTTGGATCTATGAGAAATTATCTAACTTCACATTTGTCATGGCCCTTTCTTATTTACTATTTCACCAAAACCCAACTGTCTCGTCTGGATGCACTGGTGACAGCTAGTTTAAAATCCTGGTTGTCCTTAGCCAAACCAGCTGACCCCTCGACTCTCTTCAGGTCCAAACACAATTTTGGGCTAGCTCTAAAACTGCCCTCTCTGCTCTACGCCAACTCCAGAATAACCAAAAATTCGATTCTAAGCAATTCCAAGGATCCGGCAATATCGAAGCACGTAGTAAGTGGCCGTAGTGAGTCAAATGATCTACAAGCCCGCGTTGACTTCCACAAAAAGTTCCTTACTGGAATCAGCCAGAATGGCACTGGTCTGGGGTATGGCAGTACAACCATGAGCGATGTGGACTTGAAGAAGTCTCTCTTGCGGGGAGATTACGACAGCAATAGTATGGCTCACGCTATTGGCCTTCAATGCCAGAATGATTGGAAAACAATTGGAGACTTTTGCATTCCTCCTCCAATGCACTGGAAAGTAATGTTGTATGACTGGACGCCAGAGATGCTGAAATTTTATTTAAATGCCTTTCAGCATACACTTCCAGACCCCAGTAACCTCGCTCGTTGGAGCCATGCCGAGGATAGTTCATGTCCCCTTTGTAGCAACACCCCTTGCACAGCTAGACATATTCTAGCTGACCGCAAGGTGGCCTTGGATCAAGGACGGTACACTTACCGACACGACAAAGTCCTTGCTGTTATTCGCGAGGTACTTAGCCTCTCAGTAGCTCGAGCCAACAAGGGTTTGACAGTATCCTCCAAACCCCCAATACAGTTTGTGCGGGTTGGCTCTAGAGGCAAAAAACATCTCACTGCAAAACCTTTCTCAATAATCGAGAAAGCTTCAGATTGGATTACGGAGGTCGATTCGGTCTCTAAGCAGTATAAATTCCCTGAAAGTCTCGGATGCACAGCCCTGCGTCCAGATATAACTCTTTACTCTCTATCTCGGAAGATGGTTCTTATCGTAGAGTTAACTGTTCCATGGGAATCAAATATCCCAAAAGACCACGAGTACAAATTAAATAAATACCATGACCTCGAAAATGCCGTCACCCGGAATGGCTTCACTGTTCACCTTCACGCGGTGGAAGTAGGCACTCGTGGCCTGCCAGCTAAATCTTTGTTTCACCTTTTTAAAGATCTTGGTCTCTCCAGGAAAATAATCAACTCCTTTCTAGAAAAATTATCTAAAACCGCGATTTCTGCATCTCAAATTCTATGGCTTCGAAGGGGGAGTGAATGGGTGGTAAGGTGAACGCTCACATGTGGCAAGACAGCTGTCCTAAACCTACCACCGCCGGTTGTTAGTCCGGAATCCACCCTTCACCTCCCAGAAGTGTAATAATTATATATGATGGGCCCGATTTTTGGTCGGTGAATTCCATGGCAGCTCCGTTTGTATTTTATTTATTTCAATTAGGCTTCTGCTTTGAATATTCAACTTTTTAGCTGACTATTTTAATTATTGTGTTGAGTGGCTTTTAGTAGGTAGCCATTACAATTATTAACTATTTTATTTAATAAGCCTTTAACTTTGTTTGTAATAAGATTTTACGACGAATAACTTTTAGTAGGTTCCAAAGTTTCTTAGATATTATATATTTTTTTGACATAAGTATGTTAAGTAAAGATTAAAGTACTAATGAGACTTGCTACCTAAGACAAATGTTTTAACACGTCCAAGAGCGGTTTTTAGTCGCCAATTGGACACGACGTAAATGTAATGTAATGTATTGACAGATGGAAAGCCTTCCTTATCAGATAGAGAGTAAAGTTGGCTCTTTTAGCGATTGCAATTTGGGATCATCAATGATTGTTATTCCATGATCTTTTTGTTGCTTAACTGTTTCTAATTGAGCGTTTGCCAGAGAATATTGTGTCTTAGGGTTGCATTTCCCGATATAAAGCACTACATATTTCTCCGTGTTCAAGGTAATCAACCAATCTTCCGTCCATGCTTTGACCTTGTCAAGATCCTGCTGAAGTTGTCCACTGCTAAGAATAGGATCGGAGATTTTTTTTGTGTTGTCAGCAAAGTAGCTGCTCCGCGATGTGATTGAAGATCTGTAAGATACAAGGTGAACAAAATCAGACAGAGAGTAGAGTTGGCTCTTTTAACGATTGCAAGTTATGATTATTTAAAAACTTGTTACTATTGTTTATGACTTGCTTTACAATACTTGTTTAGGACGTATCAGCATAGCTGCCTGTCCAGAATAAATGTTATTATTATTATTAATAATAATAATAATATTGTAATAAAAAAGCCTGGTAATCCGACTGCAGTGAGGTTTCCAACTGTAGATTTTTAAAATCGCCGTCGTGGCCCACTGCTATGAATGGCTTGCCGGGCTATATAAATAAATGTAATTATGTTTTCAGCAAACTTTGAAACAAAAAGATCTGGAAGTAAATATTCTTCGTGACGATGTGACTAAAATGGAGTTGCTGCTAACTTCAGGAGACAAAGAAGAGACAATACTCTCAGAGGTAATTAATTGAATTTTATTTTTTTTTATTTATCCATTATAAAGTGCTTAATTGCAAAAAAAAAAATAATAATTATATCACACTGCAGAGTTTAATTCTTCAATCCAGCGTTTAATCCAGTCTATAACGCTGTAGGTGTTTGCGAGCATGTAATTAGTATTAGTAATTAGTAATAATAATAACATTAGCATTAATTATTGTAAGTAATAAATTTAAAAATAATATTCAGTTTTTTTTCTACAAAATACAAATTCAAAAACACTTCAACAACACTTCAATAACATATCAATCACACACAAACACACACACACTTTTTTAACATTAAAAATCCTTTGCACATATGCTTTTTTCCCTTTTATATGCTTGAAAGACGGAAATAGTTTTTAGGAACTATACTGTCCATGCATCTTTAGATACTGAATTAATTGAAAAACAAAATAAATAAAAGAAGGCATTTGCCAGTATAAATAGCATTGCCCCATGCAAGGGAGGTGGACCCCTTCTTGTGTTGCTCCGCGTGGGCTTGTGATGTTATAGCAGGAATCCTACTAGGACTAAAAGTTCACTTTTTATGAATCACACTGCTTATAACCAAGAGCCAGCGACAAAGAAGTGCAAGAGTTTTGGAAAATCTGATACTTTAGATCAGACAGTATTTTGGCCATAGAATGCCAGGCTAGCGTCAGCAAGCCAGACTCCGTAGGTTGGGTGACATTCACAATAGGAACACCAGGTTCAAAAATAAACTAGCCATTACGTGCTCTAGGTTAGCAAAAGTGAGTAAATCTTTCATTGGAGACGGTGTTCGCTTTTATAACACTTTGCCTGAGGAACTAACCCTTTTACCAGACACTAAATTTAGAAAAATTGTTAAAGATACCTTGTGTTCTAAAGGCTATTATAAAATTGAAGATGTTTTAAGTGATACATTGGTCTGGTCAAGTCGTTTTTGTGTAACATTGCTGTCTCGGCAAAATAGTTGTATTTAGAATTAACTACCAATAATATTAATATTAAAATATTCATAGTACCGTAAACATTGCACACAACAAAGCCGTGAATATATGTATTCTACAGTTTTGAATAAGGAAATCACCAACATAGCATATTAAAGAAACCATGGAAACGAGAGGCAAGGAAAATAACAAAAAAACAAAGTAACATAATTTTGTTTTAAAATTTTCATTCTTTCACGCATATACAATGTAACAAATAGAAATAATTGACTTTATAATTTATTTGAGCCACATTGAAAGTGGAATTATAAAGTGACATAACAAAACAGTTTTTTATTCAACCTTCAAGCGGTAGAGACAAAAATACTAGTCAGTGTTCGTAAAACTTTCGATAATTGAGTGCATCACAAGAGAGAACTTCGCGAGACCAGACTTCGACCGGACCGAGTTTATAACCCGACCCGACGATATCTACGCTTCGCAGGACAGTACTGCTCTTCAAACGGTAAGCGACAATAACAGCTTATACCTTTATGCCTCAATTATGCGAGTGGCTAGCTTTACAAACTAGTGGAGACTAGATCGATCAGATAGGAAAAGAGATCTCTGCGGAATCTGCAAAAGGAGACCGTACGATACAAGAGCTTAAGGTCACCTTGTATCGCAACTCGATCGAGGAGAGACACGCCTCTACGAGTACCTGGTGTGCCATCGGCAGTAAAACGCCGGTTCACATCACCCCTGGGTGCCACCAAAATTGCACCTTGTCGTTCTATGGCTACCCTAAAATAAGGTGGCAGATTTTGATCGGTTTAACCGCTGACCGCTGGATTTGCCACTACAATTGCTATGAAAACCATTTGTAAAATGTTATTATTATTATTATTATTACTATTACGTAAAGCCATTGATTATATAGTGTAGTAATCAATGGTAAAGCCTACAATCAAGGCATAAATGTCTAGAAACATAAGACGTTCGGAAAGTACTGTAAGTCTACTTCGAATAAAAATCTATCTATCTATCTATTTATCTCCAAAACACCTGGTGCTGGTGAACTGGAAAGGGTGTAATTTTAATTAGTTCCCCCAAAGTGTTTTGGAAAAGCTGAAAACTCATCAGTAGACAGTGCATGCGATAAAGAACTCGAAACATATAGACAGATTGCTTCATAATCGAATGCATGGCATCAGCATCTCCATACAATATGTTGCACTATTGTGATCATTATATTGCATGGCAGTGACCGATGCGTCATAGACCGATGTGTGATATGTATGCATCCGCTGTCTGCTGATGAATTTTCAGCTTTTTCAAAACACTTTAAGGGTACTAATTAAAATTACACCTTTCCTAGTACGCCAGCGCCAGGTGTCCCGGAATCTGGCCTGCTGACTGTACCCCCACATTCCATGGCCAAACTACTGTCTGATATGAAAGTATCAGCTTTTCCAAAACTCTTGCACGTTTTTGTCGCTGGCTCCCTAACTATTACTTGACCCTTCAGGAGTCTATGTTTAAACTTTCATTTCCATCTATTAAGCCATTTAATCTGGAGGTCATTAAACATCTGGAGGTCATATACCGAAAACCATTATATTGATGTGCAAATATAGAATGTGTAAATATTAATTAAGCATTCTATGTAGATATAAAAATATGTATGGAAATAATCAATATTGTAATATGAGATAGTCAATAATGTCACAAGTCAAAGGAAAAAGGAGCATACAGCTTACTGACAGTTAATTTAATGTTTTAATGCAATTTACCATCGTTTTGGTGATGTTTTATCGATGTTGCAAGTCATTTTTGGGGCGGACTGACCCACTGACAGTTGACGTCAGCGATCATTCTGCCTGTTCTAAGAACTTAAGTGTCACATATCCACCGTTTTCCATTTTTACAGATGCTAAAACAAAGAGATATCCAAATTCGAGAACTGCAGATGAAACTGACGGAGGCTACGAGGGAAATTGAGTCTTCTGTCGCACTGATAGAAAGGCTACATAAAAATAATGAGACAGGTAAAAGAGTGTTATGGCTTCTTGATTATTATCATACAAGTTGTACTTGCAATTTGGCCCGCATCAAAGTCTCTGTAATGTTATTTTTCCAATTATAGAAGAAACTGATATTTACGAGCCACCTAGAAAGCCCTTGCCAATAAGAACGGCAAGTCCGAGTGATGAGAGCAGCAACAGCGCATCCACAAATGACTTTAAAGTTAGAGTCCAACACTTAGAGAATAATTTAGAGACCAAGGAGAAAGAAGTAAGTTTGTTTGTTTCTACTAAAAAAATCAGGTTTTTTTTCAATTTAGGATTTTTTCCTAAATTTATCGTCCAAATATTATATAAAAATTTAATATAAGCAGCAGATAGCTGATGCAATATCATTTATTGCAACAATCGCTACCATTAACATTGCAAGTCACTTTAAAGCAGCCTGAAAACTTTAAGGCAGCCAGTCACTAACTTTAAAGCAGCCAGCTAATCACTTTAAAGCAGCCAGTCATTTAAAAAAGCAATAAAACGTCCGCACGTGTAATTCTCAAGTCGCTTGGATTCTGGATGATAGCAAAGCTCCCACTATGCCGAAAAAAACTAAATGGCGGCTTTTTGTTTTCCACTTATTGTATTATCCTAGGGAGAATTATGATCACCTTTTTGGGTCAAATACCCTTTTGGGGCAATACAAAGATTTTGTTTTTGCAAGAAAATGCTCCCGCCCACACCGCCTATATTGAAAAGGCTGCCGTGAGGGTAGCTCGTTTCGAGAAGCTCAATTAGCCCCCTCCCACTATTTCTTGTTCAAAAACTTGAAAGCTTCTTTGCGAGGAAGGCTGTTTAAGGGTGAAGACGAAATGAGGACAGCGGCGGAGGGCCATGTTCACTTCAATATTAACAAATGTGCAGTGATGACATACACAAGACCCGCCTGCTCATCTGATGTATGATTACTCCATCGCTGGATGTGTGCTTCCCAGAGTTAAGGTGAGCCCGCACCTACGCGTCGCGTCGCTGCGCTGCACGTAACTGCGCGTCGCGACAAAATATTCTTTCTATAGATTTGTATGGACTAAACCGCACCTGAGCGGAGCGCCGCTGCGCGTCCGAGTTGCTCACCCGAGAATACCTTGACGCGACGCGCAGCGCAGCGCTGCGACGCTCCGCTCAGGTGCGGTTTAGCCAACTGCAAGTGGTGACTCATTATGCTCCGCGGAGCCGCGCCGAGTGTACGTCGCTACGTGTCGCCGTTCCGAAGTTTTGGTGTATGACGATTTCGGGTTTGGTGTATGACGATTATTCGATTATTTTCATGAGTCAGTTAACGAATACCTACCTATTCAAATTTATTTATCCATTTTCGATTGACATATTTTACAATTTTAAATAGTCAAGACCTAACTAGGCGGCCGCCTGTTCTAAGGTAGACAATTTATTTTCATCGTTATTGTTTTAGAATTTCTTTTAACATCATACATACTTAATAAAATTACCCTAATATCCTACATAAAATTCAAAACAAAATGTCATAAAAAACATTATAAACTATCAAAAATAAGTAAATAACTTGAAATATATTTAAAAAACATCAAAAATATTCAAAATATCCTTACAAATACTATTTAATGAATTGTCAAGAAAGAATTCAGTTAATGCCATTCATTGCCATATATAAATGTTTTCTTCTAAAATGCCATCACATATTAACTATAAGTACGAAGTTAGAGCCATGAACGAAAAAAATGATAATGCTTGTTAGCAAATACGACGAAATTTTTGATATATCTCACAGATATTACATGGACCAAAAACGAAAGGAGAATATATGGGAAGAAATCAGCGAGGATATGGGAGTGTAAGGTTTTTTTTAGTTTCTTTTTTTTTCAATTTAGTTTATTAAGAATTCAGAATCATGTATCTGATACTGTAATTATTTCTAGCATTGTTCTTGAAAAAACGTATTTTCGTGAATATCTACAACCCCTAGATATAATATCTGGACGTATTTAATGCCAAATATCTATCAACATTTTGTAGGTATAATTTCGAATGTTATGGTGAGAATACTTGCTTAGAGTAGATACCTACATACATATCAGATACATTGTTAAGCAAGGTTTTTTTATTGAGCAAACAGAAAAACTTCGTAGTCCGAGTCCATTTAGGTTCGTGGTTAGAAGGCACGAGCAAATAACGCACGACATTCAGCCGCGAGCGTCTGGCGCCGACTGCCTCTTACGTGCAGTTGCTTGCAGTTGCTTGCAGTTGCCTGCCGCGCTGGTGGGGTTTTGCAGCGCAGCGACGCGACGCGTAGGTGCGGGCTCACCTTTACTGAAGTCAAGGACTTGGGAGTTTTTTTCGACCCCAAGTTAAACTTCAAGGAACATATTAGACAACTATCTACAACTTCTTTCAAGCTTCTAGGGTTTGTGATACGGCAATCCAAGCACTTCAATAATATTCGGCTTATGCGCACGTTGTACAACTCGATTGTTAGAAGTCGCATGGAAACGAATGCAGCTATTTGGAATCCGCATGAAGATACTTATACCCTCATGCTGGAAAAGGTACAGAAGTGTTTTTTGAGATTTCTGTACTTCAAGCAGTACGGATATTATCCATTTTTGTATCCGACTGCATTTATCACAGGCATTGGTTGGCTATAATTCTCTCTGTCTCAGAAGAGAAATGCTGACCATGTCCTATGTTTTCAATCTAATTCGTGGTAAAACTGATAACCCTAGCTTACTAGCAAAGGTGGATCTATTCATACCAAATAATTATCTCCGTGCTCGATCGCACCATCTATTCGCGGAGCCGTTCTCGCGCACTAACCTTACGAGGTGGAACTTGTTGGCGCGTGCTTTGCGGCGCTTAAATGAAATTCACTCGATGGCACCAGATTTCGATATTTTTACCGCCAACCCTCACTTGTTTAAATTGCAAGCTATTAATTATTTATTTTTACATGGTAGCTAGTATTATAAGTGTCATTCTATTTGTATAGTTATGGTAATATCTTTATTAATTTTACTTTTCAATGCCTTGGTTTTACTGTTATGTTGCAGACAAAGGTAAAACATATTTTTTAAATGGTCTAAAATTATTGGAGCAAAGATGTAGTAGTATTCAGGTAGATTATATTAAAAAATAAAAAACAAATTATTGAATTACTCCGTTTCCTTATATCGACTTACCGGAACTTTTAGCCTCCTCCTTAGCCTTAGTTTGAATTGCCCGTGTCTGTTTTTTAGTTAGTGGAAACATTACGTGAATTGGAGCTATTCAAAAGTACCGATGAAGGAATGGCAAACCTTCTAAAGGACAAGATAAGGCTAAAGGAGGTGCTGAAATCAAGGGAAGACTCGGTGAAAAAACTGGTTCAAGATGTCAACGCTCTCAATTCGGATATAAACCTCCTGCAAATGGAGAATGAAGCAATGAGGTTCGTTTTGATATTCGTTGTCATGTGTTATTTTTTATAAAATCACTAAAAAATACACCGTTAGTATTTAAACATAGCTTGTGTCGCTCCTAACTAGACAGGAAGCGTGATTGCATTTTTTCGTGAAGTAATATCAGAAAAGAGCAGAATGTAAAATGAACGATCATATCTTTTTCCAAACAAAAAATATCTCAAACACATAAAATAACCTGAAATATTTTGAAAATATTTCGTCTGATCTTACATTATGCTGCTTTATGTTAAATTGGTAGTTTTATACTGGAAAAGTAACATTCGTTTTATATTCCGGTCTAATGTATTGACCTGTCTCGCTCGCATGGACTAATTCCGATTTTAGTTCACGAAGAAACATAATCGAGTCCAGAGCTTGTTTCAAGGAGAACACTAATACAAATGGTTATAAAAATCAATAACTTCCAAATGAAATTTCAGAATTAAATTAGGTTAAAAATGAAACTTTTGTGGACCATAATAATTTCCCAACTATATATATATATATATATATAAGTAATAATATATAATAATTAGTAATAAGTAATAATCAGTAATAATACTTATTTAATGTGTACTAAAAAAGAATAAACATAAAATATGTTTATACCAAAAAAAATATAAAAAATATTTATTTTCATAGTGTCATATATATTTTTTCCGTCTCCTCTATCTTAACCATAATGTAAAGTGTTATTTTTGTAGTTTTCTGCTTATTCTTAATATGTTTTAACTCATAATATTAGCCATTCTTGGAGCAAGAAAAGCTGTAGTGCTGTTCTCCATAAGACGTTAGACGTTTCGGTACTTTAAAGTTTTCCTTGTAACAACCTGTTCTCTCACTGTTTTCCGGAATAACATAATATTTATCTGTAATGGTGTTTTTAAATAAAGTATTGCTTTAAGACAATACGACTGCCTCAAATCCAGCAATTGTTCCTAGACAGACAGGTCGTTGGAAAGGTAACGCCTTAACTTCCTTAGCATGATTGTAATTATTGCCTTTTGGACAACATTCACTTTCTGGAGGGTGTTTTTTCCGCAAGCTCCCCATCCTAGTATACTATATGTCATGATATATTTGCATATATATTACTCAAATATATATTACTTTTAAGAAAGGCAGACGGAGAATATCTCGCAATTGAATAATATATAAATTTATTTTCTAAACACTCGATTTTCACTAAATATTCATTTCTTTTCACTAAATACTCGTGTCTATCTATCATTATTCTGAGATATTTTATCACTCAAACTAGTGCGATTGGTTGTCAACGACATATTATCATTATATTGTTAATAGGCAGGCAGCTTAAACTGATGCCCGTGCTTCCATACTTGCACTATAATTCCATGCATCCATGCTTGTACTACAATTTTTGTGGAATAAGTCTAGTTTTTTTTTAAAGACGTCACTTTCGACAATGGTTACTTCATAAGGGAGAGCATTCCATCTTTTACCACTAACGATAAGGAAATGTTACTTAGTATTTGAATGGAATGATTCATGCTGGAGTTTCAGTTATGTGTTAGAATATGTCTAGCTGTGTAAGGTCTATTGCTACAAACGGTCAAGAACTATCCTTTGAATAGCTCCAACGAGCGAGGTTACTGGGTATGGAAGTGAATGCTGAAGAAATTTTAATAAAATTTCAGAATCTTGCCGTCCAGTCATACAGAATTACCTTCCAATGCATTGGATGATGAATCCATAAGTCCCCAACTGTTGTGCAGTCATTCTGACATTAAAGGATAATAGCATGAGCCATATCTCCTCGCAAGAGGGATTTTTTCAGTCATAAACATAATCCAGCTCAATGGAAGTTTTATTGCTAATATATAAACAACAAACAAAACCACCTCTTGCGGCGCGCGGACGTGCAATAGATTCACCACAGTTATGGGGTTGTTCTCTTGAAATATTATAATATTAGGAGGTGAAAGGTTAATTAACCCTTGGAGTAAATGGGTATTTTCATGGATGCATCTGTCTCTTTTGCAGGATTTTCGGCGACATCGACCTTAAAGTACTATAACTACGAAACTACTACACCAATCATAAAAAGAACAACTGCACAATGATTGCATTGAAATTTCGAATATAGAATATTGAAATATCATTTTGTAAAACAATTAGATAATTATAATAAATATGAGAACGTCAAAGAAGTGAAAAAAACGCGGAACCAGATCTGGTCGTATCATACTCAACGGATAATTGTTTCAGAACCAGATTTGGTCGTATCATACTCAACGGGTTAAAGATGTTTTCACATCGAAATCTCCTTCATGCGATTTTTGTGAGCATACATAATCATGTTTTATTTTACTATTGACAGGAGCAAACTAAATCTGCCACATGACCAAATAGTGCCAACAAATTCAATAACTAATAAAATCTCAAAGCTGGAAAAACTGAAAATTGCTTCTGAACAAAAGATCGCCGAGATGGAAAACACCAACCTTTCATTGCAACTAGAAATAAGGTATGTATGTCTTTCCCATGGTCTCCTCTTGTTTTAGGGGAAGTAAAATGTAGCCGGCCATATTATAGAAAATACTCAAAGAATGAATCATGGTGAATAAAAATAAGAAAATACAGAGCCTCTAAGGCAGTATTTCCCAACCTTTTTTTTGACCAGGGACTTCTAAGACTTTTTTATTCGGCGCAGAGATCCCAAGGTCTAAAATAACAACTCCATGAACTTGAAAATCAACTTTTATCTTTTAATTTTTGTTAAATATTAAAACTTACAATAATATTTGAAGATATTTATAAGTAATAAAGAACTTTTTTTGTAAATCAATGTGATCTACATCAATTGATTCCAATCGATTTCGGATATAGTTATTAAGTGATAACCCCTTGTTTGCATGGCTAAGTCATGGAAAAGAGCATAAGATATCACAAGGGGAACCTCCGGTCTAAAGGATAAAAAATTGCTTTTTTACACAAGAACTCTATAAGAGAAACTGATTCCTTACAGAGCGAACTCAATCAGCTCTTCCTGTATTTCTTCTGGACCAGGGTATCATTCGATTCGGTCTGTTTGTATTCCGGGAAGTAATATACCCCGTGCCTGCACTGTGTTTTTTTACTTTGTATATGTGCGCCATCGCACTCGATTTTTATCATTTGACGATTTTGTCCTCATGATCATGAAATTTGTTTCGCTAACCTACTTTTAGTTCTCGCGGACCACCGGTTGGGCCACACACTGCTAGCTGAAGTAGGCCATGCAAATGTTCATTTCGTCTCGACTGCCTCAGGAGCGCATGTGTTTAAGTGCACTTCGTAAAGCGCTTGTGATGGGTTGAGAACGGTTTATTGGGGAGAAAAGGGCGGAAGCGGTCGAAAGGGGGGAATGTGGTGGCCGGGGCCACAAAACGAGTGCACAGCTACGCTCAGCAGACGCATCTGCGGCAAGCCACGTCTGTGCTTCTGACGTCTCATAGCCATGCAGCCGTGCATAGTGCGTGCGTGGCCCGCTATGCGTCGATTTGTATGGCAGCTGGTATTGAACAAAGCTGAAGCCACAGTCTGCGCAGCCGTGCGCAGCAGTCTGTGGCGGCCTTTAGCCTCACAGTTTTCCTTAATCCCAAAAATTCTCAGGCAGTAACTTGTTAGTCGTAGTGTAGGTTTCCTCATATTTTAATTATTCCTCAGGTCAAAGAATAAGCAGTTGAAAAGTATGGAGCGGCAGTTAAAGAGGATGACTGTTGCTGGAATTCGCAGTGTTGCCAATTCTTCCGATTCGGAGAGCAGTGTCGCCATTGCGAGTGACCAAGCTGAACAACCACAAGGCCAAAATAGGTATCCAAAAAGTCACTTATTGAGAACATAAATAAGAAATAATTTTAGCAATTAAGTACATTGTATGACTCTAATCTACTACTCAGTGATACAAAGGTTCTAGATATTCATCAACTAGGGTTGTCGACTACAGCGGGCGAGCCCGTCACCTCAGGAAGTTTTAACGATTAGTCGTTCTATCTCCCTGGAGTGAGCGCAGAAGACTTGGACAAAACAGTCCACCATCTAGCTCCGCCACAAGCCCGTAAGAGGCCAACGCCTTAACCGCGAGATAGCCAGGAGTGTTACCCGGCGGGCTTACACTCATGCCCTTACTTACAATTGTGACCAGATTACTCCAGTCTCTCGATTGGTTACGAGTTCGAGGTCGATTGCGCGGTCCTCTCCCTTACGAAGCGGTGAAACGGTTTTTACCGAATCTATCTCGGTGATGACTTCATGACGATGTAGGTCATTTAAAGACAGATAGAATTGTTTTATAGAATAATTTAATATAATATACTGTGTTTACTTATACTTATTTCTTATATACCACCCTTTTATTTCTTGTATATTTATATTAATACATATCATACATATGTTTTCTTAATGTGTAATAGTTATGCTTTCATTTCTGCTTATACGTATCTTTTTATACGTAGCTTTATAGTGCTTATACGTAGCTTTCATTCATGCTTATACATATCTTTTTATGCTGTATGTTTTTAAGAAAAAAAAAATAATAATAAAAAAAAACAGTAATAATATTGAAAGTAGTTTAGTTTCTCAGTAAACATCAGTTACTACTCATAAAGCAATGGCAGTGTATTTCATATGCCCAGATACAGGCAGTTCAGTCGAGTTAAGCATTTGTCTAGAAAGATTGTATGAATTGTGTTCATGTTTTCTTTATTGCTTATGTAACTAATTACAATTTATATCTGTAAGATCGCACTGATAACTCACTACCCGAATTTAAACAGATAAATAAATAAAAAAATGTTCATTTTTAACTGCATCACTCTTACTTCTTTTTCTGGTGCCTCTCAACTGTATGTTTTCCTGCACATTTGAAACAAGCTGTTATCTGCACAATATTCAAAGGTGGTGCCGGGGTCGATTGTGGTTGCTATCGTCCTATTAGTCTACTAAATTGCCTATCTACAATCTTTGAAAACATAGTCAAGCAACATCTGTTATCATTCCTCGAGGACAACGACGTCCTTACGCCTATGCAGTTTGGATTCCGATCAGCTAGAGGCAACCAAGACTTGATTGCATTCGTCACTGAAGAAATAGTTAAGGCATGAGAGGACGGGGACAAATGTGTAACAGTATTCTTAGATCTTGACAAAGCTTTTGATACTGTCTCCCATCGTATTTTGCTTACAAAACTTTTTTATGAAAGTAATCTAGATGTCGAAATTGTTACTGAAAGTTGTCTATTACGTGCTTGCACATAGCACTATATCATATGGGATTCTTGGTCGGGGCGGCTCAGATCCGCTTATTAAAGCTCAGAAGGCGATGTTGAGAGTTATCAACAAAAAACCGTTGAGATACCCGTCCGAGCAACTCTTTCGTGAGTTCTCTGTTCTTGACTTACGGCAAACATTTGCTAAAACGATATTACTCTATTATCACAAACATGAAGAATTGCACCAGCAAATAACTAATAAAATTATAACACGATCGATAACTAATAGTAACCATAAAGTTCCCAAACTGAATAGCTCCCATGCACAGAGACAATTGCTGCTGTACGGCACCGTCATTCTTCAATAAAATTAAGGATATACCCGGCATTAATGCTCAAGGCATCACTATAAACAAAAAATACTAACCCAGACAGAGAAAACAGACTGAAAGACTAATTTGTTTTATTCCCACCTAACATACCATTCCTAATATTGTTACAATTATTAGTATTATTATTTACCTACCATATATTTATTATTGGCATGCTTTTTGAATACCATATTATTATTATTATTATTACTTGTACATTGTAGGATAATTTGAAATTTTATTTATTATTGAATGTTTATTTTTCACTAAAATTAAAAAAATATATTTTGTTTCATTTTCTTTTATTTTATTTTCATAAATATTTTTATTGTAATTGATAGTTTAAAACTCCAGTTAGTTTACCTATCTGTGTGATTCTAGGTTTTTGTGAATATTTTAAATTGATTTCATGGCATTTTTCAACGTATTATTTAATTATCATTAGGCAGTATTTAATTATACGTATCTGAGCCTACCTTAGTACGGATGTCTCGTGCGATCCAGTTCAGTTAGGTTAGGTTTATTTAACATGTATCTGTATCCATGATTTTTTATAAATTAAGAATTTGAAAAATTCCATGGCAGCTCCGTTTGTATTTTATTTTATCTTGTCTTTGTGATGTTTAGCTTCAACTCATATTTGACAGATATTGTTATATCGTCAATGATGAGCTGGAGCTCTTTCACACTGCTGGCAATTAGTATTGTATCATCTGCATATCTTGTATTGCGCTTGTGATATCTTACATTGCGTCTGTATACTTACTATGTCATACGTCTGCGTCTGTATACTTACGTCTGTATACATCAATATGGAATGATCTCATCTTCTATGGCAATACATATTGCTTTAAAGTTGGGATTGAGTTCTGATTCGATAAATGCTTACTTTCCTTTACAGCAAAGGATTCATCACTCCAAATGGTGTTCCTCTCAAAGATGAAACTGAAATCATGAAGCGGAATTTCAAATTGCTTGTCGATGAAAACGAGGGCTTGAGGAAAGGTCTTCATGAGGTTTTGGATGCTGTTAAAACAGTCGGTATGTTTTTTTCTTATACACATTTCTATATAAAATATATATTGAAATAGTTTCCTGTATCAGTCCAGTATTTTTTATAACAAGATTCCATTGTGCGTCAGGGGTCTTGGAGACGTTCAATCTAAGAAAAAGTCCTAATTATTTAAATTTTAATCTGATTTTTTTTTTTTTTTTTTTTATTTCTTCTATTTTTTATTTTTGACTATTTACATTACTAAATCCAATCAATTGATTATCGAAGATGGATTATAATATAAAAATTTATATTGACTGTTATATTGACTGTTGTATTAATTTTATATTTGTAATATTTTTGATTCGATTATTTTATAACTGACTTCATTTTTATATTTTGACTATCAGCAGTATTTTAGCAGCTCAAATTTTTTAAAGATTTTAAATCTTTATTATAAATTGAATTATAATTTGTTTTACAATTTAAAAAAATATTCAATATTTAAAAAAAATTATTATACCACCTAAGGTATGATACCACATAATTATCTAAAATCAATTTGACAATACCAAGAGTAGGTATCTCTACCAATTTTTAAAAAAAAATGGCTGCCTCCATAAAACCTGTCACGGCCTTCGAATGGTGCTGTCTTGGTTGCACGCGGCGGGATCACAGCAATCCAATGGTCTCCCTGTTAACATAACATAAAAATAAATTGCAATGGCTTTAGGTCAGGGACTAGAGAAATTTGCACTTTCTTTCACAACTATACAATGTCCTACACAATCCTACATCTCCCTCGTAGCTCAACGAGGTTTTTACCCTACATATCCCAAATCACAAAACCGCATTTTTGTCCTACTCCAGATTCTACTTTACTGAAAATGGGTTCTTTATCTACGCATGGTTAGTGATTATTAGAGGAAACTATTTTTTAGATTAGTCTCCAGTCCTAGCAAATGTTCCTTGATAAGAGCTGAAGTACAGTGCGGCAGCGAATGACATGCCCTACCATATCATCATTTACTAGTATGATTGGTTTAAACAACAAGGAGACAATGCTGAGACCCAGTATTTTATTTGTGTTGCCCGGTGCCAGATTACGATCCACTGTTTGGGATATGCTGGTTTAGACAATTTAAAAGTGGTGATTTCGACTTGAAAGACGAAGAACGCCCAGGTCAACCAAAAAAAATTCACAAATAACTATCACACATATTCATATTCATTTAATTAGTATACTGGTATACAAGTCAGATACAGATTAGCAAACATTCATACATATTAGCAAACAAACATTTTTTTTTATTGTAAAGAATAGATAAAATAAACAAAACAAAACGAAAGAAAAAACACAAGAATAATGTAAAAAGAAGAAATACAAGACAAAATGCAAAGAGATCATTAAATACTTTAGCCACCAAAGCATTTTAGACTTCACTCGAGTAATATTCCTCCAGTGAGTAAAACGCCTTATCTGTAAGGTATCTCTTAACCCTTCAAGCCCCGCGACTTCTATATCAAAGTCAACTAAACGCGTCCAGGAAAAGTGATTTGATTAGGTTTTTAGTGTCATTCCGTATTCAGTTGTATTTTATTTAAATGCACGATAATATTTGTATCATCGTGCATTTAAATAAAATACAACTGCATACGGAATGACACGAATAACCCAATCAAATCACTTTTCCTGGACGCGTTCAGTTGACTTCGATATCGAAGTCGCGGGGCTTGAAGGGTTAAGGCGTCTCTT
Source organism: Micropterix aruncella (assembly GCA_944548615.1). Taxonomy (NCBI): domain Eukaryota; kingdom Metazoa; phylum Arthropoda; class Insecta; order Lepidoptera; family Micropterigidae; genus Micropterix; species Micropterix aruncella. The sequence goes on along the minus strand of OX155972.1, from coordinate 120,997 downwards.
AAACACGTCAACAGATTGCGCCTGCCTAATGTGCTCGCCGAGTTTGTTGTAAACCGCCGGGTCGGCGATATAGGCTAGCCTATCCGACTTGGATAATGCATGACTTACCGAACGTAGCATGCTACGGGATCTTGCGTAGTGACAGCCGTCAAAGACATCGTTTCTACTCTTGGCTGGGAACTCTTGCCCTTCCCGCTGTATTCATCAGACTTGGCCCCTTCCGACTACCACTTGTTTTCATCGATGTCCTAAGATGGAGATGTCAAAAAATGCTTTGATGATTGGATCACCTCAAAAGGTAGATGTTTTTTTCTGGGAGGCCATCCACAAATTGCCAGAGAGATGGGAAAATTGTGTAGTAAGCGATGGTGCATACTTTGAATAAACCATTTTTACCTTTCTCCCAATTTAAATATGTTTTTTAAAAAAAAAATACAATTATTAACCGTCACACCTAGTTTGTATTTTCTTTTATTATTATTATTATTTATCAGATCTTGTAAAGCTAGTCATAAACAACATTAACAAGCTTTTAAGTACATATAGAGTCTGTTTTTAAATTGATTGACAGAGCTTGCACTAATCACTTCAAATGGTAATTTATTCCACATTTCCCCCACTCTATTTTGCAGAGGATTAGGTTTAAATTATGCACTGTCAAGTGTTTTGCTGTGACTTTGAAGATTTGTGTTGATGTTGTCTCAATCAGGTCCCCTCTTTGTCTTCTTTATTTGAGAGTAGTCAGTTTAAGTCATTCCAAGTGATTTTAATAATTCCTATTCTTCAGGCCCACTGGCATTTTGGTTGCCCCTCGCCGCAACTTTTCGAGGACATCTACATCTTTGCATAAGTAGCTGATAGTCATACTCAATAATAGGTTTCTCATATGCCTTATAGATCTTGATAAACACCGCTATGGACAGATGTTGGAAAGCCTTCTTTATCAAAAAGAGAGTAGACTTGGCTCTTTTAGTGATTGCAACTATGTGTTTGTCTGAAGAAAAAAAAATGGTCTTTTTTTAGGGTTGTCAGCATGTTGCGACATTCGATCAACGTCTTTGGAGAATATCTTACTGGCTATGGATGCAAGACATATGGCCGGGTGGTACAATCCCCATATGAGCACTGAAATGGAGCTAAAAGCGGCTATCGGGGGACGGGATGCTTTGCAAATGGCGTTGGCTGATGCCAGGTTAGTTCTACATCTTTTCATAATGGTAGGTTCCAACAGCTGATCCGGAACACTTAACAGCTTCTATGATTCAATATTATTGATCATAACTTATTATTATTATTATTGCTATTGGGCAGGCAGCTCAAGTTGATAAGCCCAAATCTTCGTTTTGTTGACTAGTATTTAAATTGATTCGCACTGGTTGAACTGGACTATCAGCAGTTATTATTTTGTTATGATAATGAAAGTAGTTTAAGTTAAGCATGTTATGCTTTGAGTATTGTAAGAAGGTCGTTGGATGAATTACAAACAAGAAATGTTTATTTATTTATTTATTTAAGAATTAATTACTGTAAAACATTGATTAGCTTAAAAAATAAAAGGAACTGAATGGCAAAACCTTAACCTTTTGCTTATTTGTTTCTGTCACCCAACTGGGACTAGCCCGTTCTAGGGTGGACAGGACTCCAATATTACAATCAAGTTTGCTTGATTGCTTGGTTGCTTACAAATGTACAAGTTTTAGTAAAAAGCTAATGACGCTAAATTGCCCTAAAATGTGGTCTTCAGAATAAAGAAAAAAATAATAAAAGATAATATAATAAATAAAATGCAATTCCATTATTTAATCGGCAATAAATATAATATAAAATTCGATTAAATAATGTAAATAAAGTGATGTGTGAGAAAAGAAAGAAACAGTCATTAATATTTAATATATGTTAAGTAATATAGGATTTAATATAAAAATACCTTGTCTAGAAAGTATAATTCATTGTCAAAGTCAAATAATTTTTGGTAGTTAGTTGAATGTTAAAATATACTTAACATATATGTTTAAAAATATGTTAATAATTTGTGCACCTAAGTTTTATTATACTATTATTTCTAACATTTGATGTACGGTTAGTCTGTCATGATTCGATAACCATTTCTTTAATTTATTTTTGAATTCCCTAAATGTCAAATTCATTTTTATTTCTATATTGATCAGTTTGTAAAATCTCGGCGCAATGAAAGAGTAATGTCTTTGTCCAAATGATGTTTTCCTTCTGGGTATTATTAAGATATTTTCTAAAACTTGTCTCATTTAAGACTTGTATAGTTAATTCCTACACTGCTCAGTTTGCATAATAATATATTATGAGGAACGGAGTCAAAAGCCTTTGCAAGGTCAAGGAAAACTCCTAGACACTTGTCTCCTTTATCCACCGTTTCGACTATAAATTCTGCTAAGGCAGCTATAGCGTCTGTTGTCCCTAAACCTTCCCTAAAACGGAACTGATTGTCTGAGAGTATTTTATTTTCAATTAAAAATTTATAGAGTCTCGCCTTTGCAACTTTCTCGAAGATTTTGGAGATCGTGTTTAAAATGGAGATAGGTCGATGTTATTGAGGTCCTGCTTATCTCCCCCTTTATGTATTGGAATTACTCTGGCAATTTTTAATTTGTCAGGAAAAATTCCGCTTCTAAAACTCACATTAATAATAAAAGCAATAGGCTGGCTGAGATAGGTTTCGCTAGTTTAAATACGCATGTCCCGACCCCATCATCCCCCACCGCTGATCTATTTTTAAGGCTGCCTATTACATTCCTAACTTCGTCTCTATTTGTAGGCGTTAGGTACATGGACACAGGTAACGTATCAGATTTACTTAGGTCAGTAATTACAGAACTATTTATCCCACGAAACTTTTCTGCTAGTTTGGAGCCAACATTACAAAAGTGACTATTTGTACAATTTACTAACTTTTCAGGATTATCTTTCATTGTAGTAATTTGATTGTCAATTTTCATACTATTTAAATTTACATCCTTTCTATTTTTATAATTCGCCGCTTCTTTTATATTTATCCAGATTTTTCGTGGGTCCCCGGCTGAGTCAGTTATTTGTTTTTTAAAGTATTGCTGCTTAGTCAATTTAATAATTTTATTACATAAATTTCGATAACGAGTGTATTTCTGCCTCAGCATTGCATTGTCCGGTGTTTTTCTTAATATCGACTCTAGATTCACTGAATTTTCATAATGGATAGTTATTATCTTGAATGTATCAGACTTTGCCAGTAGAAGACCACACCTATATGTCTAATCTATTTCTAATGAGATAACTCGTAAATTGATGATCTTATGTGTATACCACAAAAGTTATAAGAATCTTGAGATATTTTTTTGAGCAATTTTCAGTGTATTTTCAATATACTGAAAATTAACTACATTCCAGTGTCCTAACTTAATAAATAATGGCTCAGAAAAAATCAAACATACATGATAGGCCACTCAGTTTGAGTGGTTTTGCAAAAAAACTCTCAATATTGAAAGCGGTAAAGCTCATTTTTTCCCTAGTGCAATAAAAAAGTTTAATTGTTTTTAATATCACTGGGAAAGTTATTATTCTAATTTATAAACATAACAATATAAACTGCAAAAAAAAAAAAATTTTTTTGATTAAAAATTTGAGTAAAATTTTGGAACGGAATTTGGGTAAAGTTGTAAGTCTACAAAAATCATGTAAAAGTGAAGCTTAGTTGTCGCTTTTCAAAGAATAATAAAATGCTTTAATTGTTCAAACAAGTCGGTAAGCCTATTGCTTTGATGAAATATTTTAATATCTTACAGCTAACATTAACCTAATGGGTAAACATGTTTTGCGGTAAAAATAAGATAAAAATAAGATAAATTTATCTAAAATTTACAGCAGAAAATGAAACAAATTTTTTTTGAAAAGCAGTGAACCTGTAATCACGCAGGGTAGGGGGAGGGGTGATGACAAGAGAAATTTATTAGCACTTGTTAAAGTGTTCTTTGATCCTGCTTTTAAGGCGATACAACTTGGTGCTGTCCTTGCATGTGTTAGTAAAGCATTCCAGAGACGGGCTCCATGTATGGAGAAGGAGTGCGAGTAGAAATCACTAATGTGATCAGGGTTGAGAACGGTAGATTGTCTTCCGGCGCCTATATATAAATGCATCAAAAACTATAATAAATTACATATCCGATAATGTAGACAAATAATAGGTATATAAGTAATAACTTTTAGGGCAAAAATAAAAATATAATTACTCGATGATGAAGCAATGATTTTAAACTATAAATACGAAGGAAACTCTATAATAATAATTGACAATAAAGCAGAATCTAAAAAATCTCTAATAACTTCCAAGGCAAAAATAAACTTATCATTTCTCGAGATCACCAGGACAGATTTTGATGCCCTTCTGCATGTTTGAATACGATATTGTATCCTTTCATTTGCTATATTATTCATCATTGGGGACGCTTGGACCAACTCCTGTACATTCTTGCCCATTATCCGTTGGTACACAAGTGCCTCGTTGAGACGAAATCACTTTGTGAAATTTTAGTTAGAATAACTCATATATAAGCTACACTAATAATATTTAAACTCCGCCATACATTTTAATTCAATATTAATTCCAACTGTTGGCGCTTGGCTTAACGCCGACTTAGCCGAGAGAGGGCACTCGTCGATTTTATTTATGAAATTAATATTTAGATGAAATCAGTCCTTAGCTACTTGCCGGGAAAGTCTTGGTGTGGCACAACCGATTTTTTATTATGTTTTATGATTTGTCTCAGGAAAGAGATCAAATCTGCGATGGACCTACTATCGCAAGAAATGCGGAAGAGCTCTGAATTGGAGCAGAAGTTGCTGACGCTTCAGGAGAAAAGCCTCGAAGGCCCTGTCTCCATAGTGGAAGGCCCCGACGGACAGGCCTTTGGGGGCTGGCTCACTGATGACCTGAAACTGAAAGAAGCCAATTTCTCCAACGGCCAAACCATAAGGGAGACCTATATGAAGCCTTTGAACAGACAGCATGCGACACTTCTCCAGCAGAACTTGGCTTACTTTCAGAAGCAGTTTGCCTCTTTGTATGGGAAAATTGTGGAAATATCTCATCAGAGCGCAACCGACAAACATGGGTGGTCTTTGCGCGAAGAACAATATAAGTTGCAGGTAAAAAATCCTGAATGAGGTAATATTGATATTTGATACAGTAGACTTTGACTTTTTTCTGGCATGGCGACATTTTCTCATTTTCTGGTATTATTTATTTATTAAAGAATTAATTACTATAAAACATTGATTAGCTTACAAAAATAACAGGAGCCGGATGGCAAAACCTTAACCTTTTGCTTATTTGTTTCTGTCACCCAACTGGGACTAGCCCGTTCTAGGGTGGACAGGACTCTAATATTACAATCAAGTTTGCTTGATTGCTTGATTGCTTACAAATGTACAAGTTTTAGTAAAAAGCTAACAAAAGCTAGTAAAAAGCTAACACTAAATTGCCCTAAAATGTGGTCTTCATAATAAAATAAAAAAATGAAAAATAATAATTAAAAAATATTAAATGATAATATAATAAATAAAATGCAATTCCATTATATAATCGGCAATAAAATTCGATTAAATAATATAAATAAAGTTCTATGTATTATAATTACCTTTCTCAATAATCGAGAAAGCCTTAGATAGGATTTGGAGGTCGATTCGGTCTCTAAGCAGTATACATTCCCTGAATGGTTTGGATGCACATCCCTCCGTCCAGATCCAGCCTTCGGATCCAGTCCTCTTTGGTCCAGATATAAGTCTTTATTCCCTAGCCGGAAGATAGTCCTTATTGTACAATTGACTCCCATGGGAAACAAATATCTCAAAAGACCACGAGTACAAATTAAATAAACAACATGATTTTGCAAATGCATTTAACCGGAACGGCTTCACTGTTCACCTTCACCAAGTTGCGCTCGTGGCCAGCCATCCAAATCTCTGTTTCTTTTCTTTAAAGGTCTTAATCTCTCTAGGAAAATAATCAACTTCCTAAAAAAAATATCTAAAACCGTAATTTCCGCATCTCAAATTCTATAGCTTCAAAGGGGGGTTGATTGGGTGATTAGGTGAACGCTCACATGTGGCAAGACAGCTGTCCTAAACCTACCACAGCCGGTCATTACTCTGGAGTCCATCGCTCACCCCTCCAGAAGGTAATAAATAAAATACAAACGGAGCTGCCATGGAATTGACCGACTGGAGTCGGGCCCATCATAATACAATTTTTTTTTTTTTACACTTCTGGGGGGTGAGCAGTGGATTCGGACTCGCATGAACTAATTCCGATTTTAGTTCACGAAGAAACATAATCGAGTCCAGAGCTTGTTTTAAGGAGAACACTAATTCAAATGGTTATAAAAATCAATAACTTTCAAACGAAATTTCAGAATTAAATTAGGTTAAAAATGAAACTTTTGTGGACCATAATAATTTCCCAACTATATATATATTATATATATATATAAGTAATAATATATAATAATTAGTAATAAGTAATGATGACTAATAATCAGTAATAATACTTATTTAATGTGTACTTAAAAATAATAAAAATAAAATATGTTTATACCAAAAAAAATATAAAAAATATTTATTTTCATAGTGTCATATATTTTTTCCGTCTCCTCTATCTTAACCATAATGTAAAGTGTTATTTTTGTAGTTTTCTGCTTATTCTTAATATGTTTTAACTCATAATATTAGCCATTCTTGGAGCAAGAAAAGCTGTAGTGCCGTTCTCCATAAGACGTTAGACGTTTCGGTACTTTAAAGTTTTCCTTGTAACAACCTGTTCTCTCACTGTTTTCCGGAATAACATAATATTTATCTGTAATGGTGTTTTTAAATAAAGTATTGCTTTAAGACAATACGACTGTCTCAAATCCAGCAATTGTTCCTAGACAGACAGGTCGTTGGAATGGTAACGCCTTAACTTCCTTAGCATGATTGTAATTATTGCCTTTTGGACAAAATCCGCTTTCTGGAGAGAGTTTTTTCCGCAAGCTCCCCATCCTAGTATATAAATAAAAACAAACGGAGCTGCCATGGAATTCACCGACCGGAGTCGGGCCCATCATAATACTATTTTTTTACACTTCTGGGGGGTGAGCAGTGGATTCCGGACTTACGAACCGGCTGTGGTAGGTTTAGGACAGCTGTCTTGCCACATGTGAGCGTTCACCTTACCACCCATTCACTCCCCCTTCGAAGCCATAGAATTTGAGATGCAGAAATCGCAGTTTTAGATAATTTTTCTAGAAAGGAGTTGATTATTTTCCTGGAGAGACCAAGATCTATGTCGGAGAATATTATTAAGATGGTCCCGGAGTCGGGGCCATCTTAATAATATTATTAAGATGGCCCCGACTCCGGTTGGCGAATTCCATGGCAGCTCCGTTTTATTTTATTGATTCATGTCCACGAGAGTTCTGCATCAGAGGCATTATTTGATTTCCATTAAAATGGCATAACTGCATATGAAATTCGATTATGAAATCGAACATTATCGTGGTTGTTAGACATTATAAATAGGATAATAACAAATTTACCGCTTGAAGTTTGTAGGACCCGATATTTCGGTGATGTTGCAACTGTCGTTATCCAGGGTAGACTCAGTCTACCCTGAGCAACGGCAGTTGCAACATCGCCGAAACGTCGGGTGTTACAAGCTTCATGCGGTCAATTTGTTTTTATCTTATCTATACTAATATTATAAAGAGGTAAAGTTTGTGACGTTGTAGGAAGTAATCTCTGGATCTACTGAACCGATTTTGAAAATTCTTTTACCAATAGAAAGCCACGTTAATTGTGAGTGTCATAGGCTATATATTTATCCGAAAAATGAAAAGATATTTTCGTGGTAGTGGGATTTCCAAAGTAAGTCGGGAAAAACGGTCGAACGAAAACGTTTCTAACGAACGCTGCCTTAACGATGAGAGATATATGATTAAGTTCTAGAGAAAAGTTGTAGAGCTTGATAATGCCTACAAAAAAGTCAGCGACAGCATATGTCTAACTTTTATATTTAAGTAACAAAAAGTAGTATTTTATATTTTAAAAATATTTAAATCGTTAGGTCATGTTTATTGGTCATATTATCAACAACTATGAATTCATATCAAAATAAGTAAATTTATCGTCTCAAGTGTTTAAAACAAAAGACGTTTCCCTTTTACTGCATATAATTTCACTTTTACTGCATAAATGGTTAAAGAGATAAGGCACTCAAAAATAAGACACTCACAAGAAGACACTCACAAATAACGGTAATATAGTCAAATTGGCATGCATATACATACATATATATGCAGTAAAAATATAACCCTTCTTTTGGCAGTCAGGAAATAAATCATAGCACTCAGTACTAACCAAACCACACTCATAATTTCATCACAAGTAAAAAGTTTTACCGCCCAACGAAGTGGGCACGGGTCAGCTAGTTTATAATATTTCAATTAATTTAATATATGCTTGAATGAAATTATATTGGTTTTAAATCCATTTTACAGGTAAGAACTTAAAATATAGTCTCTCCTCTCCAGGTGGCAAATCTTACAGCTAAAATAGAAAGTGCCAACTCGGTTTCAAACGACTCTGAGAGCGAGAGCTCTATTGGCTGCGTGCCGAGATCGCAGCGCCGCATTGACCAGGCCCAATACTTAGACAGAAAGTGTCAGTACCTCTCGGACTGCTTCAAGCGTTTTCGATCCGAGAACATCAGGCTGAAAACGGAACTGCTCGGCCTCGAGAAGACCTCAAAAGAGAGCATTGGAACCTATGAAAATCGACTCCTGACCATGATCCTCACTTTGAACAGCTTGCACGACAGGTATTATTCAACTTATAATAAGTCTATCCTTTTGGATATAATGGCAGTCGCCATATATGACGGTAATCCAGAAAGTAAGGTTACGGGGGATTATTTTGTCTTGAAGTAGTAGGGGGGGGTGAGAACCTAATGGTCTGTTTGTTGGTCCTGCATGTTTGTTTGTGTGTGGGTTGGTCACACTCACGGGTCAACACCTATCCGACGGCCTCCACGCGTGAAGTGCGAGCCTGGGTAGGACTCTGGCCTTAAGGTTAGTTTCCCCTGGGAATCAACCTTCTGGCGCTCCTGGACGGTCTGCGCACCGTGCGGCATAAGCCAATCGATTGCGCACTCTGACTAACAGTCGGGGGAGTCTGGAAGCAGTACTGTTTCCTATAGAGCGGGGGTAGTTGCGGACCTTACGGCGACTGCTCTTGAAACGACCATCGGCTACCCGATCCTGGGTGAACAGCCGGGCAAAGGACGCTGTGTCACCGCTTCGTAAGGGAGAGGACCGTGCAAGCGACCTCGAACTCGTAACCAATCGAGAGACTAGAGTAATCTGGTCACATTTGGATGTAAGGGCGTGAGTGTAAGCCCGCCGGGTAACATTCCTGGCTATCTCGCGGTTAAGGCGTTGGCCTCTTACGGGCTTGTGGCGTAGCTAGATGGTGGACTGTTTTGTCCTCAAGTCTTCTGCGCTCACTCCAGAGAGAACGACTAATCATTAAAACTTCCTGAGGTGACGGGCTCGCCCGCTGTAGTCGACAACCCTAGCTGTTGTGTGGTCCCGTGAGTTTTACAGGAGCTGCTGACATTGTTTAAATGGGATATTGTTACCCACCTCCCCCTTCCCCCTATTCACCCGACTTGGCACCTTTTGACTATAACCTTTTCGCTAAACTAAAGGAGTTTTTGGGTGGGAAGCGTTTTTACAGGAAGTAGCTGAAAGAACTGGTGGTGGAGGTCTATTATACTGGCATAAAAAATCTGGTGCAAAAAGCTGAAATTCAGTTCAATAAAAGGATTTTTTGATTCTACATAAATGTTGTAACCTTACTTTCTGGATTATGCAATACGTCGTATGCCCAGATACAGGCTATATTTTGGCCTAGTTGGATATGCGCTGAGCATGGTCATGTGAATGTGGGTCGTCATTTACATTTTATATTTGAAATAAAATATATAACGATTCATAAACACCGACTATCTATCATAGAGTAAGTTGACGCATCTGTGAGAATTGAGCAAGAACTTATGCTATCATCTGATTTAATTCGACATGGTGATTTCAGCTGAAGCTACTTGTCCATTTTGCTAATAATAATTACAACCCTTTAACAGGCTCAGGAATTCCGTACCGCTGTCGATATTCCTCAAGCAAAATGAACAACTGAACAACACCAGCTTCAAGTACCGCGAATGCTTGGAAAAGTATGCAAACTTCAATAGGGAGGACTCTGAAAAGCAGAAGAACAGCTTGAGTCTTCTGGAAAATGAAGTGGCTCATTTGAGAAAGGAGCGAGATGACCTGTTGATTGTGCTGGCGAGCGAAAGAGAAAGATCTACTCTCGCATCATCACTAGCAGGTTTGTAAACGTCGTATACGGTTTAATAAGGATCAGGACGGATGTAACGAACCTTATTGAAGCCTTCCCAATCGCATTTTTTTTACACTAGCTCTGCGAGTAGTAAATATAATGAAGACCTGTAACTATTCTTAGATCTATATACCCCATTTTTTCCAATTACCTATTAATAACATGCTCATGTTATTTCTTATTATAAGTTGCTATGCAAGTAAACTGTTCATAGGATTTTAAATTAGTTTTGTGTAAATGGGTTTTGCAAATACTTGTATCACGTATTTACTAATTGTAAGTTTACAGTAAAATTAAATTAAATAAATAAATAACCTATCAGATTGGTTAAAGACACATGGGCTTATATAAATAATAAATACAAATGGAGCTGCCATGGAATTCACCGACCGGAGTCGGGCCCATCATAATACTATTTTTTTTTTACACTTCTGGGGGGTGAGCAGTGGATTCCGGACTTACGAACCGGCTGTGGTAGGTTTAGGACAGCTGTCTTGCCACATGTGAGCGTTTACCTTACCACCCATTCACTCCCCCTTCGAAGCCATAGAATTTGAGATGCGCAAATCGCAGTTTAAGATAATTTTTCTAAGAAAGAGTTGATTATTTTTCTGGAAAGGCCAAGATCTTTAAAGAGGTGAAATAGAGATTTAGCTGCCAGGCCACGAGCGCCAACTTCCACCGCGTGAAGGTGAACAGTGAAGCCGTTCCGGGTTACGGCATTTGCAAGATTATAAAAAAAATTATATGGCGTATTAGATTGCTCAACACCATACTATGATTTGGCAGCTTAGATTTTACTACAAAATGCAACATGTAGATGGCAGTCATAGTTCGAAACATTCAATAATCTTCTCTTATGTTCAACATTATGGCGTTCGTTGTAAGGCAGTATGGCGTCACACTATAGATGGCGCTCTAAACAAGTCTATACGATATCCTATCTCCAAATAAATATTATTTAATAACAAACGAATTTTTAAATAATAGCATTTATTATTTTAATATTATTTACATAAATATGTCAAGTTTTAATTCGGTATACAGGTTTCAATACGTAATAATTACTCGAACTTACTCGACGCACTTTAATGTTCAGATAGACTAATATATGACATTTTATCTCTCAGTATTATTTCTGTGATGTCGTCAGCCTATATAAAACATGTGATAGATGACACTACTAATTGAATGTTATTGTTGTTATCATTGGTTACATTATTGGGTTTTTATAATCAATCAGTCCTTTATAAAAAACCATTTATTAGCAGTGTTATTACAGATGGTTAAATAAATTGCTATCGGTTTCGCATTCAATGCTATCAGCGCCACCTGTATTTCGCCGGCGCCGAAGAGTTGCCAAATCGTACTGTGGCTTTGAGCAATCTAATGCCATAGAAAATCAGTGACAATAGAAAATGAACCCCATCGCATTATTTTTTACACTAACTCTGCAAGTAGTAAATATAATGAAGACCTCTCTAACTTATCAGATTGGTCTTAAACTCAACCCCTCTAAATCTTCATACCTGGTGATTTAATTCCATTTAATTTAATTCCATTTAACTCTAAAACCATTACCATAGATTACAGATAAATAAAATAAAATACAAACGGAGCTGCCATGGAATTCACCGACCGGAGTCGTGCCCAGGGGGGTGAGCAGTGGATTCCGGACTAACGACCGGCTGTGGTAGGTTTAGGACAGCAGTCTTGCCACATGTGAGCGTTCACCTTACCACCCATTCACTCCCCCTTCGAAGCCATAGAATTAGAGATGCGCAAATCGCGGTTTTATATAATTTTTCTAGGAAGTTGATTATTTTTCCGGAAAGACCAAGATCTTTAAAGAGGTGAAATAGAGATTTAGCTGGCAGGCCACGAGCGCCAACTTCCACCACATGAAGGTGAACAGTGAAGCCTTTCTGGGTTACGGCATTTGCGAGATCATGGTATTTATTTAATTTGTACACGTGGTCTTTTGGGATATTTGATTCCCATGGAACAGTTAATTCTACAATAAGGACCACCTTTCGAGATAGAGAGTAAAGTGTTATATCTGGACGGAGGGCTGTGCATCCGAGACTTCAGGGAATTTATACTGCTTAGAGAACGAATCAACCTCCAGAATCCAATCTGAAGCTTTCTCAATTATTGAGAAAGGTTTTGTAGTTAAATGTTTTTTGCCTTTAGAGCCATCCCGCACAAACTGAATTGGGGGTTTGGAGGATACTATCAGACCCTTGTTGGCACGACCCTGAGAGGCTAATCACCTCGCAAATAACAGCGAGAACTTTGTCATGGCGGTAAGTGTACCGTCCTTGATCTAAGGCCACCTTGCAACCAGCTAGAATATGTCTAGCTGTGCAAGGGGTATTGCTACAAAGGGCCAAGAACTATCCTCGGCATAGCTCCAACGAGCGAGGTTACTGGGGTCTGGAAGTATGCTGAAAGGCATTCAAATAAAATTTCAGCATCTCTGGCGTCCAGTTATGGAGCATTACCTTCCAGTGCATTGGAGGCGGAATGCAAAAGTCCCCAATTGTTGTCCAATCATTCTGGCATTGAAGGCCGATAGCATGAGCCATACTGTTGCTGTCGTAATCCTCCCACAAGAGAGACTTCTTCAAGTCCACATCGCTCATGGTTGTACTGCCATACCCCAGACCAGTGCCATTCTGGCTGATTCCTTTTTGTGGAAGTCTACGCGGGCTTGTAGATCAATTGAATCACTACAACCGCTTATTACGTGCTTCAATATTGCTGGATCTTTGGAATTGCGCAGAATCGAATTTTTGGTTATTTTGGAGTTGGCGTAGAGCAGAGAGGGCAGTTTTAGCGCTAGCCCAAAATTTTGTTTGGACCTGAAGAGAGTCGAGGGGTCAGCTGGTTTGGCAAAGGACAGCCAGGATTTTAAACTAGCTGTCACCAGCGCATCTAGACAGGACATACATATTGAGATGTCAACCACAAGGGGCGAACCCGTCACCGCAGGACGTTTTAACGATTCATCGTTCTATCGACCGTGCAGTGAGCGTAGAAGACTTTGGACATAACAAATCCGACGTCTAGCTACGCCACAACCCATTAGAAGCCAACGCCTTACCGCGAGTAGCTAGGTATGTTACCTGGCGGGCGGCACTCGAACCCTAACTACCAATTGTGACCAGATTTCTCCGGTCTCTCGATTGGTTCCGAGTTCGAGGTCGCTTGCGCGGTCCTCTCCCTTATGAAGCAGTGAAACAGAGTAAACCGAATCTATCGCGGACCAAGGCGTCCTTTGCCCGGCTGTTCACCCAGGATCGGATGGCCAATGGTCAATTCAAGAGCAGTCGCCATAAGGTACACAACCACCCCCGCTCTATAGGAAACAATACAGTTCCCAGACTCCCCCGACTGTTAGTCGGAGAGCACAATCGATTGGCTTGCGCCGCTCGGTGCGCAGACCGTCCAGGAGCGCCAGAGGTTTGATTCCCAGGGGAGACTGGTTGATCCAGTGTCCTACCCAGGTTCGCACCCAGGTACGTGGAGGCCATCGGATGGGTGTTGACCCGTGAGTGTGACCGACCCTGAACACATGGGTCATCGTGGCGAACTCATCATGGGCCCGTTAGCTCCCTAGACAGGACAGTTGGGTTTTGGTAAAATCGTAAATAAGAAAGGGCCGTGACAAATGTGACGTTAGATAATTGTCATAGATCCAGGCCTTACGAGGGCCAGAAATTAGCAAGGCATCTATTTTTGCCAGGCAACTTTTGAAATGCTCTATAACATGATCGCCAGAGACGTCTTTTCCCTGATGGGTGATTTTTCTGCCAAGAAATTTGAAGTGGTTATTTGGGTCTATAAGGGAGATAATAGAGCCCTTATAGACCAATTTTGGATCATAGGACGTAAATTTTGTGTCTATGCGGGCGAGTCCAAGGCAAAAACATTTGGAGGGCTTCACTTTTATACAGCCTGACCAGCCGCAGAACAGCTCCACTTTCTGTAATAGCAGGGAAAGCTGCTTGGGGCTCCTGGTGATAAAAATTAGGTCGTCGGCAAAAGCGAGGTACTACGATGTGTATTGGTCGTCTGTTTTAAAACGGTAACCCCAATTCTTGTCGAACTGGGTCAGGCTTTCCGGCAGTATATTGAAAACGATATTGAATATCGTCGGAGAGAGGCAACAGCCCTGAAACAGTCCAATTGAATATGATATAGAGCGGGTAGTCCATTCTTGCGTTTTGACATGGAAACGTCAGACAGTTGTAGTAGGAGGCTACAATGTCACGCACCACAGGTGGGAAGTTGTACCAGCGGAGCGCAAAGTGGAGGAGACTGTGCCGAACTGACCCAAAGGCATTCTCTAGGTCGAGCCAGCATACTTTGATTTGGCATTCGTGCTGTCTCGCATCCTTAATGGCAGCAGCCAAAAAAGAATTGTGCTCGAGGCAGCCTGAGACGCCACGCATGAAGCCTTTTTGTACTGACACTCCAAGGTACCCATTCCGGTGCATGAATTCGCTCATCCTCATGTGGACTATGCCAAGAAAGATTTTGGCCACAGTATCTGTCAGAGCAATGGGCCGTGCGTCCTTTGGTCCGGTGCAAACTGGGACCTTCGGAATTAAGATGGCTGTCGCTCGGCCGAAATTCTGTGGGACTACACCACTATTCCATATATGTCGGAAGATGGATCCTAAATGTTGCAGAAGGCAGGGGCACTTTTTATACACTAAGTAGGGAATACCATCGGGACCCGGAGTAGAGCCCGGGTCCCGATATAATAATATTGAGAATACGCATCATCTAGAAGTTTCGTCTTCAGGTGCAGGTTGATGTTTTTTCCGCGAAATACTTTTTTCATCTCAAAGAATGCACTTCTGGAGTTTTTAGAATGGATCTTTATCTCGTTGTTCGTATTCGAGTTGTCATTCAAATTGTAGCTAAGATCAATTATTTTATCAGTCTCTCCAGTCGAGTTCTGTAAGCTGTAACTATTTGTGTATTTACGGCTCTATCATCTATTTTTTCTCTCTGTACCTCAATACAGTTTGTGCAGTATGGCTTTAAAGGCAAAAAACATTTTACTAGAAACATTCTGGAGTTTGATTTGATCTCTAAGCATTATCAATTCCCTGAAAGTCTCGAATGCCCTGCCCTCCGTCGGGAAATAACTCTACTCTCTATTTTGGAAGATAGCCCTTATTAACCTTATTAACCCTTCAGGCCTCGGCCCCTCAGACGATTGACAAATTGCTGTCTTAAAAAAAAATATTAAAAATTATTAAAAAAATTGAATTACAACACTGTCTCCCCGAAACATTAATTACTGCCAAACCACTGTATCCATAATTAAAATGAAACATATTAACATAATAAAACATAAAAAATAAAACAAATTAAATTAAAATAAAATTAAAACGGGGCCGTCTCGCTGAATCGTGTTGTGGCCGATATCGGCCAATCGGGGCTTGAGGGGTTAACTTAATTAAATGTTCCATGGGAATCAAATATCCCAAAAGTACAAATTAAATAAATACTATGATGTTGCAAATGCCGTCACCTGAAACGGCTTCACTGTTCACCTTTACGCAGTGGAAGTCGGCACTCGTGGCCTGCTAGCCAAATATCTATTTTTCCCTTCAAAGATCGGTTTCACCTTTAACCCTTGGAGTAAATGGGTATTTTCATGGATGCATCTGTCTCTTTTGCAGGATTTTCGGCGACATCGACCTTAAAGTACTATAACTACGAAACTACTACACCAATCATAAAAAGAACAACTGCACAATGATTGCATTGAAATTTCGAATTTAGAATATTGAAATATCATTTTGTAAAACAATTAGATAATTATGAATAAATATGAGAACGTCAAAGAAGTGAAAAAAACGCAGAACCAGATCTGGTCGTATCATACTCAACGGATAATTGTTTCAGAACCAGATTTGGTCGTATCATACTCAAGGGGTTAATCATCTTTAAAGATCTTGGTCTCTCCAGGAAAATAATCAACTTATTTCCAGGAAATATATCTAAAACCACAATTTCCACATCTCAAAGTCTATGGCTTCAAAGGAAGCAGTGAATGGATGGTAAGGTGAAAGTTCACATGTGGCAAGGCAGCTGTCCTAAACCTGTTAGTCGGGAATCCACCGCTCACCACCAGAAGTGTAATAATAAAATTATGATGGGCCCAATTCCGGTGGGTAAATTCCGTTTCAGCTCTGTTTGTATTTATTTATTATTATATCTAAACCTTCAAATTTCAGCTCCAAGTTTGGATGAGAAATTGGCACGGCTGGCGAAAGATTATTCGGTCACTCAAACAGAAAACCAGTCGTTGAAGTATGACATTCGTCGCAAAGATTCAACCTGCCTAATCCTCAAAACGCAAGTGGATAGTATGTCTCAAAAGGTTGATG
The DNA here is from genome assembly GCA_944548615.1 of Micropterix aruncella. Classification (NCBI taxonomy): domain Eukaryota; kingdom Metazoa; phylum Arthropoda; class Insecta; order Lepidoptera; family Micropterigidae; genus Micropterix; species Micropterix aruncella. Next base: position 104,144 of record OX155972.1, on the reverse strand, counting down.
ATCTTTACAAAGTAATTGATAAGCTGCAGTCGAAGATTGTCGAGTCACAGGAGGTGCAGAATGATTTATTGTGAGTTTTTCTTATGTGTATTACATACCCATTATGAAGATGATGAATACTGAGAGTACAGAGTATTTATTTCCATTACAACTTCAAAATTGTGTTTATCCTACCTAATATATATGAATCAATATAAATTATCTAATATTATTTACTCAATTTAACAAAAAAATGATATACAGTAAATTACTTCAAGATTATTCCAATTAGTAAAAAAGATCATAATATAGGGTGCGGCAGCATAACTTCCTTTTTTCAAAACTTAATAAAACTTATTGTATGAATCAGAACATTTTTATTTGTTTTTTATAATGTAGGCGCATGCCTAAAGTTTTGTTTTACATAGTTTTGAAGATCAAATCAGATAGGTGACGTCCTCCATTATCCATAAACTGAGTAAATCGATTTCTGGCGGTTGTCATGACTCTTGCCAGCAAAGCAGGCGTTATGTTGGCAATTTCTACCTGGATGTTGGTCTTCAAATCGTGTAGGGTCCTTGGACGGTTCACAAAACACGGGATTTCAAAAAACCCCATAGAAAAAAGTCACAAGGGGGCAAATCGGGAGAGCGGGCCGGCCACTCCAAATCGCTCCTAATTGAGATGAGGCGCTCTGGGAAGTGTTCCCTCAAAACAGCCATCGATGCTCTTGAAGTGTGTGGCGTTGCACCGTCTTGTTGGAACCAAATGTCCCCCAAGTCCAACTCATCTAGCCTTGAAAAAAAAAAATCCTGTAACATGTTTACATACCGGTCAGAATTCACTGTCACTGCGACTTCATTTTCCTCAAAGAACCAGGGACCAATAACTCCAGCTGAGGAAAATGCACACCACTTTAGGACTTTAGGACTTTAGGTGAATGCAATTAGGTGAAGGCCAACGGGGCTAAATTAAAGCGATTCCGAAAGGCGCGCTGCGTTGCGATCACAGAACATCCGCTCGAAAAGTAGGCCTCAACGGCAAACGCACGCTCCTCACTGTTCCAACGCATAATGGCGACTGAACTATCTCGGGAAAAAACTTTATAGTCCCGCCTCTCGAACGAGACCACTAGCGCTCCGCTACGACATCAACCGACTGAATGGCACGCATTTTAAAAAAGGAAATTATGCTGCCGCACCCTTTATAACAATGGTCAATTAAAAAATAGTACATTAAATTACATTGGCAAACACAATGTTAATATTATTATTATTATTATTTCTATATACACTAGCAGCGCAGGGCTGATGCGTGTGTATCACCTGCACTTGTTTTTAAACTTATGACTATTGCTCTAAGAAAAATGTCCAATTTGTTTTTAAAGCTATTGACAAAGTCAGCACTTATCACTTCTACTGGCAATGCATACCAAACATCCACTACACGCTTTGTCAAAAAGGTGATATCAGCCTCTAAATACAACTCCATTCTAAATTTAAGACCAATATTTTTTTATGAAAAAGTAATGCAAATTTAAAAAATTTCCACTATTAATCCAGTGAATAGAGGGGGGTTACCTTACAAAAGGTCCGGTAGTTCTGAATTTTTGATATGTTGTTTAGGATAGTTAGTGAGTGTTTAAAATGCAAAATGCACAATTGCCCCCCTTCCGCGCCAGCCGCCATATTGGAAAAACTGAAAAAAATCGACAATTTCTTCAGATTTTCGCTTATATTTTTGTTTAGGTGCATTTTAGCTAGGAAAGATGTACAGACAATGTTGTAGAGAATTAAATTTTATTTCTAGGACAGATAGTTACTAAGATATGCACTTTTTAAAAAATGAGAAAATTCGTATTTTCCGGAAATTTGTCAAACTTTTAACTTTAGAACGCTATAATTCGGTTATGGCTTATTTTAGCAAAACAAGTATCGAATAACATTTGTAGGGAATTTAATTACCTACAAAATTCATGTATATTTTTTAAACCAAGTGGACGGAGTGGGGGGTAAAAGTAAAAGTTAAAACAGAATACCTATTTTATTTGCTATGGTGACACCATATTGTATCAAAAATCTCTAATTATTCTCCACTTTTGGCTAGAATTTGGAGTTTATACCAATCCTACATGAGTATTTTACATGTTATAGTGTAAGACTCATGAGGCAGGTACTATTTCACTTGAATACCTAGTGGTGAGAAGGGATGTTCAATTGGAAATAACCCACCAACAAAGCAGATACATTTTTTTAAGATTCATTTATTTAAACAAAGTAAGAACAAAAGGCAATAATGATCATAGGTACATCAATTAAAGGTTAAAGAAAACAAATTTCTATATGCTTCGCTCGTTTCGTAGTTAATGAAGTCAGGTTCTTCATTTTGTGCCACTTCATTCAGTGAAATTACTAGATCGGCGTCGTCTTCGTCGTCGACGATGACTTCAATCCTGTTATCACATTCTTGGCCAGCACAGAATTTGCAAAGGGCGGAACACTTTAGGGCCGCCTTTCTACAGCCACACGCCCCCATACAGCCAGTTGTGCATCTGCATGAGATGGTCTTGAACAGGTTTGGGGGAGCAGCGTCTCTACTCATCTTGATGGGCTCCAGTATTCAAGCTTTTCTATACCAGCCCCACTCGATAGGGTCTTTGACAATCCCCGTCCACTCCATGACCTGGTGGTATGTCCTCAGAAAGTGGAAATGTGCTGCGTCAGTGGTCGGAGGTAGTTTAGCCAGATTGAGCTTGGTGGCATTTGTTTTCAATTTGCTATAGCAAAGGGAGTTCCAAGATTTTCTCTCCAGCTGCTGAAATTTCTTGGGGGCTGGCAGCAGGGTACTCGAACCGCTCCGCCAGCTCCAGTAATGAAGGGTCTTGCCTAAAAAGTTGACAGAATTTATTCTTTCCAAACCCAAAAATATTTGAAGTGGTGTCGCAGTCCGATATTGCGTGCAAGAGCAAGATACAGCCTTTGGAGTTGTATTTGGAAGAGGACGCAGAGTAGATTGCGTCCTCTCGCTGGTGTTGTGCCAGTCAGCAGGACGAGTAGGTCAATTTTATTAGTAGGTCTTTGTTATTTTTGAATTTCTATGTTTGTTTTCAATATTAGTTTTTTATAGACTTTTTTATAATTTGAAATGTAATTTTATTTGTAGAAATACAAATTTTATTTGATATGTAATTTCTATGCCCAGATCGCGTTTTTGAAAATATTTTTTTCTTATTCTTATTCTAATGTCTTCCCCGATAATGATGACGGCATCGTACGTGGGGGAGAGGCGTTTAGCTGTGGCAACTAACAACCTGTCAGCATCTTCGGAAGCTTGGTCTGTGGCTATGTTTGCCGCTTTCATTTCACTGGAGAGCAGCTTCACGAATCGGTCCTTGTTCCCTTCATTGGCCAGGAACTTATCCTGAGGTGTGGTGTTCACAGTTGTTTTGTCAAACACCACGTCTAATGATGAATTTGCCTTGTACCTTCTTGCTCGTTTAGCAGTCTTGGTCCCTTGCTGAGGAAAATCTGTAGGGTAGCCATCATATAGGCACAACTCCATATAGGGTTACTAACAAAAAAGTGTACATGAGTTTTGTAGGTAATTAAATTCCCAACAAATTTTATTCTAATACTTGTTTTCCTAAAATAAGTCATAACTGAATTACAGCGTTCTAAAGTTATAAGTTTGTCAAATTTCCGAAAAATTCGATTTTTCTCATTTTTAAAGAAGTGCATATCTCCGTAACTATCTGTCCTAGAAACAAAATTTAAATCGTATATTATATGAAATTTAATTTTCTACAACATTGTGTTTAAATCTGTTCTAGCTAAAATGCACCTAAACGAAAATATAAGCGAAAATCTGAAGAAATTGTCGATTTTTTTCAGGTTTTTCAATATGGCGGCGGGCGCGGAAGGGGGGGAATTGTGCATTTTGCATTTTAAACACTCACTTACTATCCTAGACAACATATCAAAAATTCAGAACTACCGGACCTTTTGTAAGGTAACCCCCCTCTTTTAATCTCTATTCACTGGACTATATATCACTTGAAAAGATCTGAGTAACAGAGTAAATAACAAACAACAAAAAAGACACTGATTTTGGAAAAAGGATAACATGGCTTTAAATTAAAATTATTTGTATTTGGAACTCCGATTCAAACGAAAAGTTAAAAACGTCAAGTAAGGACCTAAATACTTTCCTGTTTTCAGACACCATTCCAACACATTTTTCCCCATTGCATCTTACATTGTTATACCTAACATGGCTCTCCCCATTGCTCTTTGTCAGACTTTAATTTGCATCACCTGCAAGCGTCTTTCTGATGCAAGGCCCCTTATATTGATTTTTAAAATTCTTTCAGCAACAAAATGACATCCTGTATCACTTACGAAGAGTATAATCTCTCGGAAACAAAGGTCAACAATTTGTCCACTGAAAACGACAGACTAACGGTTGAATTAATGAGTTTAACCACTAAATTGAATGCAGCTGAGAGTGAGGTAAATATATCATTATGTTTTTCTCTAATGGCTGTGCTCTAAGGGAAATATGAAAATATCATAATTTGTAGAACCCGATGTTTTCGCAACGTTACAATCGCCATTGTCCAGAGTAGTTTGAATTGCTGTCATTTGTCGTTTGCTATTGTTCTGCTTGTAGGCGGTATAATGCTGCTGTTATTACGCAGATTATAAAAGAATAAATCTTCTGCAATATAATCTTCTGCAATATTTAGGATCCATCTTTCGACATATATGGAATAGCGGTGTAGTCCCACAGAATTTCGGCCGAGCGAGTCATCTTAATTCCGAAGGTCCCAATTTGCACCGGACCAAAGGGTGCTCGGCCCATTGCTCTGACAGATACTGTGGCCAAAATCTTTTTGGCATAGTCCACATGAGGATGAGCGAATTCATGCACCGGAACGAGTACCTTGGAGTGTCAGTACAAAAAGGCTTCATGCGTGGCGACTCAGGCTGCCTCGAGCACAATTCTCTCTTGGCTTCTGCCATTAAGGATGCGAGACAGCACGAACGCCAAATCAATGTATGCTGGCTCGACCTAGAGAATGCCTTTGGGTCAGTTCGGCACAGTCTCCTCCACTTTGCGCTCCGCTGGTACAACTTCCCACCAGTGGTGCGTGACATTGTAGCCTCCTACTGCAACTGTCTGACGTTCCATGTCAAAACGCAAGAATGGACTACCCGCTCTATATCATATTCAATTGGACTGTTTCAGGGCTGTTGCCTCTCTCCGACGATATTCAATATCGTTTTCAATATACTGCTGGAAAGCCTGACCCAGTTCGACAAGAAGTGGGGTTACCGTTTTAAAACAGAGGGCTAATACACATCGTCGTGCCTCGCTTTTGCCGATGACCTAACTTTTTATCACCAGGAGCCCCAAGCAGCTTTCCCTGCTATTACAGAAAGTGGAGCTGTTCTGCGACTGGTCAGGCTGTATAAAAGTGAAGCCCTCCAAATGTTTTTGCCTTGAACTCGCCCGCATAGACACAAAATTTACGTCCTATGACCCAAAATAGGTCTATAAGGGCTCTATTATCTCCCTTATAGACCCAAATAATCACTTCAAATTTCTTGGCAGGAAAATCACCTGCCAGGGAAAAGACCTCTCTGGCGATCATGTTATAGAACATTTCAGTAGTTGCCTGGAAAAGATAGATGCATTGCTAATCTCTGGCCCTTGTAAGGCTTGGATCTATGACAACTATCTAACTTCACATTTGTCATGGCCCTTTCTTATTGACGACTTCACCAAAACCCAACTGTCTCGTCTGGATGCACTGGTGACAGCTAGTTTAAAATCCTGGTTGTCCTTAGCCAAACCAGCTGACCCCTCGACTCTCCTCAGGTCCAAACACAATTTTGGGCTAGCTCTAAAACTGCCCTCTCTGCTCTACGCTAACTCCAGAATAACCAAAAATTCGATTCTAAGCAATTCCAAGGATCCGGCAATATTGAAGCACGTAGTAAGTGGCCGTAGTGAGTCAAATGATCTACAAGCCCGCGTTGACTTCCACAAAAAGTTCCTTACTGGAATCAGCCAGAATGGCAATGGTCTGGGGTATGGCAGTACAACCATGAGCGATGTGGACTTGAAGAAGTCTCTCTTGCGGGGAGATTAAGACAGCAATAGTATGGCTCACGCTATTGGCCTTCAATGCCAGAATGATTGGACAACAATTGGAGACTTTTGCATTCCTCCTCCAATGCACTGGAAAGTAATGTTGTATGACTGGACGCCAGAGATGCTGAAATTTTATTTAAATGCCTTTCAGCATACACTTCCAGACCCCAGTAACCTCGCTCGTTGGAGCTATGCCGAGGATAGTTCATGTCCCCTTTGTAGCAACACCCCTTGCACAGCTAGACATATTCTAGCTGGTTGCAAGGGGGCCTTGGATCAAGGATGGTACACTTACCGCCACGACAAAGTCCTTGCTGTTATTCGCGAGGTACTTAGACTCTCAGTGGCTCGTGCCAACAAGGGTTTGACAGTATCCTCCAAACCCCCAATACAGTTTGTGCGGGTTGGCTCTAAAGGCAAAAAACATCTCACTGCAAACCTTTCTCAATAATCGAGAAAGCTTCAGATTGGATTATGGAGGTCGATTCGGTCTCTAAGCAGTATAAATTCCCTGAAAGTCTCGGATGCACAGCCCTGCGTCCAGATATAACTCTTTACTCTCTATCTCGGAAGATGGTCCTTATCGTAGAATTAACTGTTCCATGGAAATCAAATATCCCAAAAGACCACGAGTACAAATTAAATAATTACCATGACCTCGCAAATGCCGTCACCCGGAACGGCTTCACTGTTCACCTTCACGCGGTGGAAGTAGGCGCTCGTGGCCTGCCAGCTAAATCTTTGTTTCACCTTTTTAAAGATCTTGGTCTCTCCAGGAAAATAATCAACTCCTTTCTAGAAAAATTATCTAAAACCGCGATTTCTGCATCTCAAATTCTATGGCTTCGAAGGGGGAGTGAATGGATAGTAAGGTGTACGCTCACATGTGGCAAGACAGCTGTCCTAAACCTACCACCGCCGGTCGTAAGTCCGGAATCCACCCTTCACCTCCCAGAAGTGTAATAATTATATATGATGGGCCCAATTTTTGGTCGGTGAATTCCATGGCCGCTCCGTTTGTATTTTATTTAAAGAGTATTTATTTCCATTACAACTTCACAATTGTGTAGGAATGACTAAGTATTTTAAATTAATCATGAAATACTCAATTTAGCAATGATACATTAAATAACTCCAATAGTATTCCAATTACCAAAAAAAGACTAATATAACAATTGACAATAAAAAATAGTACATTAAATTACATTAGTAAGTAGAATGTTGTTTTCAAAATATTTTAAAATGTCATTATGCGCATACATGTTGATTTTAAGCAGATACACACGGATGGATCTCTTGAAAATATCAATGTTTTTAATTGCCTTTAATTTATCAGGTAATTTATTAAAAGTTTAAGTCCTATTTAGAGACTTGACGCATGGAACTTGGCCGTACGAGGTATGATGGTTGGAGGTAATGGGTTTTATTCCTGATGTCCTGTCGATGTACTTCCTTGTGGGTATTGCCAAGCTTTTATTGTAATAGAATTAGCAAAGAGCTTCTTGGGCAAAAATTGCATATATGGTCAATATCTAGTTTTTGGAAGTGTTCACGACATGACTGCCGTGGACCAATATCCGCCATCGTAGGCATGGTTCTTTTCTGCAGAGTGCATACACTTTTAACCCTTCGAATAGCGGCATAATTACATGGCAGACTGCGGCAATTTATTGGAATTCCTTGCAATACCGCCGCGCTCGACAAAAAGTACTATAACTATGGAACTACTACAGCAATCTTAAAAATAATAACTGTGCAATGATTGCATTGAAATTTGGTATATAGAATATTGAAATCTCATTTTTTAAACAATTAGATAATTATGAATAAATATGAGAATTTCAAAAAAGTGAAAAAAAACTCGGCATTTCTAATTTGTACTTGTCTTACGGAAAAATACGGAACCCTATTTAAAAATTGTAAATACTATCGTTATCTTTATAAGATTCTCTAACAAAGGTAATATTTCGTTTTGCTTATTTACGTACAAAAATATTTAGATATTAGCACATAAAAACCAACAAAAATTTTGATTGTTTGACAATGGAATTTTACCAGAAATATCCTCGAAATGACGCGTGAAATTATTCTAGCAGCTGTCTGTGTATCCATTGTAATAATGAGATATTTGGTATGGAATTTGGGATGCTTTTGAATTACAAATTACTGTGCGCTCCGGGAGCAAGCCGCCAATATTGGTCGTTACGTAGTCAACGGTGTTCTGATGTGCAACCAAAATTGGTCATTACGTAGCCGAAGGGTTAATATGCGCTGCAGTACCCCATAGAAGAATACCATAGCACACAAGTGATTTAATCTGCTCATACAACTCCTGATGCGCAATAGAGCATAGGAGGCTGACGACAGTTTGGACTTAACATTCTCTATATGTAAAAACCAGGACATCTTTTCATCCAGGAGTAGTCCCAGGAATTAAACTGATTATGCACTTCAACCGGGTAGTTAATTTTTAGAGATGATTTTTTACTGTTAAAATTTAAAATAACCATTTTAGACATGTTTAGAGAGGTGGGGAGGGTGATAAGCTCGATTTTTTAAACTGCGCCATGCACACGACACCCACTGTATCTCGTTTTCCATCTTTGCACTTAGCGCTGAGCATTGAGAACATGATAAAAAGTGGGTTCCCTGTAGTAGACAGTTTGAAACATTCGTCTCTATTGAAGTACGGGGTTCTTATTTCAATGGCTTATCGGATCATGCGAGGAAAGTGAAATGAAAAATCTCTTTATTGCACAATTAAATCAAGGTATAATGGCGGACTTATTGCTATATAGCATTATCTTCCAGTCAACCAACATGCTGATGGGAAAAGAAGGGTAATGGAAAATTAAAGTACAGTAAGGTTCTAAAGCCATAACGTTTATAAATCAATTAATTTTCATATATACATACATATATTAAACTGTAAATCAAATTTCCAAAACATGCTAAGGACAGGGAAGGGCTAACGGAAAGGTTAGAATTTATGGTTCATATTTATTGTAAAAGAAAGTGCTTTATCAATGATTGCTCAACAGGACAGCGAGCTAGCACCTCCAATAGTTGTAGAAAGCTGATTTCACAGTCGAGCTGCATGTACGAAGGAGTAGAAAAAATAGGTGGTTTTGTGTTTTGGGATACGTAGAGGGATCATTCTGACTTGAACGAAGTGGGAGACCATGACTTCCTAACTCGGTAGAAGCCTCGTTGAGGTAGAAAGGAGATGTAGGATTGTGTAGGACATTATATAGTAGTGAAAGGATAGAAAGTAAAATTGTTCCTTGGATGGCACAATGGGAATTTGAAACTGCATCCAGTGGTTCATTCTGCTATCCAATATGTGTTTGCAGATTGTCATTTTTTCAAGCCGAATGTTTCTAACAGCCTTGATGTGTTTCATCGGTCGAGTTTTTTTTTTAATTTGTTGAGTGGGGCTTTTCTAAGGTCTTTATGATCCTTGTAACACTGCGACCATTGGTGATCTATTGTGTTCGCCACCTACTATAGTTCTGCGCTAAGCCTCGTGTCATTTAAGAACCGCATGAGGCTTTTGGCGCCAGATTGTTTTACCTCCTCAGGTTGGAGGTAATGACCACCCAAATGGGTGTATCTTTTACGCATCAGCGGGCCACACTCGCACATGAGGTGCTGGGGAGTTTCCTCTGCTCCTTGGCAGAACCTGCACATTTTTGCGTCTCTGAGCTTGAGGTTGAACATGTGTTTGTTCAGGCCACAATGCCCCGTGAGCGCCCTCACCAGTATGCGTCGATTGTTCCTATTTAGCGATAAGGCCTCACAGGCCGTCTTACGGTCGTAAGCCTTAGATTCAACCCTGGCGTATTGTTCCAGCGGTTGACGGATTGTTCTAAACATAGTTGTTTGAGTATTAGGTTTGCAAGGCTTTTTGGTACGCCACAGCAAGGTTCAGGGCCGTATAACGTTCCCTTTGCTCCCGTCTTAGCAATTTCATTAGCTTTTTCATTTCCCTCGATTCCCGCATGTCCGGGAACCCATCTTAGAATTACCCTGTTCTTTTCGCCCAGGGAATTCAGTAGTGATATGCAGTTTTGCACTAGCTTTGAATTAATGGTATTCGAGGCTAGTGCCATAAGAGCTGCCTTGCTATCCGAGTGGATATAGATACGATGGTTGGCGTAGTTCTTATGGAGGATGATATTCAATGATGGATCGGTCGAGTTGCTATGGGTCACTTTGTTTGTCCAACATAAGCTGCACTTCGCCCAATATTTAGTCAGCATCTCACTTCTAGCCCCAAATCTCATTGAGAAGCCAGCTGCCACTTTCCATGATAGTTTTTAGTGGGATTTAATCCACTAAGGGTCCATTCCCGCGTTACGGGTGATAATCTCTTTTGTGCTGAAGATTGTCTAGTAAAACATCTCGTGATAATTTACTTTCAGATAAAAGATCTTCTTCAACACAAATTCTTGAACGACCTGGAGCTCAACATGCTACAGCATCAAGTCTTAGACCTGCAAGCGACAGACGATAATAAAGCCGTTATAGGAAGGTAAAAAAATATCACTTTACACTCTGACTGTGGGTGTCCTCAGTCGCCGCCTCTGCGAGGGCGATGTTTGCGACCAGGACTGTTAAACAGCCGCCGCACCTATGACCGTTGAGGCAGTGCGGCTCTCCCAATCCGAACTTGTCTCCAGGTTTCCGCCCAGCCGCATAATTAATAGTTATCCGCCATACTTACTGGCAATCAATTTACCGACTTGCCAAAACTTAATGTTCAGATGTGGACCGAAGAGACCAAAAATTCATAATATTTATTACCCTAGAAATATTTTCCTATAATCAATAATCTATACTAATATTATAAAGAGGTAAAGTTTGTGACGTTGTAGGAAGTAATATCTGGATCCACTGAACCGATTTTAAAAATTATTTTACCAGTAGAAAACCACGTTATTTGTGAGTGTCATAGGCTATATATTAATCCGAAAAATGAAAAGACTTTTTCGTGGTAGTCGGATTTCCAAAGTAAGTCGGAAAAAACGGTCAAACGAAAACGTTTCTAACGAACGCTGCCTTAACGATGAGAGATATATGATTAAGTTCTAGAGAAAAGTTGTAGAGCTTGATAATGCCTACAATAAAGTCAGCGACAGCATATGTCTAACTTTTATATTTAAGTAACAAAAAGTAGTATTTTATATTAAAAAAATAATTCAAATCGTTAGGTCATGTTTATTGGTCATGTTATCAACAATTATGAATTATTATCAAAATAAGTAAATTTATCGCCTCAAGTGTTTATAACAATAGACTTTTTACTGCATAAATGGTTAAAGAGATAAGTAACACTCACAAATAAGACACTGACAAGAAGACACTCACAAATAACGGTAATATAGTCAAATTGGCATGCAAATACATACATACATATGCAGTAAAAATATAACCCTTCTTTTGGCAGTAAGGAAATAAATCATAGCACTCAGTAGTAACCAAACCACACTCATAATTTCATCACAAGTAAAACGTTTTACCGCCCAACGGAGTGGGCACGGGTCAGCTAGTATTAGATACAATATTGAGGGTGATAGATATTTTAACGCATGGGGATAGGCATTTTCGGTTTTCGGAGTCATTTAGCGATCTCGTCCAAATGCGAAATGCGATGGTTTCCACTCGATACTCGCTAAAGCGTTGCTTTCAGTAACTAAACACCGCTGCTCCCTCTAGCAGGAGAATATAGCAGTGAACATCCCCATAAATGTTATTCTATTGTATGATCGAGGGCCATGACTTTGCAAATATTGTACCAATTTGAATGATAATTATATATGTACTTTTAGTATTTAAATGTAAGATTTAGCTTTTTTTTGATTATTTAACAATTTACTTACTACTTTGGATGGTACTGTGTACAGTTTTTAGTACGTATATATTCCATTGATTGACTATTTCAATTGCTAGGCTTCTGCTTTATTCAACTTTTTAACTGACTATTTTAATTATTGTGTGTTTAGTAGGTAGCCATTAGAATTATTGACTATTTTATTAAACAAGCCTTTAAGTTGTTTTGTAATACGATTTTACGACGAATAACTTTTAGTAGGTTCCAAAGTTTCTTAGATACTATATATTTAAAAAAAATTAATATATGTATGTTAAGTAAAGATTAAAGTAGTAATGATACTTACTAAAGCCCCAATTGGCCGATATCGGCCACAACACGATTCAGCATGACGGCCCCGTTTTAATTTTATTTGTTTTATTTTATTATGTTTGATTATGTTAATATGTTTTATTTTAACTATGGGTACAGTGGTTTGGCAGTAATTAATGTTTTGGTGAGACAGTGTCATAACTCATTTTTTTTACTAATTTTTACAAAATTTTTTTGGGACATCAACTTGTCAATCGGCTGAGGGGCCGAGGCCCGAAGGGTTAAACGCCACTGCACGATTACCTGAACTTTTCATAAATTTCAACAGATTAGGCAGTGAGGTAATGCTGTCTCATCTACAAACTACAGAACTGCATAGAAAATTGGACAAACTATCGAGCTCACTGGATAGAGAGAAAAGTAGAAGACTGCATGCAGAGAGTGCTCTTACCGAAAAGGAGAAGAAGTTTGATGTATTTGCATCACGGCTCGATTTTAAAAATAGGTAAGTTATGATTTTGATAGTTAACAAGTACAAAACGCAAGATTTTTGTAATCAGGAGTTTGCAAAGGAAAAGTGCGCATTGGACTTGAAGAGGCAACTTAAAAAGCGGCAACTTTTCTAAAAAACAAATTTAAAACTCCCTGCGAAGCCTTGAGGGCAGCTTTATGTATAAAAAATCGGTTTTGTCACCCGATGACTTTCCCGGCAAGTAGCCGAGTACTGATTTCATTTGAATATCAATTTCATAAATAAAATCAATGAGCACCCTCTCTTGGCCGGCGGCTAAACCCGGTTGGGTTCGATTAAAATAACTTGGGTGATGCAGTTCATTTCTCGGCTAAAGGCAGGGTGGGGTTGGGCTAAGCGCTGACAGATGGCGTTAATATTTGATTAAAATGTATGGTAGAATTTGAATATTATTATTATAGTTTGTATATGAGATAATCCATATCCCATATATGATATTAAATTTAATCCAATATTTGATATTAAAATATGACTTTAAATCCAATATTTTGATTTTAAAATATGACTAGTGCGCCAATTGGTGGACCGATTTCAACCACAACCTTTTCAATTCTTGCCATCACCAAATGATACCTACATACCAAATTTCAGCTCAATTGGATGAAGCATTTGGGCGCTATTATGGAGAAATACACACAGACAGACTTCATTCTGGAAATAGTCTCAATCGTCTCAATGGGGGGGAATATTCTCAATCGTCTCATCTTCATCTGGATTTTTTTTAGCGCGTTCACAATACTTTCCCTCCTGGTCGGTTGGCGGACTGAGAAAGTAAAATACCTAAAAAAGCCATTTTTATTTTTTCTAATGGTAAGAGGGTGTGTTAAAGTGCACCTTTATTTTGGGGCATTGTAGGCTCACGCAGATTACACAGATTATTATACCATATTATATCTTCTTATTTGCCGGGACATTTGGGGGGTTGCGGACCTTATGGACCTTGCGGCCCTTGCGGACTCTGACTAACAGTCGGGGGAGTCTGGAAGCAGTACGGTTTCCTATAGAGCGGGGGTGGTTGCGGACCTTACGGCGACTGCTCTTGAAACGACCATCGGCTATCCGATCCTGGGTGAACAGCCGGGCAAAGGACGCTGTGGTCCGCGATAGATTCGGTATACACCGTTTCACCGCTTCGTAAGGGAAAGGACCGCGCAAGCGACCTCGAACTCGTAACCAATCGAGAGACTGGAGTAATCTGGTCACAATTGGAAGTAAGGGCGTGAGTGTAGGCCCGCCGGGTAACACTCCTGGCTATCTCGCGGTTAAGGCGTTGGCCTCTCACGGGTTTGTGGCGTAGCTAGACGGTGGACTGTTTAATTTAATTATCGGTGCAAACACAGTAGCCAATATTAAAAGCCATAAATTTCTGGGTTTAGTTTTAGATGAAAATCTAAGGTGGAATGCTTACGGAGAGGAATTAAGCGACAGACTTTCCAGCGCCTGTTTCTTACTGAGGCAAATACGGAAACTGATGAGCGTTAAACACACCAAAATAATATACTTTGCCTATTTCGAGTCAATTCTTCGTTACGGGATTCCCTTCTGGTTACAGTGTACAGTAGTTTTAAGGCAACATATTTTCTCTCTCTAAAAACGAGCCATAAGAATATTGATAAACCTTAACCATAATGAATCATGTCGTAGTCACTTCAAAAATCTCAGTATTCTAACGCTACCATCACTATACATATTTGAATGCATAAAGTTAATATTAAAAAACATAGGAAAGATGAAGACCCAAAAAGAAATTCACACACATTTCACCAGATGTAGGCATAATTTAGCATTAACCGTCCATCTCTGGAATTATTTAAAAGGGATCCAAATTACGTTGGAATGGCGTGTTACAATAAACTGCCTGAGAATATCAAAAGTATATGTAGAAACGGAAAAATCGCCCAATTTAAATCGAAATTAAAAGGCTACCTTATTGCGAGAGAATTATATAATATTAACGAATTATAATTAGATTACTGACAATTTCCATCTCGATTTTTTTGATTTAACTTGACATTTGTACCATTTTATTGATTATTATATTATTATTATTATTTCTAATTGTCTCCCATAATCAATTATAATTCTTACTTACAGGACCATTTAATTTTAATATTATAATTTCATGACTATCTGTAGTTATAAATATCTAATATAACTCAATTATGTGGTGAGTCTCTAATGAAATATTTAGTATACATTTTAAAGTTATTTTAACATTAAGCGCCTATATAAAATGTCTAAACAACTATGTAAAGTTTTATGAAGACAATAAATGCGATTTGATTTGATTTGATTTGGCGGAGCTTGACGGTGGACTGTTTTCTCCAAGTCTTCTGCGCTCACTCCAGGGAGATAGCACGACCAATCGTTAAAACTTCTGAGGTGACGGGCTCGCCCGCCATAGTCGACAACTCTAGTTGCCGGAACATTTAATTTTGCCCATTCAACTATAATCATCCTTTTCAGATTTCTGTCAGATGTGATTCAAATACTCCGCAAAGAATTTGAGGGTGGTTTCCCGCTGGTTCTCATGGAGAACTACCTGAATGAGAGATCCAGACTGAAAGATCTGGAAGCGAAGATTCATGGCTTAGATGAATCAATGACCGATGGTAACGCAGCAGGAGAGAATATTCCTGAAGATGTGAAGAGCTGCTCAAATGAAGACGATAATTCTCCGTGCCGACATTTCATGGAGATGAAGTTGAAGGTATGTAATTTTATATTATTTGTGGTTTCTAAAAGTGACAAGAATATAAAAATAATAAAAATCTAACAGTATAAACATCTCAAGGATTTCATATTTGATTATATATCGTATTAGATTGCTCAGCATCATAGCACATTTTGGAAATCCTTTGCGCTGGTGACTTGCATAGAATAGTCCAGTGGCGATGATAGAATAGTCCAGCCAAACTAATAGCAATTTAGTTGGCCATCTATAATAACATTGATTTGAAAAGATAATTATAAATAATTTGGTAAGAAACCCAATTTATGGTATAAGGGAGTTTGAAAATTCCGAGTTTATTTTCCATGTTGATAATTACCAAAATTTGTAAAATTTTAAACATAACGGAATTATGATAGCTGACATTCTAATTCTCATAAAATTTAGTATACATTTATTTATGTTTAAAAATACGAAGGCATATTGCTGGATTGATAATAAAATTATTTTACGTTGATTATTCTACATAGAATTTGCATTTCTATTTTAATATATTATTCTCTCTTACTATTTAATGACATTAGTATATTTTGATCATTTGTAAGTAGGTAATATTGAATATAATATTACAGCCATGACAACTATCCTGATAGTTATGTTTTTAATAATTAAATTTTAAGCATTTAATTTTGTGACGCATCCAAGTGTAGGAATGCCTATCTACTGGAGTAGTTGGTTGTATTGTATTGTATTGTATTGATAATGAATGGTTTTTTAATAAACAACATTGATTATAAAAACCCAATATTTTAACCAATGATAATAATAATAACTTTCAATTATTAGTGCCATCTATCGCATTTATATATAGGCTAATTACAGGAATAATACATAGATCTATTAATCTATTAATCTATTTGATTAATCTATTAAGAGAATGCCATCTATTAATCTATTTGAACCTAAAATGCATAATTATTACGCATTGAAACCTGTGTACTTCTTTATGTAAATAATATTAAAATGATAAGACAATGATTTGTAAGTTTGTTTTTTTATATTGTTATTTTATTTGGAGATAGGATAGCATATTGACTTGTTTAGAGCGCCAATGATAGTGTGCCGGCATACTTCCATACAAATGGAACTTAAGAGAAGATTAATGAAAATTTAGAGCTATAAATGCCATCTATATGTTCAAGTTCAAGTTCTTTATTGTGTGAATTATTAAAAAAACATACAATGTTTAAGTAACAAACTGCCCAGAGAGCATACAACATTTCGTTTTAAAAGAAACCATAAAGTAGTAGCTATATAAGGCGCAATCAACAAGCAGTAAAACTAAAACCATCAACAATTAAAATAATCAATATCAGAAATGATCAAACAAAAGCAATAATCACCAATAATCAGATAATCAATCAACCTAATTTTTATAATGTTTTTTCCAAGAAGAATCTAAATACATTGTAATTATATTTAAATTTAAGATACCATATAACTAAAACAATCAATAAAATAATTAATTCAAGCTAAAACAATCAACAAATGAAATAATCAGTATACGCATTACATTAAAATAAAGGGGCTGTAAAAAAAGTCATTTTGTAAAATTTATAAATTCCTCAATAGAGTAAAGCGTGTTTGTTGTATTTGCGTATTAGAGTATTTGCGTATTTGTTGCCTTTAAATCCTTTAAAAGTTTTTGGAACGTTCTGAGGTTGCTATTGTCTTTTATGTTACATGTTAGGCGGTTAAAATAATAAGGCCCTGAGAATTGGGTACTTTGCCTAGCAGCGTTTAAAACCACGCATGGTAAAATGAAATTATTCTTGTATCTGGTGTTTTTGTTATGTATATCTTTAAATTTTACATGACTTTCCTTTTCGGTGTAAAAATCTAATAATAGCCTATATAAGTAAAGTGATGTGAGAGTCATGATTTTCAATCTTTTAAAAATAGGTGTACATGTTTCTATAAATAAATACAAACGGAGCTGCCATGGAATTCACCGACCGGAGTCGGGCCCATCATAATACTATTTTTTTTACACTTCTGGGGGGTGAGCAGTGGATTCCGGACTTACGAACCGGCTGTGGTAGGTTTAGGACAGCTGTCTTGCCACATGTGAGCGTTCACCTTGCCACCCATTCACTCCCCCTTCGAAGCCATAGAATTTGAGATGCGCAAATCGCAGTTTTAGATAATTTTTCTAAGAAAGAGTTGATTATTTTTCTGGAAAGGCCAAGATCTTTAAAGAGGTGAAATAGAGATTTAGCTGGCAGGCCACGAGCGCCAACTTCCACCGCGTGAAGGTGAACAGTGAAGCCGTTCCGGGTTACGGCATTTGCAAGATCATGGTATTTATTTAATTTGTACTCGTGGTCTTTTGGGATATTTGATTCCCATGGAACAGTTAATTCTACGATAAGAGCCACCTTCCGAGATAGAGAGTAAAGAGTTATATCTGGACGGAGGGCTGTGCATCCGAGACTTTCAGGGAATTTATACTGCTTAGAGACCGAATCAACCTCCAGAATCCAATCTGTAGCTTTCTCGATTATTGAGAAAGGTTTTGTAGTTAAATGTTTTTTGCCTTTAGAGCCATCCCGCACAAACTGTATTGGGGGTTTGGAGGATACTGTCAAACCCTTGTTGGCACGAGCCACTGAGAGACTAATTACCTCGCGAATAACAGCGAGAACTTTGTCATGGCGGTAAGTGTACCGTCCTTGATCTAAGGCCACCTTGCAGCCAGCTAGAATGTGCCTAGCTGTGCAAGGGGTATTGCTACAGAGGGGACAAGAACTATCCTCGGCAAAGCTCCAACGAGCGAGGTTACTGGGGTCTGGAAGTGTATGCTGAAAGGCATTCAAATAAAATTTCAGCATCTCTGGCGTCCAGTCATAGAGCATTACCTTCCAGTGCATTGGAGGCGGAATGCAAAAGTCACCAATTGTTGTCCAATCATTCTGGCATTGAAGGCCAATAGCATGAGCCATACTCTTGCTGTCGTAATCTCCCCGCAAAAGAGACTTCTTCAAGTCCACGTCGCTCGTGGTTGTACTGCCATACCCCAGACCAGTGCCATTCTGGCTGATTCCAGTAAGGAACCTTTTGTGGAAGTCTACGCGGGCTTGTAGTTCATTTGAATCACTACAGCCACTTATTTAGCGTTGGCGATAATCCGTAATGCTCTTTTCTGTAGGATATATAAATAAATACAAACGGAGCTGCCATGGAATTCACCGACCGGAGTCGGGCCCATCATAATACTATTTTTTTACACTTCTGGGGGGTGAGCAGTGGATTCCGGACTTACGAACCGGCTGTGGTAGGTTTAGGACAGCTGTCTTGCCACATGTGAGCGTTCACCTTGCCACCCATTCACTCCCCCTTCGAAGCCATAGAATTTGAGATGCGCAAATCGCAGTTTTAGATAATTTTTCTAAGAAAGAGTTGATTATTTTTCTGGAAAGGCCAAGATCTTTAAAGAGGTGAAATAGAGATTTAGCTGGCAGGCCACGAGCGCCAACTTCCACCGCGTGAAGGTGAACAGTGAAGCCGTTCCGGGTTACGGCATTTGCAAGATCATGGTATTTATTTAATTTGTACTCGTGGTCTTTTGGGATATTTGATTCCCATGGAACAGTTAATTCTACGATAAGAGCCACCTTCCGAGATAGAGAGTAAAGAGTTATATCTGGACGGAGGGCTGTGCATCCGAGACTTTCAGGGAATTTATACTGCTTAGAGACCGAATCAACCTCCAGAATCCAATCTGTAGCTTTCTCGATTATTGAGAAAGGTTTTGTAGTTAAATGTTTTTTGCCTTTAGAGCCATCCCGCACAAACTGTATTGGGGGTTTGGAGGATACTGTCAAACCCTTGTTGGCACGAGCCACTGAGAGACTAATTACCTCGCGAATAACAGCGAGAACTTTGTCATGGCGGTAAGTGTACCGTCCTTGATCTAAGGCCACCTTGCAGCCAGCTAGAATGTGCCTAGCTGTGCAAGGGGTATTGCTACAGAGGGGACAAGAACTATCCTCGGCAAAGCTCCAACGAGCGAGGTTACTGGGGTCTGGAAGTGTATGCTGAAAGGCATTCAAATAAAATTTCAGCATCTCTGGCGTCCAGTCATAGAGCATTACCTTCCAGTGCATTGGAGGCGGAATGCAAAAGTCACCAATTTTTGTCCAATCATTCTGGCATTGAAGGCCAATAGCATGAGCCATACTCTTGCTGTCGTAATCTCCCCGCAAAAGAGACTTCTTCAAGTCCACGTCGCTCGTGGTTGTACTGCCATACCCCAGACCAGTGCCATTCTGGCTGATTCCAGTAAGGAACCTTTTGTGGAAGTCTACGCGGGCTTGTAGTTCATTTGAATCACTACAGCCACTTATTACGTGCTTCGATATTGCCGGATCTTTGGAATTGCACAGAATCGAATTTTTGGTTATTCTGGAGTTGGCGTAGAGCAGAGAGGGCAGTTTAAGCGCTAGCCCAAAATTTTGTTTGGACCTGAAGAGAGTCGAGGGGTCAGCTGGTTTGGCTAAGGACAGCCAGGATTTTAAACTAGCTGTCACCAGTGCATCTAGACGGGACAGTTGGGTTTTGGTAAAATCGTAAATAAGAAAGGGCCATGACAAATGTGACGTTAGATAATTGTCATAGATCCAGGCCTTACGAGGGCCAGAAATTAGCAAGGCATCTATTTTCGCCAGGCAACTTTTGAAATGCTCTATAACATGATCGCCCGAGACGTCTTTTCCCTGATGGGTGATTTTTCTGCCGAGGAATTTGAAATGATTGTTTGGGTCTATAAGGGAGATATTAGAGCCCTTATAGACCAATTTGGGGTCATAGGATGTAAATTTTGTGCCCATGCGGGCGAGTCCAAGGCAAAAACATTTGGAGGGCTTCACTTTTATACAGCCTGACCAGTCGCAGAAAAGCTCCACTTTCTGTAATAGCAGGGAAAGCTGCTTGGGGCTTCTGGTAATGAAAGTTAGGTCGTCGGCAAAAGCGAGGCACGACGAGGTGTATTGGCCGTCTGTTTTAAAACGGTAGCCCCACTTCCTGTCAAACTGGCTCAGGCTTTCCAGAAGTATATTAAAAACTATATTAAAAATCGTCGGGGAGAGGCAACAGCCCTGAAATAGTCCAATTGAATATGGTATAGTAAGGGTTCCCTGTGACAAGCGAACAGTTTCCCCAGATCGTAATGGCGTAGCTCAGTATCGATTCAAAGTAGGAAAAATAAATACTCCTCGTTTCTAATTCACTCAGTGTTTTCCTGACTATACGTAATGCATAACAAGCTCTACTTAATTGAATCTCTAGTGCCTCGCAGTGTCTATTCCATTTCAAGTTATCGTCGACGTGTACACCTAGGAATTTGATGCATTTAGTCTGGGGAATGACGTTTGTATTGATGTGCAAGGTTGCATTTTGTAGTAAATTTCTAGCTGCCAAATCGTAGCATGGCGTTGAGCAATCTTATTAGCTATTATAATCAATGATTTTATATTCTTCAAACTATAACCCCTGGGTGGCCACGCTCGCCGATCAGCGTTTTTTGTATTATCAGTATTATATTTGTATTTATTCAATTGTCGGCTCTCTTTCTCCCTTTACTGCTGTAAAAACCTGTCATTAGAGTCTGCCATTGAATAAGCCACCGTTATATATTAGTTTGCTTGCACACACCTTCTACAAACAAATTTTCGAGGACTTCGAAAATTTTGCGTGGAATGACTGGCTTCAAAAACGTTAATGAATTATTTTTGTAAAAACTTCTATACTTCGAATATTTAAATTGATTTTTATTTCTTTATAAATAATAGATAACAGTAAAACCATATCGCTGTATACTACAAATAAGTAGTTATAAAATAACCCCAATTTCCTACATGAAATTACCATGTAACTCATAATCATGGTAAATTAGTTTTTATCACATTTGTCATTCTGAGTGGTAATTTCGTTTTTATCACATTTGTCACTCTGAGTGGTTAATTCGTTTTTATCCTATTTATAATATTAAACAACCGCGCTTGTCTTCGTTTTCATATCTCATTATAATCATCGAGATAGTCAAAAGAAACAGTGGAGTGACAACTGGAAAAACAACAAATTAATTAAATCGACATAATTGCATACATATACAATTAAAACAGATGTTAAACCAGCTAAGACAGAACATCCCACTAAGAACTTTCCCTTCCTCAGAAGCATTTTATCTCGAACCGAGTTGTGGACCATTGGAATCACCTACCGCAGGAAGCGATTGAATCAGTGAATGTGAACCAGTCCCATAACCGATTGGACCTTGAATCCAAAAGATTGACATTATTCATTTGTATAATTTGACGGGAGCACATCAGCTCGACGCGGGCGCTGGTCTGGGGTATGGCAGTACAACAATGAGCGACATAGACCTGAAGAAGTCACTCTTGTGAGGAGATTTCAACAGCAACAGTATGCTCATGCTGTTGGCCTTCAATGCCAGATTGACTGGACAACAGTTGGAAACTTTTGCATTTCTCCTCCAATGCACTGGAAGATAAAGTTTCATGACTGGACACCATAAATGCTGAAATTTTATTTAAATGCCTTTCGGCATACACTTCCAGCCCCCAGTAACCTCGCTCGTCGGAGCATTAAGAGTTCTTGTCTCTTCTGTAACACAATCCCCTGCATAGCTAGACATATTTTAGGTGACTGCACGTCGGCCTTAGATCAAGGCCGTTACATCTACCTCCATGACGAATTCCCTTCTGTTACTAACTAGGTAGTTTATGCTAACAAAGGTATGAAAGTACCCTCTTTACTCCCAATATAGTTTGTGAGAGATTGCTCAAAAGCCCAAAATATTCCACTTTAAAACTATTCTTAATAATTGAGAAAGATTAAGTAAAAGAAAAAGAAAGATTATGCCATTTGTGCATAAATTGTCTTTTTTCATTCATTAAGTAATGTTTTTATAGCACAATAAAGTTATTATATTTTATTCTATTCTATTAAGACTCGATTCAAGCAGCCTCATTTTCCTTAAAGTCTTTGATGCACCATCGAGATATAATTCTTTACTCTCTTTTCAAAGGATGACTTTTACGACTATACCCAAAGACCACAACTACAAACTGAATAAATAACATTATCTTGCAAATACCCCTGGCACAGCAAGATACATTCTAGCTGGCTTGAAAGGCGGCCTTAGATCAAGGATGGTACACTTAAAGGCCATGACAAAGTCCTTGTTATTATTCGCGAGGTAATTAGCGTCTCAGTGGCTCGTGTCGATAAGGGTATGACAGTACCCTCCAAACCTTCAATATAGTTTGTAGATGGCTCTAAAGGCGGAAAGCATTCCACTACAGAACCTTTCTCAATAATCAAGAATGCTTCAGATTTGATTCTGGAGGTCGATTCAATGTCTAAGCAGCATTAATTCCCTGAAAGGATCGGATGCACAGCCCTCCCCCCAGATATAACTCTTTACTGATTATATCAGAAGATGACCCTTATTGTAGAATTAACTGTTCTATGGGAATCAAACATCCTAAAAAACCAAGAGTACACATTAAATAAATACCGTGATCTCGCAAATGCCGTTACCCGAAAAGGCTTCACTGTTTACCTTCACGCGGTGGAAGTTGGCGCTCGTGGCCTGCCGGCCAAGTCTGAAATGGAGACTTGGCCGGCATCAGCCACCTTTAAAGATCTTGGTCTCGTCAGGAAAATAACGAATAATCTAAAACCGCATTTTCCATATCTCAAACTCTGTTACATTACATTACATTTACGTCGTGTCCAATTGGCGGCTAAAAACCGCTCTTGGGCGTGTCAAAATATTTGTGTTTTAAGTAGTAAGTCTCATTACTACTTTAATCTTTACTTAACATACATATATTATTAAAAAATATATATAGTATCTAACAAACTTTGGAACCTACTAAAAGTTATTCGTCGTAGAATCGTATTACAAAACAAATTAAAGGCTTATTTAATAAAATAGTCAATAATTCTAATAGCTACCTACTAAACACACAATAATTAAAATAGTCAGTTAAAAAGTTGAATAATCAAAGCAGAAGCCTAACAATTGAAATAGTCAATAAATCGAATATATACGTACTAAAAACTGTACATAGTAACATCCAAAGTAGTAAGTAAATTGTTAAATAATCAAACTAAAGCTAAATCTTACATTTAAATACTAAAAGTACTAATGTAATTATCATTCAAATTGGTACAATATTTGCAAAGTCATGGCCCTCGAATTCGGTCAGATTATAGAAAGGGTGGCCTATCAGCATCTCCTTAATGTTTTTTTAATTGTTTGTCCTCCAGTTGTTTAATAGTGGTAGGAAGTAAATTGTAAAATTTAATGCTAAGGTATAAGTAGCTCTTCTGTACTTTTGCCAGTCTTGTTCGGGGCACGCATAAAAGGGAATTACTGCGTGTATGGTGAGAGTGAATGTCCGCTCTAGTTGCGGTTTCTGTTAGGTGCTGTCTGGCATACATTAAGCACTGGTATATGAACGCCGAATACATGGTCATTGTCTTTGCCTTACTGAAGTATGCTCTGCATGAGGTCCTGGGCGTTACCTGATACATGCTGCGCAGTGCTCTTTTTTGCAATAGGAAGATTCTTTTACTGTTTGCGGCATTTCCCCAAAATCTGTGTTTTCGAAGAGGGGATGAATGGGTGCCACAGGTGACACTCACCTGTGGCAAGACAGCTGTTCTAAACCTACCACAGCCGGTCCTTAGTCCGGAGTCGACCGCTCACCCCCCAGAAGTGTAATAATAGTATTACGATGGGCCCGGTTGGTGAATTCCATGGCAGCTCAGTTTGTGTTTATTTATTAATGTTTTTTCTTAGGAATCTAAACATTCCCGCGAGCTGGACCTCCTCAACAAGAAACTAAGCGCCGTCGAGTCGACTCGAGATGAATTACTCCAAAAGTACAATCACCTCGAGGAGACCTACTTGATGGTCAGCTTTGCCTTCGATAAGAAAACCGAGGATATAAAACTGTCGGTACCAGGGTTGAAAGCTACAACTACTACGCAGCAGATGGAGATAGTAGAATTCGATTCACCAGGACAGAATGGTAAGGAGCTTCTGTAAACGAAATTCTATGAGTAACACCACCGTCCACTACAACGGGCGAACCCGTCACCTCAGGAAGTTTTAACGATTAGTCGTTCTATACCCTGTGAGGTGAACGCAGAAGACTTGGACAAAAACAGTCCGCCGTCAAGCTCCGCCACATGCCCGTAAGAGGCCAACGCCTTATAACAACCGCGAGATAACTAGGTGGGCTACCCAGCGGGCTCACACTCACGCCCTTACTTCCAATTGTGGCCAGATTACTCCGGTCTCTCGATTGGTTACGAGGTCGAGGTCGAGTTCGAGTTCTGTTCACCCGGGATCGGGTAGCCGATGGTCGTTTCACGAGCAGTCGCCGTAAGGTCAGCAACCACCCCCGCTCTATAGGAAACAGTACTGCTTCCAGACTCCCCCGACTGTTAGTCGGAGTGCACAGTCGATTGGCTTATGCCGCACGGTGCGCAGACCGTCCAGGAGCGCTAGAAGGTTGACTCCTAGGGGAAACTAGCCCTAAGGCCAGAGTCCTGCCCGGACTCTGTTCATGCATGCAATTTCCGTCGCCTATTCATGCTTATTGATTTTTAATTGTAGGTTTTGTTATAATATTTGTAATTTTCGCAATGTTTATCTCATTGCCAATGTCATAAAAAAACCTGGCTGCCATGTTAATTGTTTTGTTTGCGTTCGCTAGCATACTCCCGTAGTTTTCGTGATTCCTATGATTATTTGTAATTTTGCGCGATGAATTCACAAACAGCACCTGCAAAATAGAAAAAAATCGAATGGTCATTAAATGGTTGGCATGTTCATTAAAAGTTTTCAATTCAATAGTGAAAAAATCAAAATCCATAAACAAGCCAGGGGGCCTAATGATTAAGGGGAAGTGAAATAACATTGATTGAATGGGAAGAAGGGGTTTGGGAAGGGGGATGATTGAAGGGGAAGTGAAATGACATTGAAATTCACGAGACAGCCGAAACACGACAATGAACAACGACCGAAAATGGCACCTAAAGTTTTGAAGTATGTAATACTCAAGTAAAGGTGGCCCGATACTTAGATACTTAGCACCGAACCATTGCTTAAGTATTATTCTCCGTCTTGGACACGACTCTAAAAGGAAAACTCTTACTCGGGTATGAATCAAGTATTGGCCAGTATTGAAGTATTGACCAATACTCGACTATAAATTAGGGTGTGAAACTTTGCCATTTTTCCGTCAATTATCTCGTGCTAGCTCTGTCAATCAATTTGGGGAGTTAATGGGTCCTTGCTGAGTTGGCCACGAAGACCCATTCTGTTTAGGGTTGGTCACACTCACGGGTCAACACCTATCCGACGGCCTCCACGCATGAAGTGCGAGCCTGACCCTATGGTTAGTTTCCCCTGGGAATCAACCTTCTGGCGCTCCTGGTCTTCGCACCGTGCGGCGTAAGCCAATCGATTGTGATCTCTGACTAACAGTCGGGGGAGTCTGGAAGAAGTACTGTTTCCTATAGAGCGGGGGTGGTTGCGGACCTTACGGCGACTGCTCTTGAAACGACCATCGGCTACCCGATCCTGGGTGAACAGCCGGGCAAAGGATGCCGTGGTCCGCGATAGATTCGGTAGTCACGGTTTCACCGCTTCGTAAGGGAAAGGACCGCGCAAGCGACCTCGAACTCGTAACCAATCGAGAGACTGGAGTAATCTGGTCACAATTGGAAGTAAGGGCGTGAGTGTAGGTCCGCCGGGTGACACTCCTGGCTATCTCGCGGTTAAGGCGTTGGCCTCTCACGGGCTTGTGGCGTAGCTAGACGGTGGACTGTTTTGTCCTCAAGTCTTCTGTGCTCACTCCAGGGAGATAGAACGACTAATCGTTCAAACTTCCTGAGGTGAGGGCTCGCCCGCTGTAGTCGACAACCCTAGTTGACAATCAATTTAAAAACAGACTCGGTTTGTACCTAAAAACTTGTTAATATTATTTATGACTAGCTTTACAAGATCTGGACGTATCAGCAAAACTGGGGGTCCAGAATAAATAATAATAATAATAATTTCTAGAGTTGGTACTTTTATCTTGATTTCTGTTTATTGGATTGGATGTTGACCAGTAGTTCCGTGTGATCGCTTTTGCCGATTGGTGTTAAGAAATCAATTTTCAATATCAAAACGTCATTGCTCAATATTTAATCTATGAGAGGTATTTGATTTTTTTTTATGAATCCCCAGATTCTTCTACATATATACCTGTACCGAAACCTCGGAAAGTTCCGCTCCCTTCCCAAGTGGAGAAACAGGTGGGGAAATCGGATAAGCGAGACGTCGATGTGAACCTACCAGGTTCTCCAGTTACTGCAAAGCCAAAACCCTCGATTCCCCTCAAAACCGTGATCATCCAAACGGACCCTGAACCGCCCAAAGCGGTGATGGGCTCACGAGGACAGCAGACGGAACCGCTCTCTGAACCTAACACCAAAAAGCTGCTCGAGGACCTGGACACGAAGACATACGAAATGAAAGAAGCTTTAACACTCGCTAAAGATAGGTCTGATCGGATCTTGGAGCTAGAAGTTCAACTATCATCAGAAGTGAAACAAAAAGAGTACTCATTAAGATTGGGTTCTGAGAAGGATGCTATAATTTCCAGCTTAAATGAAGAGGCAAGTGTAATATATTATTATATAATATACTTATTCTATAGCCCATCTGCTAATATTTAGAGACTTCTGTATTCTCCTGCCCATGTATATCAGAGATTGGGTCGCCAGGTTTTAGACCGAACTGTTCGGTTTTCAGGTTTCTTGTCCGGTTTCCAAGTTAATAAAAAAACGGACATACTGTTGTCCGGTTTCTGGTTTGTGCCAAAAGAATTCGGGGACAAAAATACGGATTTTAATGTTTAATCCACATGTGTGTCCCCGAACACTCAATGATATTGTGAATTTTCAAAAAAAGACAATGATGTGATATGACATTCATAGGACCTCGACAACATTTCGAGACTGTAATTAGTTAGTTAGTTAACGAGTCTGGGCCAGGTTAGAACATGTCTGTCCAAAAATATGAAGCATTGTCGTTCGTCCCTGGTATATGATGGGGGTTGCTGTGGTAGAAGGGTTGGCCTCACTATTTCCAGGGACGCCCGATTGTTCATGGTTTTAGCTAGACGGTCGAAAATGTGTACAATCTTCGGGGAGGCTCCTGTGTCCCATTTTAGATTACATTACGATTTTATTAAAGAAAATTCAAAATGAATGCTGCTGTCATTTCAAATTCCAATTTTAGAATTGAAATTGAATAAATTGAAACTTTTTTACACTCGGGGGGTGAGCGGTGGATTCCGGACTTACGATCGGCTGTGCTAGGTTTAGGACAGCTGTCTTGCCACATGTGAGCGTTCACCTTACCACCCATTCACTCCCCCTTCGAAGTCATAAAATTTGTGCCCTAGTATTTTACTCATGAAACCGAAGTAAAAATCCACACCAGACGCTCTGAACGTATACAGGTATGGCCCGATGACTTTTAGCAGCCGCGCTATCTCTATAGCGAACTCTTAAATGTAGAGACTGTCAGATGTGAGCTATCTATACATGTATGTTTATCTTCATCGTCTACCCCTTCTCGCCAAACACCTCCAGTCAATCGAAGACCTGACTGGTTTTTTTCAAACCTAATAGTAACTCTGACTGAAAAATATTTCATTATAGGTGAGACACAGTTTAGTAATATGCCCATATCTGAAGTGCATTTTTTAAAAAACTTATTCCATTAAGAAACCTCTGCCGTAAATCAGGTTATTAACCGCCTTCAGTTCGGCTTCAGCATGTATGGTAGTGCGTTATTAGCCAATCTTATTTCAGTTGCTGAAGCTAAAAAGCAGACTCGAAACCGAAGAATCGACTAGAAGTGTCCGAAATCGAGAGAACGAGATAGAGACAGCGGAAATTCAATTGGACGCTTTGAGGAGAGAAAGGGACGACCATAGAACGCTACATGAAAGAGCCGAAAGAAAAATCCAGGATTTGCAAGAAAAGACTATAGATATGGAAAAGGAGTGCAATGAGTAGGTATTGTTAACTTTTGCATGCAGTTTTTTTGGTTGTTAAACGAAACTCTTTTATGTATATCAATCTAATAAGCTCAAATTTTAATAAGATTATATTTTATGCATAAATATATATAATTAATAAATATATATAAAGTATATAACAATAAATATATATAAAATAATAAACAAAATGGATATGGAGATAAAAGCTAAATATAAATGGAGATTGATATTTTATTTATTTATTTATTTATTTATTTGCAGCTGTTATAAAAAACATATACAAAAAAAAAACAAGAACACACAGATTAAAAATTAAAACT
The DNA here is from genome assembly GCA_944548615.1 of Micropterix aruncella. Taxonomy (NCBI): domain Eukaryota; kingdom Metazoa; phylum Arthropoda; class Insecta; order Lepidoptera; family Micropterigidae; genus Micropterix; species Micropterix aruncella. The sequence goes on along the minus strand of OX155972.1, from coordinate 75,181 downwards.
ATAAATAGACAAAGACTATGAAATAAAGCTACAAACGCTGCAAATTAGGGGTATCCTCAGGATATCTCTTATCCTGGTTTTCAGGACACACCTATTAATTATTGATACATAGGTATATGATTTTTAAAATAAAATAACCTAATCAAATAAATCTTAAAACAAAAAATCCAAATAATCATAATCAAATAAATACACAAATTGAAATAATCAAAATCAAGATATTTAACATCAAATGATATTAAAAGAAAATAACGTAATTACATAAATTTAATAATCTACATATAATAAATCAAAAATAATCAAAATCAAAATATTTAACATTAAATAATCAGGTTACAAATTAATAAATAAACGAAGACAATAGTAATAATCCAATTAGCAATAGTTATTTTAAAATAAAATCAAATTATGACATCTAAATATCTTCCTTTAATAATAAACTTTTAAAGTGGTCCTTAAATACTGCAATTGATTTCGATCGCAAAGCCATTCCCAACCGATTCCATACAACCGCAGAATAATACGAAAAGCTGCACTGGAAATGTGTAGTTTTGTGCTTGGGTATTATAGCAAGTTGTTCACGTGCCCGTGTTGAATGGACATGCCGGTTACGGGACCACGTCATAATCTTGTAAAGATATCGCGGCTGTTTATTGCGTACTACCTTGAGTACAAGGGTCGCAAGATGGAGCTGCCTTCTTTTACTCATATTCAACATGGAAGCTTTTGCAAGGAATGGTGACACATGATGACGCGGAGGAATCCTAAAGCAAAATCTTGCGCAGGCATTTTGCATTCTCTGAAGTCTCCGCTCAGTCTTCCTATATAGACAGGGGCCGTACACACAGTCGCCATAGTCCATTATAGACAATATAAGGGCATTTACAAGTAGTATTCTGATTCTGACGCTGAGGTACTCCCGAATTCTGTATAAGGCCTTTAGACGTGAGAAACCCCACCCAACGCTTTTGCTGACATGTTCCTCAAACCGTAATTTTCCATCAAATAGAATACCCAGATTTTTAGCCGTAGTGACCAGTGGTATTGGCAAACTGTCCACCATTATAGGAAGAGAGCCATAGTTAGCAATTTTAGTCCTGCCCTGTTTCGACCCAATAATCATAAAACATGACTTCGAAGGGTTGATTTGTAAGCCATGTTTATTGGACCAAGCGGATAACCTTTCAAGATCGGCATTGATTAGGCTGACTGCTGAAAATGGACAATTGGTGTCTATGGAATGCATTAATTGAGTGTCGTCGGCATATAGATGATAGCGACAGTTTTCAAAATTTGCAGCTATGTCAGATGTATATAGTGCAAATAAGACCGGGCCCAGTATTGATCCCTGTGGTACGCCTGTTTTAACTTCACGAAGAGAGGAAATCGATTGACGGCCAGATACATCTTTCAAAATTACTTTTTGAAAACGCTCTGACAGATAACTACGTATCAATTCGCATGCTGACCCAGAAAAGCCTAGATGTAAAAGTTTTGCCACCAGAAGAGAGTGATCCAGAGAATCAAAAGCCTTGCTGTAATCTAAAAGTATGAGGGCAGTTGCTTTGCCTTTATCCATGTTGGATAGACATAAATTTGTGACGTGCGCCAGCGCAGTAGAGGTGCTATGATTGCGGCGAAAGCTAGACTGGTAATCAGGAAGCAGATTATTTTTCGCGATAAAAGGAATCATTTGTGAATAAATAGCCTTCTCCAGGATTTTTGAAAAGCAAGGAAGAATACTGATAGGGCGGAGATCTTTAAAACTAGAAACAGGTGTTTTCTTTGGAATCGGGCGAATCAGTGAAATTTTCCACTGACGTGGCACTTGACAGGTTTCGATGCACTTGTTTATTATAGCGGTAATGTACTCAATTATATATGGCAAACAGATTTTTAACATTTTGATAGAAATGCCATCATTCCCAATCGCATTTGAGCTTATTTCATTTATATATTTCGTGACTTCCCTGTAAGACACCTTATTAAACTGCAAGGTATTGATGTTGCGTAAATTAGGATACATATTGAAATACTGAATAGAATCTACGTCCGCTTTTAAAATTTTTGAGTTGTCAGAGAAATATACATTTAACGACTCTGCATCGAAGTTTGGTGGCAAGGCGCTATCAAAAGAGTTTGCATTTGTCAGGTGATTGATTTCTTTCCATAACATTTTGCTATTTTTTAAATTAGTATTAACATGATGAGAAAAATATTCACTCTTCGCCCGCTTACACAAACTATTAATATAATTTCTTAAATGATTATAAGGTTTCCTATAGTGTTCACTAATACGAGCTTTCTTAGCAAGTTTATCGCGACGGAACATGAGCTCCTTGATTTCGTCACTTATCCACGGTGTATTTCTTTCACATATGGAGTTGAAGAATGCTTTAGAGATTTCGAGGCGTTTTTTCTGAATTTATAATGACTGCATTACAACAAATACGTGGTGTGTTCATAAAGTAAAGAACCTTTGGTCGGCAAAAATACATTTATTGATTTGGAAATCCGAAACACTAATCCTCTTCAAAGTAGTCTCCTTGGTAATGCATCTTCTTGGTAATGCTCTTCAAAGTAGACTCCTTGGAAGAACACTTCTGGAACGCAGTTGTTGGATTAATAGGCAACTGTACCGTCACATTCTGCATGATATCGCAGAACCAGGCCGATGCAGCTTTTTCTCTTGACTCAAATCGGGTCCCTTTTAGCGGCATTTTCAGCTTGTGAAATTGCCAAAAGTCATACGCAGTAATGTCGGGTGATAAATGGAGTCTGACGAACCACGAAAACTGAAGTTGCTGTTTGCATTGTCCAGCTCGTCCTGTGCAATGTCCAGATGCCATTGCTTCTGCTCCATTGTTAGCAGCTTCGGTACAAATTTCTCAGATACTCTCCTCATGCCCGAATTCTCGGTCAAAATTAAATGTACCGATCCAATGCTTACCTCTATATTGTTCGCAATATCTCGGACTGTGATACGACGGTCCTGCAAGACCACAGTCTGCACTTGCTCAATGATAATGTTATTCGGCTTGTTGAGGGCTTACTTGAACGAATCCGACGATCGCTCACTACACGTCTTCACTCGTTGACCGACTGCTAGTGACTGACGCTTTCTGCGGGTGGCAAAAAATTCACAACTGCGCATGAGTATCCCCTTCACATCTACACTGAAGGAATCTCCCTTCTGAAGGAAGTCGCACTTCATTGGTTTATGCGGGGAAAAATAAGGTTCGATATAAGTTAAATATAAGAATTTTGGATTGTTTCTTTCTTATTATTATTATTATGTTTTAAACATAGTCAGCTTAATTGCTAATATGTCTGAATTTAACATTGACTTTAATAATAATATATTTTTTTAATGTATAGTCTATTTTAATATGTTGACACTACTCGCTTCAACCAATTAGGCACTTAAACTGTTCTACTGGTCTATGATCCGGTTGACTTAGAAGTGTTTCCAGGGATTAGTGTGGAATCGTATTTTCTCCAGTTTGAAGTCGTGTCCCCGCAGATGTTGCACGTGGTTATGCTCGAAGATTGACAACTCGGGGCAATTATTGCATCCGTTGAGGACCTTATACGTCTCAATGAGGTCACCCCTGATCCAAGGATCCTTGAGTGTGGGCAGTTGCAATATGCGGAGTCTCTCTGAGTATTCCAGCTTTTTAAAACCTATTGGCATCTTCGTAGCTCTGCGCTGGACTTTCTTGAGTAGATCCTAGTCTTTCACGAAGTAAATACTCCAGATAAGAAATCCAATCTCGAACATTGGTCTGATGTAGGTTGTATTGAATTTGTAAATATTCTCTAGCCCAGGTACATCGTAATAATTTGCGAGAATTTTATATGTCCCGATGGGGTCCCTCTCTGTCTTCTTTGTTTGAGAGTAGTCACTCAAAGTAATTCCAAGTGATCTTCCTAATTCCAACTTTAGGCCCACTGGCTTTTTGGTTGCCCTTTGCTGCATCTTTTCCATGACATCTACATATTTGCATAAATAAGGGTTCTAGAGCTGATAGCCATACTCAAGTAAAGGTCTCACATATGCCTTGTATATCTTTATAAACACCTCTATGGACAAATTTTGGAAAGCCTTCTTTACCACATAGAGAGTAGATTGCAACTGTGTGTTTTTTCAATGGTTGCAGTCGCTAAAAGAGTAAGAAATTAGAAAAGAGCTCTCAAATGTGAGATCTCAAGATCTCAAGATCTTTTTGTTGCACTACTGCTTCTAATTGGGCGCCTGATAGAGAATAATGTGTGTTAGGGTTGCTTTTCCCTATATAAAGGACTACACATTTCTCAATGTTCAAGGTAAGCAACCGTCCTAACGTCTTGTTTTGCTGTTTCAGTTTAAGGGCGGCCATATTAAACCCTACTACTCTGAGCACAGTTAATGAAACAATGGAACGACACACATCAAGAGTCTTGAAACTCGAGAGCAAATGTTTCAGGCTTCAGACCGAGGTCGATAATCACATGACCGAACTGTAAGTCTGTTTAGGGCATTTGTATTAACTTTATAATGTTCCATACTTTGTTACAGATGGATCTCATTGCTAGGCAAAAATGAAAGTGAGTTAAATTGGTGTTTGTTATGCTGAACACCAGCGTTACTCAAAGTGGGGTACGCGAACCCCTAGGGTTTCGCCAGTTGATCGCAGGGGGTTCGCGACAATATTTACGCGATCGCGGCAAGATTGGCGACTGGCAACGACTGGCGACAAGGCTGGCGACGCACATTATGGCGCGACAGGAATTATTGCCCTTAATTGATTTTTGGGTAGCAGGACAGGAAGAATATCCCAGGCTATCATACAAAACGCTGAATTACCTTTTGCCCTTTGTGACAACTACTTTTGTGAGAGTGGGTTTTCACACCTGGATTTGATGAAAACGAAATTCTGAAATCCTTTTGATCCTGAATCAGAATAATTATTGAAATTGACCACATTTGCTCCTAAAAGAGACTCAATTTGCGACAAGAAGCAAACCCATCAATAACATTAATTAACAAGATATTATTGGTTTTTATGGTTACATTTTCTGTTATTTAAATAAAAACCCTTACTTTACTCTATACCTGGATTTTTAAAGGGGTTCACACTCGTCTATAAAAGTACATGGGGATATAAGATTGAGAAACCCTGCTGTACACAATTGTTTCATTTCGCAAAGAGAGAAAAATCGAAATTTTCCCACAGAAGATTTTGTATTACGATTCACCTGTATCTACGAGTATATGTCTCAAATATAACTACAAGCCCGCGTAGACTTCCACAAAAGGTTCCTTACTGGAATCAGCCAGAATGGCACTGGTCTGGGGTATGGCAGTACAACCACGAGCGACGTGGACTTGAAGAAGTCTCTTTTGCGGGGAGATTACGACAGCAAGAGTATGGCTCATGCTATTGGCCTTCAATGCCAGAATGATTGGACAACAATTGGTGACTTTTGCATTCCGCCTCCAATGCACTGGAAGGTAATGCTCTATGACTGGACGCCAGAGATGCTGAAATTTTATTTGAATGCCTTTCAGCATACACTTCCAGACCCCAGTAACCTCGCTCGTTGGAGCTTTGCCGAGGATAGTTCTTGTCCCCTCTGTAGCAATACCCCTTGCACAGCTAGGCACATTCTAGCTGGCTGCAAGGTGGCCTTAGATCAAGGACGGTACACTTACCGCCATGACAAAGTTCTCGCTGTTATTCGCGAGGTAATTAGTCTCTCAGTGGCTCGTGCCAACAATGGTTTGACAGTATCCTCCAAACCCCCAATACAGTTTGTGCGGGATGGCTCTAAAGGCAAAAAACATTTAACTACAAAACCTTTCTCAATAATCGAGAAAGCTACAGATTGGATTCTGGAGGTTGATTCGGTCTCTAAGCAGTATAAATTCCCTGAAAGTCTCGGATGCACAGCCCTCCGTCCAGATATAACTCTTTACTCTCTATCTCGGAAGGTGGCTCTTATCGTAGAATTAACTGTTCCATGGGAATCAAATATCCCAAAAGACCACGAGTACAAATTAAATAAATACCATGATCTTGCAAATGCCGTAACCCGGAACGGCTTCACTGTTCACCTTCACGCGGTGGAAGTTGGCGCTCGTGGCCTGCCAGCTAAATCTCTATTTCACCTCTTTAAAGATCTTGGCCTTTCCAGAAAAATAATCAACTCTTTCTTAGAAAAATTATCTAAAACTGCGATTTGCGCATCTCAAATTCTATGGCTTCGAAGGGGGAGTGAATGGGTGGTAAGGTGAACGCTCACATGTGGCAAGACAGCTGTCCTAAACCTACCACAGCCGGTTCGTAAGTCCGGAATCCACTGCTCACCCCCCAGAAGTGTAATAAATAAATACAAACGGAGCTGCCATGGAATTCACCGACCGGAGTCGGGCCCATCATAATACTATTTTTTACACTTCTGGGGGGTGAGCAGTGGATTCCGGACTTACGAACCGGCTGTGGTAGGTTTAGGACAGCTGTCTTGCCACATGTGAGCGTTCACCTTGCCACCCATTCACTCCCCCTTCGAAGCCATAGAATTTGAGATGCGCAAATCGCAGTTTTAGATAATTTTTCTAAGAAAGAGTTGATTATTTTTCTGGAAAGGCCAAGATCTTTAAAGAGGTGAAATAGAGATTTAGCTGGCAGGCCACGAGCGCCAACTTCCACCGCGTGAAGGTGAACAGTGAAGCCGTTCCGGGTTACGGCATTTGCAAGATCATGGTATTTATTTAATTTGTACTCGTGGTCTTTTGGGATATTTGATTCCCATGGAACAGTTAATTCTACAATAAGAGCCACCTTCCGAGATAGAGAGTAAAGAGTTATATCTGGACGGAGGGCTGTGCATCCGAGACTTTCAGGGAATTTATACTGCTTAGAGACCGAATCAACCTCCAGAGTCCAATCTGTAGCTTTCTCGATTATTGAGAAAGGTTTTGTAGTTAAATGTTTTTTGCCTTTAGAGCCATCCCGCACAAACTGTATTGGGGGTTTGGAGGATACTGTCAAACCCTTGTTGGCACGAGCCACTGAGAGACTAATTACCTCGCGAATAACAGCGAGAACTTTGTCATGGCGGTAAGTGTACCGTCCTTGATCTAAGGCCACCTTGCAGCCAGCTAGAATGTGTCTAGCTGTGCAAGGGGTATTGCTACAGAGGGGACAAGAACTATCCTCGGCAAAGCTCCAACGAGCGAGGTTACTGGGGTCTGGAAGTGTATGCTGAAAGGCATTCAAATAAAATTTCAGCATCTCTGGCGTCCAGTCATAGAGCATTACCTTCCAGTGCATTGGAGGCGGAATGCAAAAGTCACCAATTGTTGTCCAGTCATTCTGGCATTGAAGGCCAATAGCATGAGCCATACTCTTGCTGTCGTAATCTCCCCGCAAAAGAGACTTCTTCAAGTCCACGTCGCTCGTGGTTGTACTGCCATACCCCAGACCAGTGCCATTCTGGCTGATTCCAGTAAGGAACCTTTTGTGGAAGTCTACGCGGGCTTGTAGTTCATTTGAATCACTACAGCCACTTATTACGTGCTTCGATATTGCCGGATCTTTGGAATTGCACAGAATCGAATTTTTGGTTATTCTGGAGTTGGCGTAGAGCATAGTATTATGATGGGCCCGACTCCGGTCGGTGAATTCCATGGCAGCTCCGTTTGTATTTATTATACTCAGTGGCCGTAGTGAGTCAAATGATCTACAAGCCCGCGTTGACTTCCACAAAAAGTTCTGGAATCAGCCAGAATGGCACTGGTCTGGGGTATGGCAGTACAACCATGAGCGATGTGGACTTGAAGAAGTCTCTCTTGCGGGGAGATTACGACAGCAATAGTATGGCTCACGCTATTGGCCTTCAATGCCAGAATGATTGGACAACCTTGCACTGGAAAGTAATGTTGTATGACTGGACGCCAGAGATGCTGAAATTTTATTTAAACGCCTTTCAGCATACACTTCCAGACCCCAGTAACCTCGCTCGTTGGAGCTTTGCCGAGGATAGTTCATGTCCCCTTTGTAGCAACACCCCTTGCACAGCTAGACATATTCTAGCTGGCTGCAAGGTGGCCTTGGATCAAGGACGGTACACTTACCGCCACGACAAAGTCCTTGCTGTTATTCGCCAGGTACTTAGCCTCTCAGTGGCTCGTGCCAACAAGGGTTCCACAGTATCATCTAAACCCCCAATACAGTTTGTGCAGGTTGGCTCTAAAGGCAAAAAACATCTCACTGCAAAACCTTTCTCAATAATCGAGAAAGCTTCAGCTTGGATTATGGAGGTTGATTCGGTCTCTAAGCAGTATAAATTCCCTGAAAGTCTCGGATGCACAGCCCTGCGTCCAGATATAACTCTTTACTCTCTATCTCAGAAGATGGTCCTTATCGTAGAATTAACTGTTCCATGGGAATCAAATATCCCAAAAGACCACGAGTACAAATTAAATAAATACCATGACCTCGCAAATGCCGTCACCCGGAACGGCTTCACTGTTCACCTTCACGCGGTGGAAGTAGCGCTCGTGGCCTGCCAGCTAAATCTTTGTTTCACCTTTTTAAAGATCTTGGTCTCTCCAGGAAAATAATCAACTCCTTTCTAGAAAAATTATCTAAAACTGCGATCTCTGCATCTCAAACTCTATGGCTTCGAAGGGGGAGTGAATGGGTATTAAGGTGAACGCTCACATGTGGCAAGACAGCTGTCCTAAACCTACCACCGCCGGTCGTTAGTCCGGAATCCACCCTTCACCTCCCAGAAGTATAATAATTATATATGATGGGCCCGATTTTTGGTCGGTGAATTCCATGGCAGCTCCGTTTGTATTTTATTTTATAATAGCCATAATAGAGACGAACTTTAATAGAGATGACGGTTAAAAACTCTACTATGTGAAACCCTTTTCTTGAAATGCCGACGCCGCTCCCCACTACCGTTATAATTTGGGGAGTGACAGCAGAAGTCAAAAGCCAAAAGACTTAAGAAAGATTGACATGTTTTTTATATATCTTAAAAGTTTGTTCACCTAAAACTTCGATCTTCGTTTCGGGGTTGAATTTAGCCAAACCCTCAAACACAAATACTACGATTCTCTGAATTAAACTTTTTACATAAATTTCTAACTTCTACTGACAGTAAGAAAAAAATAGCCCCTATTGTGCGCCTTAGTGGTTGAATTTTGCAAATCTCTTAACGCGCGTTTCTCTATATATTTAGGGCTGCCATTCTCCCAAATTGCAAATACCTGGTTTAGCCATTTCGGAGATAAGTGTACGACGAACAGATAGATTTGTCAGATATATATATATATTTTTAAAGAAAAACGTTTGTAATCTGTTTGTAAATATTATTTCCTCTATAGATTATCATCGAAAACGGAGACAGAACGCTGGAAGAACCTGGCCATAGAGAGGTTCGCCAAGATTGAGTTGCTGGGAAAAGAATTGGAGGAACGGCACAAAGGCGAAATGGAATCGTGCCAGATGGAATCTTCTCACTGGATGGCTGAGCTGACGCTTTGCCAAAGGGAGATCGGATCCCTCAAGGCCAATCTTTCACAGCAGAAGAGCTCATTCCTCAAACAGTGCTTGGAGAAAGATAACCTCAACTCAAAGCTAAGAGAGATCAACGATAACTTAAAAGTAAGCGGCAAAAGATACTTATTATGTCCTTACCTTAACTTGCCACTCCATAATAAAAAATTCTAATAAAGGTGTCACAACATGAGCTCAGGATTTAATTTTCAAGATTAACTCATTTCTTTTTCGAATTAGGCAAATATTAACTTTTCATCGTGAAGAGGAATAGTTGCGATGAAACATGAAATAGGACATTCGGCAAATGGCCACCACGAAACCTCTGGCACAGGGTCATTCTTTCTTAAAATTCTGGATACCATTTTTGCACAATTGTAGCTTTATTTTGCCAACAATGCTCCGTATCTCTTCTTTAACGCGTTCAACCCTTTAAGGACCACGTGACATATTATGTGTCCCATAACTTCAAAATTATTTTATAAATTATTGAATATGAATAGTTTATAAATGATATTTTTTCCATGTTATTGAGACATCCATTTTTAAATAAATATCACAATTTAAAATAAATGAATAAAATATTTAAGGTGATTTTTTTCAATTTGATTTTTTTTGCCTATTAGTATGTTTTTCAGCCTACGTATGATTTCTGAGTTAAATAATTAAATTTCGCAAAAAAGTTGTAACATTTCATCTTCATAGACCACAAGGGACATGTATGTCCCATCAATTTATACAAAATCTAATACTCTATAAAATCAATGATTATGGGCAGCCCTGGTTTTAGCGGAGAACAAAACAAGGGTACCTGCCCTCGGCGGCAATTTAATGGGGCGCCAAATTCATGTGTACGAGGGTCATCCAGAAAGTAAGGTTACAACATTTATGTAGGATCAAAAAATCCTTTAATTTAGTTGAAATTCACAGGAGACTTCATATAAACTATTTTTCAATGTAATCACCGTTGAGATCGAAACATTTTTGTTGTTGGGGCATCAGTTTGGTATGACAATGTCGTTGACCTCAACCGCCAGCTTTTTTCGCCACTTTTTAGTTTTTTTTATTTATTTATTTATTTATTTCATTAGCAAATCAACTTAACAGTTTATACCAATCCGTTGATATGCAATATACACATAAATATAAAAAAGTAATAGAATTCTTACGAGTACATGCACAAAATTTTTTAATAAGCATCAAATACAAATACAGGCATTAATAATTTTAAATAACTTACAAACTTACGGCACATAAAGAGTGAAAACAATTTATTTTATTCTGACATAAACAAGTAGCGCAATGCCCACACCTTGAAGAGATGCGGGTTTGCTGTAAAAATATCAAAGTCTGACGCTGTCGAACATAGCGCATTTATGTGACGCAAAGCACGGGTAAGCAGACTCATCGACTTAGGTTGGTGCGCGAGGACGGCTCCGCAAATAGATTATGAGTGCGAGCATGATTATAATTGTCCGGAACAAAGAGACAAACCTTCGCTAGCATGCTAGGATTATCAACTCTTCCCCGGATCAGCTTGAAAGCGTAGGCCATGGCGAGCATTTCTCTACGCAACTTAAGAGAGTTATAGCCCACCATGCCTAGTAGAAAACTAGTAGGGTATTCACAGCTTCCTCGTTTTCCTGATCGTTGTAAAAACGTTTCCAACCCGAGAACTCTAGTTGAGTGAAAAGGTTATAGTCCGAAGACGAAAACTTGGATGAATAGGGGGAATGGTGACAGAATCGTATCCAAACGATGTCAGCAGCTCCTTTAAAACTGGCACGGTGTGGGGCCTGGCTTTGTCATGTAAAAGGATGACTCCATGGGTCAGCATTCCCCTTCTGCTTCTCTGAATTGCTCTTTTAAGGGCACTAAAGTAAGCCTCTGCATTAATGGTAGCCACTTTAGGTATATAATCCGCCTGCAACATCTCCTTATGGACCCGTAAAATCGATGCCATCACTTTTCCGGCTGAATGGGTCGGGTCGTCTTGATCGTTTTGATGGCTGGGGAAGATGAATGACGCCACTGTATTGATTGTCTTTTGGATTGTGGCATGCAGTCACACGCCCACGTCTCATCCTCAGTCATCTGATAGATAATTGCTGCGGTATAGTTCTGCAAAATAAAAATATGGATGACCGTGCGGATCTCACACGGACGGTAGGTGGCGGGAGCGCGCGACTACCTCTCCATCAAATTAATTTACTGTGATTGAACTAAATGGCCAACAAATACGCGGGACCTAACAAACTGACTGTTAGGACTCCCACTATACGCCAGGTGCACTAACTTGGAAATAAAAAAAATGCATCGCCTCAGGAGCCCTCGTAACCTTACTTTCTGGATGACCCTCATATAAAAGACTAAGGACACAGTCTGGCTTGTGCGTTGTCTACAAACTAATGTCACATACAAGGAAAGTAATATTATTAGCAAAGAGTCAATAAAGATTGCAAATTTATTTAATGCTTCTTATTCCCGATCACAAAAAATTCCACCCAGTATATTTGTTTTGTGTTTTTTTTTAAAGTAATTAATTTCACATGTCAAGTTTTTGTCCAGGCTCGGAATAATCGTAGATCAGGGGCTGGTTATAGGTAACATGACCATAGTTTAGTTAGTTAGTTTTCCTGGGCTATTTCCCGCACTTGGCCTCTTAATTGGGCCGTTGTGCGTGGCTCATGTTTCTATTTATGTTACTCCAGCCTACCCAGGCTGTCTCAGAAGGTTAGCAGCCTGTTTGGGTTGCTACAGGCCTCCGGGACAGATGCTGGAGATTGTAGTATTCCTGCCCGTTGCTCTGCCACGCTCCTGCATTCCATGAGCACATGCTGTGGCGTTTCTTCTTCCTCCATGCATCCTCTGCATAGAGGGCTGTCTGTCACACCTATGGTAAACAGGTGTTTGTTTAGGGGACAGTGGCCTGTCATAGTACCTATGACTTTACGGATTTTGTCCCTTTTTAATCTGGTGAGGTTGCGGGCAAGTTTTTTAGGCGCTTTCGGAACCGCGTTCTTTGTTTGCCTGCATCCTGCGTTTTTTTTCCATTCTTTAAGGTGGGTTTCGTCGGCGTTCCTGCGTAGCCATGTTTTTATTTGGGCCTGGGGTATGGGCATCGAGGGTTCCGGTCCATATAATATTTCCTTTGATCCCCTTTTAGCCAGTTCGTCTGCCGCGTCGTTGCGCGTTTCGCGTCAGCTTTGACGGAAAAAATAAATGGTCGCGTTAGTTATGGGCAACATTTGCTCTGACTATAAATACTTGTCGCGGAGCAACAAACAGGCACAAAACCCACCTACTCAAAATACTATAAAAGGAAAGGACCGGAAGAAGACTCCACCCGAAGGCGGCAGGAAATGGTATCGCCGAGGTGCAATGGCGACACTGGAAATAAGGAGATGGCGATGTGCAATGCCATCACTAGGAATACCTACCCCGAACGCCCAATAATCAAACACGTCTTAAGTGCCTCCAACGAGACGTTTATTTTATCATCACAAACAAGCCGTCAACGAGAAGCTAAAGCAAACATCGAAATAAATGGAAGAGAACAGTACAAACCGTCGCGAATCTATCCGCCGTGTTTCGCACGCAAAACGTCACGAAGAAAACAAACAACGAAAACCACATCGCAGCGACTTCTCAGCAGAGAGCTTTTCATCTTATACCACGGCAGTTCGAAGACTGGTGGCGAAGGGGAAGGTAACAACTGAGGGCGCCGCGACACAGTGTAAACTCAAAAAACACGAAAAAACTAACGCGCAAACACGAATCACTTCTGGCGACTTTCCAGTCCAGAGCCTTTCATCCGGTGGCTACTCGAAGTAGGTCGGGGGAGGGGTCGACCAGTGGCGTCCAGAAGCGATAAACGTGCGAAACTAAATGTGCGAAACACGACACAACTGAAGCTCAAGCGCCGCCCGAGGAACGTCAGCAAACGAGCGCAGACGGCGGGCGACTGCCGCACCGCGCACCGGACCGGTGTATATCTGGCGACCGACCGCGAGTGAAAGAGGCGGCGCGAGGCGCGAGGGAGACGACGCGACCGCGATCACGACGAATAATATATATAGGCGATAGTATGCAAGAGAATTTAATCAATTTGTACTCGGCATTTTAAGCGAAATAAACAACAACTGCAATTCAAACATCGATCGCGAGTTACATTCGGAACGACCGGAACCCTCGCGACATACTTGACGAATAGCGAAACAAGGAAGATTAAACAACTTTGATTTAGCCAGATTTCATTTCATACTAATGACCATTATTATGGTTCATGCCCTCTTTGTAGCAATACCCCTTGCACAGCCAGGTATATTCTAGCTGGCTGCAAGGTGGCCTCAGATCAAGGACGGTACACTTACTGCCACGACAAAGTCCTTGCTGTTATTTGCGAGGTAATTAGCCTCTCAGTGGCTCATGCCAACAAGGGTTTGACAGTACCCGCCAAACCCCCAATACAGTTTGTGCGGGATGGTTGTAAAGGCAAAAAACATTTCACTACAAAACCTTTCTCAATAATCGAGAAAGCTTCAGATTGGATTCTGGAGGTCGATTCGGTCTCTAAGCAGTATAAATTCCCTGAAAGTCTCGGATGCACAGCCCTGCGTCCAGATATAAGTCTTTACTCTCTATCTCGGAAGATGGCCTTTATCGTAGAATTAACTGTTCCATGGGAATCAAATATCCCAAAAGACCACGAGTACAAATTAAATAAATACCATGATCTCGCAAATGCCGTCACCAGGAACGGCTTCACTGTTCACCTTCACGCGGTGGAAGTTGGCGCTCGTGGCCTGCCCAGGAGATCTTGGTCTCTCCAGGAAAATAATCAACTCCTTCTTAGAAAAATTATCTAAAATCTCGATTTCCGCATCTCAAATTCTATGGCTTCGAAGGGGGAGTGAATGGGTGGTAAGGTGGACGCTCACATGTGGCAATACAGCTGTCCTAAACCTACCACAGCCGGTCGTTAGTCCGGAATCCACTGCTCACCCCCCAGAAGTGTAATAACACTATATGATGGGCCCGACTTCGGTCGGTGAATTCCATGGCAGCTCCGTTTGTATTTTATTTTTATTTTTATCGTGATTTGCTTCCAGATGCAGTTGGTGAAGATGCAGAACATGCTGGCAAACACAGCTCCGAGCCTGGACCTGTCCGCCGTCTTTGAGATTGATGAAGAACAAGAGGAATCGGCTTTGGAGCCTTTGCAATCGAACGAGGGCAGTTTCAGGGAGTTTGCCTCTCACTCTGATGACAATCTCATAGGCTCTCAATCTCTAAGGGAAGGAAACATGATAGTTACTCCTGGATGGTACGATATTGATTTTTTCAGGGTATTTATTTTCATTACAACTTCACAATTGTGTAGGAGTCACCGAGTATATTAAATTAATCTTAAAATAGTTACTCAATTTAACAAAGAATGATATATGGTAAATTACTCCAAAAATATTATTACAATTAACCAAAAATACTATAATATAAGAAATAAGTAAGAATTAGACAAAAAAAATAAGTACCTACATTAAATTACCATTGACAAATACAATGTTGTTTTCAATGTATTTTAAAATGTCGTTATCTTGATTTTAAGCAGTTATACCCGGATGGATCTCTTGATAATATCAATGTTTTTAGTAGTCTGACCACCCGCACTTAGTCCTTCGTTAGGGACCATTGTAGTGTATCCCTATAACAGTCAGTATTCTTAACCTATAGAACCAGCAACTAGTCTACCTGAGAGACGGTTAGACGCCGCGCACATTAGCCATATCTACCTCATATACGACCATTGCTTTTTCTCTCCTGATAGCCAACACTGGCCCGAGCATACGACATGCTTCTCTGACTCCTCTTTCACTGTACCAAGAGTATCAAGAGCGTATTCGCAGTCCAACGATTTTCCGGGAAAGTCAAGCACATATGAAAGTCTCAAGCGATCACAGCTAACTGAGCTAATTGAACTTATTGTTCAATATAACTGCTTTTGACCTTTATAATTTCATTCAGTCTGCCCGATTGGCTGTCATTCTAGACCAGCGGTTCTCAAACTTTAAAAAAAATCTACTTGTCCCTTTAACAATTGTTTGATAGCCCTTTTTTACAAAAAGAAAATTGTAGTGAATAAAACATTTTTCTACAAAAAACTATGCATTAACAAAATATTACATGTTATGTAATCGTTAAATTTAAATAACAATCTTAATGGGATGGATGCATGTGCTTTGCCTGAACTAGTTCTTCTATGTTTGGCTTTGTTTTAGCTAGTGCAACTCTCATGTCATTGGCCTTTAATCTATTTCAAGATTTTGTCTCTATAGTAAATAGTGTATAAAAAGCCGACTCACACTCAAAGGTAGTTGCGAATGGAATCAGGACTCTTAGAGACATCTTTGCAACATCAGGATAGGACTGTGCCATAGTTAGTTAGTTAGTTTGACTGGGCTTTTTCCCGCACTTGGCCTCTTGATTGGGCCGTTGTGCGTGGCTCATGTTTCCATTTATGTTACTCCAGCCAACCCAGGCTGTCCCAGAAGGTTAGCAGCCTGTTTGGGTTGCTACAGGCCTCCGGGAGAGATGCTGGAGATTGTAGTATTCTTGCCCGTTGCTCTGCCACGCTCCTGCATTCCATGAGCACATGCTGTGCCGTTTCTTCTTCCTCCATGCATCCTCTGCATAGAGGGCTGTCTGTCACACCTATGGTAAACAGGTGTTTGTTTAGGGGACAGTGGCCTGTCATAGTACCTATGACTTTCAGGATTTTGTCCCTTTTTAATCTGGTGAGGTTGCCGGCAAGTTTTTTAGACTGGACTGTGCCATTTCAATCCAAAAATCACTACAACAAGTTTCACGGAAAACATGTCATATATCAAATCAATAAACTGTTCCTGAATTAAATTGTCCTCCGAAGGCAGATCACTAATAGAAAATTCAAATGGGTTAGTGATAAAACGATGGTGTTTGTCAAATTCTCATAGATCAGGAAAATATTAAGAAATTTCTTTGCTAAGAACGAACACATGCTGTTTTATCACCTCAAGGATAATCAAAAGTATAGCCCTACTGGTGGTAATTGTCTATTCCGGAATGACTGGAACTTTAAAAATTGTAATTTTACTCAGTTGTACACTTTTTTTGAAAATTTTGATTGGAAATTGCTATACGATTTAAGTAACGCTAACGATTGCGTTATTTATCTATATATTTATGTCATCTACAATTGTTTCGATAGCTGCATTCCAAGCAAAAAACGGACTGCATTGACCAATAGGTATATTTATCCTAAATGGTTTAATGGCGACATTATCCGTGACATTCAATCGAAGTCGTATTATCACAAGTGCTGGAAGCGGACCGGTTCTCAGTTTCACAGGGAGCTTTTTGAAACTTTACGGTGTAGAGTTAAGCATAAAATAAAAGACTCTTTCAATTTGTATATGCACAATATTGAGACGTCTATCCGAGAAGATAGTTCACGCTTTTGGGAATATGTTCGTAGTCAGCGAACTGCTGGTGGGGTACCCCAGAATGTGGTCTATAATGAGGCTACATATTCGGGTGCTGCAGCCGCTGATGTTTTTGCGAATTACTTCTCATCAGTGTTTCTACCGAACATACCGGCCTTAGACGCTGTCGCCGCTGAAGCGACTATTATGTCGAGTGACGCAAATTCTTCATGCGTCAACGTCCGCAGTATCACTAAAGATGATATTCGGTTTGCAATACGCAAGCTGAAATCAGTCCGCACTATTGGACCTGATGGAGTTCCTCTTTATGTTATTAAAGCATGTTGTGAGTCTTTTATACAACCCCTGATGTATATATTTAACAGATCGTTGGAATCTGCAGTATACCCCTATAAGTGGAAGATATCTAGAGTAGCTCCAATACCAAAAACTGGCGATAAGGTGCAGGTTGATAATTACAGGCCGATTGCAGTGTTATCAGCCTTTTCTAAGCTTTTCGAGACGATTCTCCACCGAGAAATTTATACCCAACTATGCGGTACACTATCGGATGCCCAACACGGGTTCCGTCCTAATCGTTCCACAACTACCAACCTATCCGTTTTTACAGATTATGTTACTGGTGAGTTGGATAGCACCTCAAGGGGACAAGTGGATGTCGTGTATTTGGATTTCAAGAAGGCCTTTGACAGAGTCGACAACGATGCGTTACTCCGAGAACTGGCTGCTGCTGGATTCTCAAGTAAACTGTTGAAATTTTTCACAGATTACTTGGGAGGCCGCCAGCAATTCGTTAAATTTGGCAATTTTGAATCCAAACTATATAACACTCAATCGGGGGTTAGCCAAGGATCAAACTTAGGGCCTTTGTTATTCAACTTATTTGTTAATAATCTGAGTAAAGTAGTCACATCTGCACATTGACTAATGTTTGCTGATGACGTCAAATTGTTTTTATCACTGGAAGTGCTGAGGCCTGCGAGCTCTTCCAGCGTGATATTGATGCAGTTTATGCATGGAGCCAAGCTCGTAACCTTCACTTCAATATTAACAAATGTGCAGTGATGACATACACAAGATCGCCTGCTCATCTGATGTATGATTACTCCATTGCTGGATGTGTGCTTCCCAGAGTTACTGAAGTCAAGGACTTGGGAGTTTTTTTCGACCCCAAGTTAAACTTCAAGGAACATATTAGACAACTATCTACAACTTCTTTCAAGCTTCTAGGGTTTGTGATACGGCAATCCAAACACTCGGAAGATGGTCCTTATCGTAGAATTAACTGTTCCATGGGAATCAAATATCCCAAAAGACCACGAGTACAAATTAAATAAATACCATGACCTCGCAAATGCCGTCACCCGGAACGGCTTCACTGTTCACCTTCACGCGGTGGAAGTAGGCGCTCGTGGCCTGCCAGCTAAATCTTTGTTTCACCTTTTTAAAGATCTTGGTCTCTCCAGGAAAATAATCAACTCCTTTCTAGAAAAATTATCTAAAACTGCGATTTCTGCATCTCAAATTCTATGGCTTCGAAGGGGGAGTGAATGGGTGGTAAGGTGAACGCTCACATGTGGCAAGACAGCTGTCCTAAACCTACCACAGCCGGTTCGTAAGTCCGGAATCCACTGCTCACCCCCCAGAA
Organism: Micropterix aruncella; assembly: GCA_944548615.1. Taxonomy (NCBI): domain Eukaryota; kingdom Metazoa; phylum Arthropoda; class Insecta; order Lepidoptera; family Micropterigidae; genus Micropterix; species Micropterix aruncella. Next base: position 56,498 of record OX155972.1, on the reverse strand, counting down.
GTGTAAAAATAAAATGGTATTATGATGGGCCCGACTCCGGTCGGTGAATTCCATGGCAGCTCCGTTTGTATTTTATTTTATTTATTCGGGTTATGCGCACGTTGTACAACTCGATTGTTAGAAGTCGCATGGAAACGAATGCAGCTATTTGGAATCCGCATGAAGATACTTATACCCTCATGCTGGAAAAGGTACAGAAGTGTTTTTTGAGATTTCTGTACTTCAAGCAGTACGGATATTATCCATTTTTGTATCCAACTGCATTTATCACAGGCATTGGTTGGCTATAATTCTCTCTGTCTCAGAAGAGAAATGCTGACCATGTCCTATGTTTTCAATCTAATTCGTGGTAAAACTGATAACCCTAGCTTACTAGCAAAGGTGGATCTATTCATACCAAATAATTATCTCCGTGCTCGATCGCACCTTTTTTTCGCGGAGCCGTTCTCGCGCACTAACCTTACGAGGTAGAACTTGTTGGCGCGTGCTTTGCGGCGCTTGAATGAAATTCACTCGATGGCACCAGATTTCGATATTTTTACCGCCAACCCTCACTTGTTTAAATTGCAAGCTATTAATTATTTATTTTTACATGATAGCTAGTATTATAAGTGTAATTCTATTTGTATAGTTATGGTAATATCTTTATTAATTTTACTTTTCAATGCCTTGGTTTTACTGTTATGTTGATTAGTAATAAGTGAATAAACAAAAATAAATAAAATAAATAAATAAATCACCATCAACTTCAAGCTCATTTTAAACAGTTTTCATTCAGTTTTTCTCGGTCCTACCGAAACCGCTTTGCAGACCCCACTTTGAGAACTGCTGTTCTAGACGAAAGGCATGCCTTGATCCAGTGGCGTAGCGTGCCTTGGCGGGGCCCTGTATAAAAATTTGTTTGGGGCCTTTAGGAAGGGTAAAGATTTCTCACAAAAGAAAAAAAAATGTTTGCATAAAATTAAAAGAAATATTTATTCATCATAATTATCTATCTGTCACTTTTACCAAAATTTTTACAAACAATTCAAATTAAATATACACTCTCCTTGCCTTTTTTCCGGCAAACTGTTTATTAAATCATTTATAGCTGATGATGACTTTAGTTCTTCTAAAGTTTCTGCCTCTATGGACAATAGTGACAGGTCTAACAGGCGTTCATGTCCCATCGAAGTTCTTAGGTATTTTCTATCAGTTTTAATTTTGAAAAACTTCTTTCAGCAGTTGCAGTTGTAACTGGAAGGGTCAAGAATAAAAAGGATGCTGTTATTACCTCCGGAAAACTGGATGCAATACTATTGAATTTTATCAGCAATAATTCAATGAGTTCCTTAATGGAATGAATTTTTTGAATTTCATATTTTAAGCATGTTTTTAGAGCTTTTAATCGGTCATAAAGAATAACTGAGATGTCTTTACTGTATTTAGCCGACAGTTTTCTTGAAGCGTTTAATATCTCTTCGTTTGAAGAAGACAGGAGTTTCTCCGGTTCGACGGGAGGTTCTCCGTAATATTTCGAACATACTATTCAGGTCGCCAGGTCAGGTCAGGTCAGGTTGGGGGCCCCGTATAATTGATTGATTGCATCCAAACTGCGATGGTCCAACTGCGAACTGTTCCAAATAAAAAATCAAGTGGCTTGGAGTCTGATTAATATGACCCTTACAGTGTTATTAAATAGATTTCCTTAATCGGCAGACTATCGTCGGAATACTAAGTCCGCGTATTATCTCTTAATTCGGGTATTAAAGCAATGGTATTAATAAGCCAGCTTTAAACCTAGACTAGTTAGTCGGCGGATTAGAGTGAAAACATTTTTTTCCATATAGTAACACTGTCATATTCGGTTCGTTATGTTGTCAACTTGGCTAGACTTAGGTCTCAGCTGTCATTCGAACTGCGACATAACCTCAATTCGCAATACCTCTGTTGTGTCGGCTGCTTGGTTTTAATAAGTAAAATGAAAGAATATTTATGCACTTACTAATTCTTTATTTATTATTAAGGCAACCATAACCTTGTTGATCAAAAAATAGTTTTATCGATTGACATAGTTTTGTCCAGCTTCTCCGCCGACTCTTGGGATACAGTCGATAACCTAGGTCTGCGCATTAACCCTTCAGGCCTCGCGACTCGCGGTTAACCCTCAGTTTGACTGCGATATGTCGCGGGGCCTGAAGGGTTAAGCTTGAATCTGAAAGTAAAACGCAATAACATATTACTATAAAGTATAAACATATATAGAAAGAAACAAATTACAGAGAAACTAACCTTATTACAACCAACTGATTGCCGCGGCGACTTGCAGCTCGGGCTTCTTGTATCCACCTTTTTTGTCGCCTCGAACCTCAGGACGTACCATATTCACAATTTTTAGAATACTCACCTTCCAGAAACGATACTTTTTGCGAAATTCCTAATCCGGCAATTTGACATATTATGGGTCGAAGCGCCTTTTGTAAAATTTCAGCTTTCGGAGCCTAAAAACGCGCAAACGTTGACGGTACGAAAATAATTCATTTCATCCATTTTCTCACGGAATATCACTAATAACGAATGCAAAATCTGAACAAATCGCTGGTATGTCGCAAAACACGCAACTGTTCACCGCTATTCCTGCACTATTCCACCTCACACCACGGACTAAACTGACAGGAGATAGTCTAGTAGTATTAGCGACGGAATAGTGCTATTCCAGGTTTATTAATGGCACTTTCGTTTATTCCGAGGATTACGCGCGGAATAGGAATTAGTCTGGGTTTATTAATAACACTGTTGAAGTTTTCTCACAAAGACTTTTTTTCATTTCTGAGTTCTGGTGGAATGTCCATATCCTGTTTCTGAATTGTACATGATCGGGCTACATGATAGGAAAAAAATCATTAGGCGAAAAAAAACCTGACCACGCCTCTTTGGGGCTATACGGCATGCAGAAATTTATTTGCCCACACTCTGGCTGACTGCGATAGGTGAAGTTTGACGGCACAATAGATGCGCTAAATATAGAACAATTGTTATGTTTAGCCCTTGCTGTTAACACGGTTAGGGGAGGGGGTGTTCCACAAGTTGTATCCAAATAAAAATTGGTTTGTAGAATTGTCTCCCATTCTGGACTGGATACAGATCCTGACAAACGCTATTCCATGAGACATGTTTCATGTTTCTGTCGTAATATTCTTGAATTAAAGTTTTCCAAATACTTCGATACTTTTTTATATGTAATACTAGCTGACCCAGCGAACTTCGTACCGTCTAACAGTCAATGAATGTCGTGTTACAGATTAGCTGAACTTAATTTATGATTTTATGAAAGTAATACAATGAATACAAAATAAATATTAAGTTCACATCTTTATTAAGAAAATAACACAAAAAGAAATATAAAAGTACAAAAATTAAGTATATCAATCGCGTGTCAGCCAGACATTATTGAATTAACCCCTTGAGTATGATACAACCAAATCTGGTTCTGAAACAATTATCCGTTGAGTATGATACGACCAGATCTGGTTCCGCGTTTTTTTCACTTCTTTGACGTTCTCATATCTATTCATAATTATCTAATTGTTTTACAATATCTATTTGTTTAATTATCTAATTGTTTTCAATATTCTATATTCGAAATTTCAATGCAATCATTGTGCAGTTGTTCTTTTTATGATTGGTGTAGTAGTTTCGTAGTTATAGTACTTTAAGGTCGATGTCGCCGAAAATCCTGCAAAAGAGACAAATGCATCCATGAAAATACCCATTTACTCCAAGGGTTAAACTATTCACATATTGTGCAGCATGGGATGCACTCGGTTTAATTCTCTTCATTGAAGCACCTTGTGATTACGAAATTTTTTGTTTCTTTTATCATGCGCAAGAACAAATAAAGCGGATGATTTGCCGACACGTGAACATGCCACGTACAACTGGCCATGAGAAAAACACAGATTTACATTTTGTATGGCAAAATGTTTTTCTTTTATTTGAATTTTTTGTCAACTTTCCAATTTTCGTTTTTAACCCATCCTATTTGAGTTAACCATTTTTGGTTAGACGCTTACAAATGCTAAAATTGTATCTAACCAATATTGGTTAGGGCGCTCCGCGCTGCGTAAAATGCCAACTTTATAAATATTTATTCATTATTATCTTAATTGTTTGACGAGATAAGGTTATAATATTATAAATTTCAAATTTCAATGCAATCATTTTACAGTTATTCTTTTTACGATCCGTATAGTAGTTTAAAAGTTATGGTCGTTTTTCTCAAGGCCATCGACTTCACGCGCAAAACTGTCCCGGGCAGAAGTGATGATTAAATTTTTACCCCGCGATAGGAGGGGTTAATAGTTATTCTGCTATTCGGGACGGAGACAAATACTACAAATCAAAAACCATGAAAATCGGTCCAGCCGTTCTCGAGTTATAAGTGTTCGAACAAACCCGACTTTGTTTTATATATATAGATGAGAAGTCGGAGTCAGCCATGCTTACATAAAACACCAAACAATCTAATCAAATTGCTTGCTCGCTCCGCCTTGCTCGCTCCGCGCACTGAGCTGCGCGGGAGCTAATGGGCCCTGTTGCAGTTTGGCCACTAAGACCCAGTTGTATAGGGTCGGTCAAACGCACGGGACAACACCCATCCGGAGGCCTCCCTGCAGAAGTCCTAGTCAGGGTAGGACTCTGACCTGCGGGCCAGTCTCCTCTAGGAGTCAACCTTCGGGCACTCCTGGACAAGCGGCGTCAGCCAATCGATTGTGCAGCCGGGGGAGTCTGGGAACAGTAATTTTTCCTATAGAGCGGGGATGGTTGTTAACCTTATGGTGACTGATCTTGAAACGACCATTCAGCTACCCGATCCCGGGTTAATAAGCCGGGCAAAGGATGCCGTGGTTCGCGATAGATTCAAACACCGTATCGCCTCCATCTAACTGATGTTTAAGGTCAAATTAGCCTGCTGTCATTGCACATTCTATATTTAAATATAGAATGAAGTTAGTAACACTTCGTCTATCGCACCCTGTATATCGAGCATCACTACACTCAATAATCAAATAGATTAATTTCTCTTTGTGATTAGGCACGATTCTTTGGTGAACCGTCTTCGCCGCGAGAAGCAGCTTATCTCGAAACAGAACATAGTGCTGAGGAAACAGCTCAAGTTGCTGGCAGCGAGGGAGCGTCGATCTAGACTCGAAGCACAAAATCTTAAGTCGCAGATGAAGAGGACGTACGTATCCTTTTTTTTTTTTTTAACAACAAGACTAATGTCTCTTTGTGGAAACCACCTTGTCGCCTAGTGGCAACATTTCCTAAGCAGGTATTTATAGCTAACATCACACGGCCGACACTCATGCGGTTACCCATCGAAATACTTACCGCGCACAAAGTGTCTTAATTTCGGTAACATACGAGATAATCAATCATAATCATAAGTTTTTTATTCAAAATAGTACAAAATCGTAACTTTTTGACATCAATAATGCATACAAACATACATAAATAATATAAAAAATAAATTATTGTGACATTATAACAAATTATTGTGACATATAACGTGATATAAATCATCGAGGTAACCATTTTATTTCCAAGGGTCTTTGTCGTCTAGACAATAATTTATTTTATAGTAGCCCTTTGAGAACAGCTTCTTCTTAATAAGTGACTTAAATTGTATCACAGATAAATTTTGCATGTTTTCTGGGACTTTATTGTAGAAGCTTATACATTGCCCTTTGAATGATTTTGTGGTTTTGGCGAGTCGACTTTTATGGTCAGCAAGTTTATTTTTATTTCTAGTATTGACACCATGCCTATCAGAGTTTTATAAAAACAGTTCTTTATTTTTATGCACATACATTAAGTTTTCATAGTTGTAATGAGATGCAAGTGTCAAAATATTGATTTCTTTAAATTTTCCGCATAACGACTGTCTAGCACCTAATTTATAAATAGCGCGGATGGCTCGTTTCTGTAGTATAAATATTTTATCAGCGTCAGCAGCATGACCCCACAGCAAGATGCCATACGACATCAAGCTGTGAAAATATCTGATGTAAACCAGCCTCGCGGTGTCTATATCTGTTAAATTACGATTTTTTTTTACAGCATATGCCGCAGAATTTAGCCTGTCGGCCAATTTCTTAATGTGTGGGCCCCATTGTAGCTTTTTATCTAAAGTGATACCAAGGAATACAGTGGAATCGACCAGTTCTAGGCGCTCATTTTTTATGATAATATTTGGCCCTATCTGCTTTACATTTGGAAGTGAGAATGTTATACATTTTGTTTTCTTTTCATTTAGTAGCAGATTGTTTGCTGTGAACCATTCCACAACATTCGAGATAGAATCATTCACATGTGTGTCATAATTATAAATTGTGTGTCAGATGCCAATTATAAGATGTGTGTCAGATGCCAACTACAACTAGCGAACCCGTCACCCCAGGAAGTTTTAACAATAATGATCGTTTTATCTTCCGTGGGGTAAGCGTAGAAGACTCTGCAGTCCTCTACAACATGAAGCAGTTAATCCGTTACCTGATCTCCTCGAACGTCGGTGAAGTCGTGTTCATCTTCTCGACTGCCGCTCTCCGTCTCCCCAAAGATTTGATTCCTGGGCAGCTTCTGTGGGTCAATCTGGTCACAATAGAGAAGAAATCTACCGTCCAGCAAAGCCACGAACCCGCTAGAGTCCAATGCCTTACGGTGAGGCACTAGGAAGGTAACCCAGCGGGCGACCTCGTCCCCTGGTTACCAGTTTTGGTAGGATATCTCCGTCTGAAATTAACTTTTAGGATACCTTCGTCCTCCTGACTGGTTACGGGACCGAAGTGGGTTGCCTGTTGTATACAGCGGTAATTCATTATGAATTTATCGCGGACCTGGGTGTGGCATGGAATAAACTACCATTCAAAGAGATTAGTGCAAGCTATGTCAATCAATTTATAAACAGACTCGATTTGTACCTGTAAATTGTTTATTTTATTTATTTTATTTATATAAGTATAATGCATATAAGTATAATGCATATAATGCAAATATTAAAAATAACAGTAAACAATTTCAGCGTAGGAATTATGCATAAAAATACTTACAAAATTGAATCAAAAGCAGAAAAAAGAATACATCGCATAGTCTAGTGGCAATGCCACCTAACTAGGCCGGGACCTGTTCTAAGGTAAACATTTATTTTTGAATGTGCTTGCAACAATACCATGTTTATAAAAATGGCATATATTCCATGTATGCACAAAACAATAGAATTGCAAAACCATTTTAAAAATGACTAAATACAAAAACTAAATAATTAAATTAAAGTTAGAAGTGGAAAATTAAAATGTCAGCAAATAAATTCAAATCAGAAAAAAAAACAAAAAAAAAAACTAGTAAAAATTAGAATAAGAGTTAAAACAAAATAGTTCTGCATTTTACTTTTAACTAAGATAAGATAGTGTTAAAACTAAAACAAATTGTCCAATATTTTTAAAATTCCTTGTCTTCCCTCTTTTACGCCAGTTTCTAAGTAGCCTTTTAAAGTAGGTCTTATTTTGTGCTGATTTTATGTCGCCTGGAAGAGCATTGAAAAACCTTGGGGCAATGAATGTATAGGTTTGCTGACCAAAAGTAGTATACCTTCTGGGTACTGTCATATTAATATCTTCGCAAGACCTCGTTGGTAGGGTATTTTGTGAAAAAATATTTATCTGATTGAACTTAATGAATATGATAGTGATGTTTTTAAATATAGTTGCCTAGTATCCAACACATTATATTAATTGAAAAGATTTTCCGAAGGATAACGATACGGCTTTCGCATGATAATCTTTAAAATTCCTTTTTCCTAATCACTTCCAATTCCCTACCTCTCCCATCGGCTTACTATATTAATTTTATATTTAATATGAACTTAGTTTATTTTACAATTATTTTTTAAGTGTAATATGCCGAAATTAAAATGTGTAAATATGCGGAAATACTTTCGTAGGAAACGATTATCGACGTAATGTTTTTCTTTTTTTCTACATTATGTTTGCACGTGTATGTCAATTGTATGCGCTGTATGTTTCCAGAAATAAAAGAAAAATAAAAAATAAAAATAAAAATGACTTTTGTGCAATTGTTTATATTGTAATTGGCTAGCTTTACAAGATCTGCTCTGTATTGTATAAAAAAAGCTGCCCATCTAGAATAAATAATAATAATATTTAATTTTATTTACACAGATCTTTAAGCAATAAAGGCCTACCGTACACAAATATGGAGGATGCCAGCAGTACTGCTCTCAAATCAAAGATAAACTCACTTCAGTTGCAATTGGCAGCTCTTCAAAGTGAGACCGAACGCAGCAGAACCAACATCAATAGCATGGCTTTATGGGAAAAGCAAAAGAGGTAATATTCACAAAATATCAAAAATCAAAATCAAAATCGATAAGTACCGTGCAAATTAATTGGAACAAAGAGTATTTTTCTTCGAAAAGTGCTTTATTGGACATAAACATACAAAAACAGTACTGGTAGTTATAGATTATTAGTTTTTATATAGAATATGTCATACTTTTGCGTTGATTACACCTCGCACTCTTGTAGGTGTAGAATTTACCAGGTTTTGATAGCTTCCTTTCAGTTCATCACCGTGAAACCAGACTTGAATTACTGCACTGATCATCTTGGTATTCGTTGTACAATCCATCTTAAAGAGCCGTTTTTGCAAACGGCCTAGAGGTCTTCGATCGGGTTGAGATTCGGGGAGTTTCCAGGCCATTCAAGTACAGTAATTTAGTTCTGTATGAAAAACTGTTTCACTTTTTCAAAGAATGGCATGGGACAAGATCCTGTTGAAAAATTCCCTCGTTGGAAGGATAGACTTTGTGGAGCTCACTGGGATGATACTTTTTTCGTTTATTACATTTCGTGGAATACTTTTTAAGTCCATTGAAGCCATAAAAAATAAATCCCTTATGAAGCTTAATCCGGCACTTGCAGCATGTGATCTCAATCAGTTCCATTCGTGGTGATTCATTTGTTCATTCATTCATGGTAGGTGGCAGATGGTTGCCGAACGTTTCAAAGCAAGATATGAGGAGAAATGCTCCGAGTTTGACAAGCTGAAGATGAGCTATGAAGGTATTCGCACTGCCATTTCTCGCCTCGAAAAAGAAAAGAGACTACTAGAAGCACGACTTTCAAAAACTACTAGAGGTAAGATTGTTATTTTTTTATGGCTCATCCTAAGTAATACACCTATCTAGTAATATCTACGATGAGTTTTGAAAATCGATTTTGAGATTTTAAATTTAATAACTTTTTGACACACACATATACAGGCACACACACATATGGAGGCTCACACTCTCCTTGCCTTTGCCCACGAGACAACTTGGAAACCTGAGCGTGTTTAAATTGTCCTTATATTACATTCCTCCTTTCGATATCGAATTGTTTTATTTTATTTATGATGCCTATTACGTAAGTGTATTCATTTATGACTTCCGCTACATTATAAAATTACTCCTTTTGTAAATCAATTTGTCCACATAAATCTTTAGTCACAATAATCCTGGCGGTAAAGCCGAAAGATATTGTCGCTTGACAATTAGCCCACCACTTTGTACTCTATTGTGTGTGTGTAATTAAGTTTTTCAAACATACACACTTCAATTTATTCATTTAATCCCGCAATAAAATTGATTTTCTTAGGAACCTAACCGAAATTTGAAAATTATTTTATTTTTGTGCCAAAGAGTTTATTTTTGTCCCATCTATTAGTTGAAAATAGAACTACAGTGTTATTTAGAGATACAACATTAGCATTGTATTTTAGCATTTTAACATATTTTCTTTTTAGTTTTAATTACGTAAATATTTTTTTCTACCTATTTTTAGTTTTAATATGTGTCAAAAAACACATTCGTTAGACTAAGCTTTTGTTAGATTTAAAAAATCGTTTTAAATTTAAGTCGAATGTGTCAGTTTGTGCGAAAACAAACATAAAGTATAACACAGCACAGCCAGATACAGTCCTTCCAGGTCTAGTTGGTTGTGTGATTTTGCATCACTTTGGATACGCTAGCATATTTATATGTATAGAACTATATTTTTCGCTATATTAATGTTTGTTTTAACAATATGCATGTCCTGGTCTATTCTTTGTATATTACTTTATAAAATAAATAATAAATTGTACAGCTGCTAACCTCGGCACAGGCACTGCCATTTTAGGTTAGTATTATTTTGGTAAACCATAGCAGCCCTGAAAGTACGGCTCAAAGCAGGTAGCCATGTGATCGGCTAACCATCATCCTCATAAGGTATCAATGTCCTGAGCAAAATAATTGTATCTAACATCAGGCAGCTAATGGTTCCTGTACAGTTGGGCCACTAAGACCGGCTCGTTTTCTTAGGTTGGCTGAACTCACAGTTCAACTCCTATCCGGTAGCGTCATCAAAGAGGGATTGGAATGAACTGTTTTTGAGGGAAAAAAAATATTTAAAAAAAAATCACCTGCCGTGACACTTGTCACAGTGGATCAGTTCCTCGAAAAAATACGAATAAAATTACTTTTCCGACTCTTATTTCATTACGTTGATTATAATTATTTTTACCTAATTTGATTATTTAAATTTGAATATTTTTAGATGTTTTTTTATTATTATTATTTTTTAGTTGATTTTATATTTGTAATTTAAATTTCTGATTTTTATATTTTGATAATTTTATTCGTATTTTTTTAATGTTTGTTTGATACTTATTAACCCCTCGCGTACCAGACGGCCCGAAACGTCCAGAATTGATATTTACCGTCGAACCCCAGACGGCCCGAAATGGCCAGGCCAGGCCGACCGCTAATTATGTTAGTACAACTTTGACTAATAATTATGAATAATCTTTATTGCTTTACATAACGACGTTACAAATATCTAATAGCAAATTTCAATAGGAACATAAAACAGGTCTTTTTTAGACGATCGGTGTGACAGTTTCGGAGTAATCGTTTTTTTTCTGAAACGCCATCTTTTTTTTGAGACTCGCGAATTTCTTACGGGCCGTAAGGCACACATTAAAATTCAAACCGCGGGCCGCGAGGGGTTAAATGTAGTTTATGTAGAACTCTTTGGATGCTTTCTATTTTTCTAGTTTTTATATATTTTTGTTATTGAATTGCTGATTCTCTATGTTTTCTCATTAATTCTGTTGTTTTTTTATTTTTCTAGTTTTTATGTCTTTGTTGAATTTCTAGTATGTCTGTCTATGAATTTTTGAATTTCTATGTTTTTTTTTCCTTTATTAGTTTTTTTATAGACTTTTTTATAATTTTATGAGTAATTTGAAATTTAATTTCATTTGTAGAAATACCATTAGATATGTAATTTCTATACCCAGATCGGGTTTTTGAACATAAATTATTCTTATAAATAGGATAGAAAACGAATTTACCGCGTGAAATTTGTAGGACCCGACGTTTCGGTGACGTTGCAGCCGCCGTTGTCTAGGGTAGACTGAAGATCTGTCAGTCCGTTGTTTTGCGGGTAGGCCGCAAACCGCTGCCGCCACTGCGTAGGTTATAACGGTGGTGGGGGGCCGGGCTCGGAGCGCGGGAATTTTTAAAATCCGTCTTGCACACAACACTCACTGTATCCTGATTTACGTCTTTGCGTTCGGCGTTCGGCGGCGGGAACATTTTAAGAAGAGGGTTCCACGTAGAAGAGAGTTTGTAGCCGTCATCTCTATTGAAGTTCGGAGTTCTTCTTATTTCAATGGCTTCCCGGATCATGCGAGGAAAGTAGAATTGTTCCTTGGATAGAACAATGGGATTTTGAAACTGCATCCAGTGGTTACTTCCGCTATCCAATATATGTTCGCAGATCGCCGATTTTTCTCGCTGAACGTTTTTAACAGCTTTGATGTGTTCTGTCAGTCGCGTGGCTATGGGCCGTTTTGTTTGTCCAACGTAGGCTAGACCGCAGCTGCATTCGACTTTATACACACCCGGGGTTTGCAGTGGTATTACATCCTTTACAGGCCTCAAAAATCGAGCTATATTTTGGGTCGGTTTGAAGATCGTTTTTATATCGAATCTGTTTAGCATCTTACTTATTCGATCAGTCACGCCCTTGACGTATGGTAAGAATGCTCTTGATCTGCTCGGTTTTTGAGTTTCGTCCGTATTAGATCGTGTGCGTGTCTCGTGATATTTTCCGTATCCATTTTTCCTAAGGATATCATTGACATGTTCCATCTCCTTCGGAAAATGCTCAGTGTCGCATAGATCGCGTGCTCGATTCACGAGCGACGTTTGCACTGAACGTAGATGGTAGGGATGATGGTGTGAGCTTGCATGCAAATATCTGTCCGTATGTGTGGGCTTCCGATATACCGTATGTCCGAGAGTATTGTCACTTCTCCTCGTCACTTTGACATCCAAAAATGGTAAGGAGCCGTCCTTCTCTACTTCATAGGTGAAACTGATTTTTGGGTGTATGGAGTTTAGATGACCCAGGAATTCTTTCACCGTTTGAATGTTGCCTTTCAGGATGCAGAAGGTATCATCCACGTAGCGAAGCCAGAGAATGGGTTTAATTTTGGAGGTTTTTATGGCTAATTCCTCAAAATATTCCATATATAGGTCACTAACTATCGGCGATACGGGGCATCCCATTGCTACTCCGTCGATTTGTTTGTAATAATCGCCGTTCCATAGAAAGTAGCAGGATGTCAGGCAATGTTGAAGCATGTCGGCGTAGCTAATAGGGAGGTCCTCAGACCTTAGTTTATCTCTCACCACCGTATTTCCGAAGGAGATGGAACATGTCAATGATGTCCTTAGGAAAAATGGATACGGAAAATATCACGAGACACGCACACGATCTAATACGGACGAAACTCAAAAACCGAGCAGATCAAGAGCATTCTTACCATACGTCAAGGGCGTGACTGATCGAATAAGTAAGATGCTAAACAGATTCGATATAAAAACGATCTTCAAACCGACCCAAAATATAGCTCGATTTTTGAGGCCTGTAAAGGATGTAATACCACTGCAAACCCCGGGTGTGTATAAAGTCGAATGCAGCTGCGGTCTAGCCTACGTTGGACAAACGAAACGGCCCATAGCCACGCGACTGACAGAACACATCAAAGCTGTTAAAAACGTTCAGCGAGAAAAATCGGCGATCTGCGAACATATATTGGATAGCGGAAGTAACCACTGGATGCAGTTTCAAAATCCCATTGTTCTATCCAAGGAACAATTCTACTTTCCTCGCATGATCCGGGAAGCCATTGAAATAAGAAGAACTCCGAACTTCAATAGAGATGACGGCTACAAACTCTCTTCTACGTGGAACCCTCTTCTTAAAATGTTCCCGCCGCCGAACGCCGAACGCAAAGACGTAAAACAGGATACAGTGAGTGTTGTGTGCAAGACGGATTTTAAAAATTCCCGCGCTCCGAGCCCGGCCCCCCACCACCGTTATAACCTACGCAGTGGCGGCAGCGGTTTGCGGCCTACCCGCAAAACAACGGACTGACAGATCTTCAGTCTACCCTAGACAACGGCGGCTGCAACGTCACCGAAACGTCGGGTCCTACAAATTTCACGCGGTAAATTCGTTTTCTATCCTATTTATAATGTCAAACAACCGCGATAGTCTTCGATTTTATAAATTATTCTTATTCTTATTCCTCTGCGGAATGACCTACGGGTGCTGCTTGGTGGTTTGGGCACTCAGGCGAATAACCGGGGGGGGGGGGGGAGGGGGGTCTAGAGATTATCTTAAGCATTTCCTAAGCAGCGGGGGTTGGTTGTTGACCTGATGTCAGCTACTCTTGAAACGACTCGTTGGCTACCCGATCCCAGGTAAAGAATGCCACGGTCCGCTATTGCGGACTTATTAGTTAGAACTGAATTACGGCTAACTTTAGGTAAAAATTGTGCAAGCGACTTCGGATCTGGGACGAGACGGGAGGATGGAGAAATCGGACCAAATCTCGTAGTGACGGCATGAGGCTGCCCGCTGGATTCACTTTCTAGTGCCACTTGGTAAAGCGTTGGACTAGCTAAACGGTGGACTGTTTTGTCCCTACGTCTACGTTCCCTAAGTCTCTACGTTCAGCCCTCGGTTGAAAGAACGATCAATAGCGTCATATCTTTCGAAAGAACGATCAATAGCGTCATATCGAGTGACGGGTTTGCTCATAGTAGATGAAAACTCCAAAGTGTAGTTAGTTAGTTTGTTAGTTTGTCTGGGCTTTTTTCTCGCACTTGGCCTCTTGATTGGGCCATTGTGCGTGGCTCATGTTTCTATTTGTGTTTATGTTACTCCAGCCAACCCAGGCTGTCCCAGAAGGTTAGCAGCCTGTTTGGGTTGCTACAGGCCTCCGGGAGAGATGCTGGAGATTGTAGTATTCTTGCCCGTTGCTCTGCCACGCTCCTGCATTCCATGAGCACATGCTGTGGCGTTTCTTCTTCCTCCATGCATCCTCTGCATAGAGGGCTGTCTGTCACACCTATGGTAAACAGGCGTTTGTTTAGGGGACAGTGGCCTGTCATAGTACCTATGACTTTCAGGATTTTGTCCCTTTTTAATCTGGTGAGGTTGCCGGCAAGTTTTTTAGACGCTTCCGGAACCGCGTTCTTTGTTTGCCTGCATCCTGCGTTTTTTTTCATTCTGTAAGGTGGGTTTCATCGGTGTTCCTGCGTAGCCATGTTTTTATTTGGGCCTGGGGTATGGGCATCGAGGGTTTCGGTCCATATACGATTTTCTTTGATCCCCTTTTGGCCAGTTCGTCTGCCGCGTCATTGCCCAGTGAGTCGCTGTGCCCTTTAATCCAATGCAGGGTCACTTCATTTGACCCTGCAATGGATTGAAGCGCATTGTGGCATTCCAGTACAAGGACAGAGGTTATAGTATTTTTTGCTAGCGCTTGTAGCACGGAGGCACTGTCGGAGACAAATTGTATCTAACTCTAACTCCAAAGTGTATCTAATATCAGTAATAGTTTTATTTCTATACATCGGTGAAGAGGGCTAAAACAGTCGGCGCCTGAAATCAATCCTCACACTAAGACGCCGACCGTTAAATTATAAATTTTGTTCAAAGTATGGACTTTTTATTTGCAGAAAAGGAGCCTTCGAGTGGCGATGAAAAGGTCCACCTGGATTCAATCTTGAGGGAAAACGAAACTCTTCGGTCCCAATTGGTGTCATTGAAGGAGTCTGTCAATCACTCCCCCCATATGGATCGCATTGAGCAACAGCAGAGGAAAATAGCCGCATTCGAATTGGCAAGCAAGGTACTATATTTTTATGTATAGAGTATCGGTGACTTGTCCGAATGAAGGGCACTGTTATAGTGGTTGCCATTACGCCAAAGGAGAAATGGTCATATACTTGCTCTCCTCCATCACGTACTCTCCCAAATGCCACAATCCTTCCCCACGAGCTTTTCGAATCATTCAGTTCCCACGGTCTAGTACTTCGGTCAGCCTCTGACAATTTACTCAAAATTTTTCGTCATAATACTGATTTCTACTCCTACTCTTTCTGTGTCTATGGTGCAAGACTGGAATGCTCTTCCAGTAAATATAGGACTCATCTTCTTTAGTATCAATTAACACACACCTCAAAAAAGTATTACTTTTCTAAGAACTAGTTCTTTCCTTTCTCTCTCCTTCCTCTCCTCGGGCATTGCTAGTTTTAAATATAGTAGTTTGTATTTTGTGCAGAATAACTATTTGTTTCTTCTTCTTCTTCCTCAGCCTGGTTTGGTCCACTCCTGGACGTAGGCCTATTCCTTCTTCTTCCATGTCTGTCTATCAGCTGCTGCTCTCAGCCAGTTGGTCTCTGCTGTTTTTGTTTACTATTTGTTTAATAATATTTATTTCCACAAAGCCAGTATATCCCACGGCACTGTATGGTTATACTGTCTCTTAAGCAGCGGGGGTGGATGCCACCTGCTGTCATGCCACTCTTGAAATGACCTTAAGCCACCCGATTCCGTGTGGCACTACGGGCAAAGGACGCACAGGTCTGCGATAAATTCAAACTGAATTACCGCTGTAATACAGCAGGTAGAGGCCGCGTAAGCGACTTCAGTCCTGTAACCAGTCGGGAGGACGGAGCTATCCTGAAGGTTAACTCTAGACGGAGATATCCTACCAAAATTGGTAGTTAGGGGGCGAGGCTGACCGCTGCTTACCTTTCCCCGTGCCTCGCCGTAAGGCGTTGGCCTCTAACGGGCTCGGTGGCGGAGCTATACGGTAGATTGTCTCGTCTCTAAGTCTTCTACGTAAATCCCACTGCTGAAAGAACGATCACATATCGTTATACCAGCCTGGGAGGATGGGTTCGCCCGCTGTAGTCGACACCGCCCTCCTGCACTGTATTATTAGGCTAGTAGCAAGTTATTGCTATGCGGCAATAAACTCACCATTTTTATTTTAAATGCAAATAAAGTTTTTTTTATTGTATTTTTATGTTAATGTATAAAAGAATAGATATAGAGTATCGGTAACCTCTGGTGTACCGCAAGGTAGTCATTCTTCTTGGTCCTTATTATCATACACAATATCTATTAATGAAATAGAGCAATGCTTTAAGTACTCAAAAATATTTGCAAAAATATATCGTATTAACTCGATACATAATTGTTTAAATTCGACGGTCGCCCGCCAAAGCAAAGTAACCCACATTTTATCATTTTATTGCTCATAGGAAATTGCAAATAACAAAAACTGCAAATTGTGATAAAAGCAAATCCTTTTGCACACGTATTTATTAGACCAAAATAGTCGATTTGACCCGCCGTTCTGACATATTTGGCCCAGCGGACTGAAAATAGCGGCCGTTTTTCAAGATGGTCGCTAATAAACCAAAATGATTTTTCTCATGCTGATTTTAATGACCCATGGGCCTTTACGGCTATTTTGGGGTCGTATATTTCAAATATGGCAATAAAAATAACTTTAGTTAATTTTGAACAGGATTGTAAACATTTTTAACGAGTATTTACTTTCACGTTACCGTTATGTTATACGCGTCTTTTTCAAGTATTTGCACACTGGAAAAGACGAATCTAAAGTCAAAACTGTCAAAAAAGTCAAACAAAAGAATAATTTTGTGTATGCTCTAAGTAATTTCTGAAATTTGCTACCCAGAAAACATGGAAAATTTGAACTATATATAGAATATGTGAATGGGTCTTTGACTTCGAATTTGTAGTCGCTGGCTCAAATATGACGACTACATGTGTTTTGAACAACCTTTGAACGTATTTTGAACCGATTTGAACATATTTGTACATTTGGCCAGAAAACTTAAACTTTTGTACTTGGTGTCATCATCAGAACTGGTCAAAATAAATGTACCGTGGCCGTATTATACTACACTATACTACACTATATATAAATGATTGTACACATTCTACCTTGTTTCTAAGGAATTATTTATTTATATTTATTTATGTTTATATTTTCAGCATCATATTTGAAATGTACGACGCCAAAATAACCGAAAACGACCCTTGGGTCTTTAAAATCAGCACGAGAATAATCATTTTGGTTTATTAGCGGCCATCTTGGAAAATTGCCGCCATTTCGAGTCCGCTGGGCCAAATATGTCGGAGCGGCAGGTCAAATCGACTATTTTGGTCTAATGAACACACGTGTGCAAAAGGATTTGCTTTTATCACAATTTACAGTATTCTTTCAAAATATGAGACGAACCGCTTCCACTATCACGATAGCAGATACTTTATGATTCTGAGTAAAGAAATAAAAATGGATAATGCTAAAAACAATTATAACATTATAAAATCATGGGAACTTATATATGAAATCGGAGACTATCGCGGTTGTTTGACATTATAAATAGGATAGAAAACGAATTTACCGCGTGAAATTTGTAGGACCCGACGTTTCGGTGACGTTGCAGCCGCCGTTGTCTAGGGTAGAACTCAGTCTACCCTAGACAACGGCGGCTGCAACGTCACCGAAACGTCGGGTCCTACAAATTTCACGCGGTAAATTTGTTTTCTATCCTATTTATAAATTATAACATTGTTATTCTCATCAGTGCGAGGATAAAATGTATGTCGAGAAGGATAAAAAAAACAGTAATTATTATAGCTACACCAAAATTTTAATTATTTCAAAAAGCAGTTACCTTTATAAATAAACTACTTCCGACGGAAAGAAGGTACAGATAGATTTCGCGGCTTAATGTGATTATATATTTTTGAACAACTTCAAATATGTAATTCAAATTAATAAAGAAATAAATTAATGAATGCCACTTTTAAACAGTCTCGAAGAGGAGTTTTGTGGATTTCACTCTGTGCTCCCCGGGATTCGCCCGTTGGATGAACAATTGGAAAGTTCACGAGCACCTTTCTTCTTCGGACCGCAGACTGGTGACATTTGGCATCGGCCGTCGCGTTCCCCCCACGCCACAATCCGAGTGGCGATACCGAACCGGCGACATTAACTGGGACCGGTTTGGTGAAGTCCTCTGCGAGAATCTTGAGGCCTTTCCATCGCCTTCTTGTAGTACCGCAGAGGACTTGTGTGTCGCACTTAATGCGGCCATCGAGTCTTCCTGTGATGCCGTAGTAGGGCGGAAGAAACCCCGCGGTGGTTTCGCGGCCCCGTGGTGGTCTTCCGAACTCTGCGATAATTTTAAATTTAATATTTTAAATAATGTAACGTAGCGATTGAAAATTAATGTGATTGAAAATTGTTATTTTTGTGATGTGACGCAATGATGAGATGTAAATTTTCTACTGATCGATCAAGGTGAACAATGTATGAGATGAAGTTAAAATAAAAAAAATAAAAAATCTCAAGTTTCATTATTTTTTAAACTCTCTCTATACTATTGAATATCTATGATATTGAACATTTTCAAAGCCTATTTGATTTTAAAATGTTTTTCAAAGGATTTTATTTTTCTATGGGTTTAAAATATTTCTAAGTATTCTGTAGTTTTGAATATTTTCAAAGACTATTTGATTATAAAATGATTTTCAAATTATTTTATTTTTCTATTGTTTCAAAATATTTCAAAGTATTCTATAGTTTTGAATATTTTCAAAAACTATTAGATTTTAAAATGATTTTCAAATTATTTTAATTTTCTATGGTTTCAAAATATTTTTAAATATTTTATAGTTTTGAATATTTTCAAAGACTATTTGATTTTAAAATGATTTTCAAATTATTTTATTTTTCTATAGTTTCAAAATATTTTTAAGTATTCTATAGTTTTGAATATTTTCAAAGACTATTTGATTTTAAAATTCCCGTGCTTTTTCTGGTTTAAATGACGTGTCGCAACCTTAAATCAGTGCATATCCTATCAATGCTCTTTGTAAGCTAAATATCTTACAGCCAATCACTTATTTTCATCTTACGAAAATGTTACATCTGCATGCCGAAATGTCCTTCGTTGCTCACTCCTGATGGCGAAACTGCTTTTCAAAATCAATATTCAAAATCAATATTCTACCTGTACATGTTTGATGCGTCTTTCAGTATTTTTTTTTGAATTTCAGGTTTTTCACGCAAATTAACTAAACTATTCGAGATTACAAGTTTCGAATATATCTATATTTATATATCTATATTATATCTCGGACTGAAAACAACATCGCTTTCTCATGTCTTTAGACTGAAATTTCACGCTGATTCTATGGCGTTTCTCAAAAAACGAAATATGTTTTCTTGCGCTTCCCCATTAACTAAAATACATGTAGAGTAATATAATAAGTTATAACAAAGATGGCATAAACATCCATTAAAAAAAAAACAAATATAAAAAAATACTTACTGCTGTTTGCTTTTTAGTGACGACGCGTGACGACGCGCTACTGCGGTGTAGAAGAATAAAATATTACGTGAGCGCGAACTGATAAAGCGACGTGCTCTCACTTTCAATAGCAGCAGGGAAGTGAATCTATTTCATAGCGCGCCTGTGTATTTATTACTGCGGCTAGCCCATACAAAAAATGTATGGAGAATCTGATACCTGATTTTCTGGGATTTATTGCATAAAATCCTATTACAATAATTGAAATTTAAATATTTTATAGTGAAGATATGTCATTTAACTTTCTGTTACAATAATTTGTAATTCAAATTATTTATTATTTTCCCAGTGAGGACTAAAACCCCGCGCCCATTTTTGTATATTTTCTCGGGTGTTTTTATAAAAAACTACGCAAACTATTGCCAAATTTATTATCTCACCTTATAAATGACTTACTGATAAAAACGAGTGTTTTTTGTCACTGCTTTTATTAGCGTAGTTTTAGCGGAATAACTAAAACGCTAGACCCTAATTTGAGAAATTTCGTGCAGCACCCTCTTATACTGCCAAAACACTGTACCCATAATTAACCCGTTGAGTATGAGTCAACCAAATCTGGTCGCGAAACAATTATCCGTTGAGTACGAGTCGACCAAATCTGGTCGCGCGTTTTTGTCACTTCTTTGACGTTCTCATATTTATTCATAATTATCTAATTGTTTTACAAAATGATATTTCAATATTCTATATTCGAAATTTCAATGCAATCATTGTGCAGTTGTTCTTTTTATGATTGGTATAGTAGTTTCGTAGTTATAGTACTTTAAGTCGAGCGCCGTCGATGTCGCCGAAAATCCTGCAAAAGAGACAGATGCATCCATGAAAATACCCATTTACTCCAAGGGTTAAAATAAAAAATATTAACAGAATAAAACATAATAAAATAAAAGAAATAAAATTAAACGTTTTGTCCGATATCGGCCAATTGGGGCTCTAGGGGTTAAACCAAAGGACATTCACAAATAACGGTATTATAGTCAAATTGGCATGCAAATACATACATACATATGCAATAAATATATAACCCTTCTTTTGGCAGTCAGGAAATAAATCATAGCACTCAGTACTAACCGAACCACACTTATAATTTCATCACAGGTAAAAAGTTTTACCGCCCAATGAAGTGGGCACGGGTCAGCTAGTTTATAGATAACTAGCTGTACCCTGCGCGCTTTGCTACGCCAAATCGGTCGCATTCGAAATTCAAATTCGCCGCTTTAAAATTCATTCGACTATAAAAAAAAAGAACTCACTCCTGTCTTCGCGGTCGCATTCGAAATTCAAATTCGCCGCTTTAAAAAAAAGAAGAATTTTGGTTTTATTGAGGACACAAAAAAAAATCCTTTGGTCCGATCGGCACCAAACTTCACAGGAACCATCTCCAAACTAATCTAAAGTTTCCCTCAAAATTTCATCAAAATCGGTCGAGCGGTTTAGTAGTTCATAGCGGACTCACAGACAAACATAAATTTTTATATATATAGATAATATGCAAACATTTTCAGCTTCGGAAGGCATACTTATGTTTTGCTATTGCTTTTACAAAACTTTATGTTGATCTAAGATTGACACAGTTAGGTACAGCGTCGAAAGTGAAAAACAGTTAAAATTAATGTGGTTTTAGCCATTGTTTTAACAAAAATATTATTCATTGGATGCTTATAGTTACAGCTGTGAAAGAGAGAAACAGTATAAGGGGGGTCGCCTAAGAGTTTATTTTTTTACCAAAAAGGGGGTCGCCATATATAAAAGGTTGAAAAACACTGAACTAAAGTATTCGGATCTACTACAACTGCGCATCTGCGGCGCTATGCGGCTCCATACGTACAGCCCTCCTCCGGGCATTAAACCTCCGCACCTGCCTACAGTAGCTTTCGCCTCTCAACCCCCATCTCTAGATGAGATTTTAAATCAAATAAAAAGGAAGCCGTCGGGCTCTACTCCAGGTCCCGATGGTATTCCCTACTTAGTGTATAAAAAGTGCCCCTGCCTTCTGCAATATTTAGGATCCATCTTCCGACATATATGGAATAGTGGTGTAGTCCCACAGAATTTCGGCCGAGCGACAGTCATCTTAATTCCGAAGGTCCCAGTTTGCACCGGACCAAAGGACGCTCGGCCCATTGCTCTGACAGATACTGTGGCCAAAATCTTTTTTGGCATAGTCCACATGAGGATGAGCGTATTCATGCACCGGAACGAGTACCTTGGAGTGTCAGTACAAAAAGGCTTCATGCGTGGCGTCTCAGGCTGCCTCGAGCACAATTCTCTCTTGGCTGCTGCCATTAAGGATGCGAGACAGCACGAACGCCAAATCAATGTATGCTGGCTCGACCTAGAGAATGCCTTTGGGTCAGTCCGACACAGTCTCCTCCACTTTGCGCTCCGCTGGTACAACTTCCCACCTGTGGTGTGTGACATTGTAGCCTCCTACTACAACTGTCTGACGTTCCATGTCAAAACGCAAGAATGGACTACCCGCTCTATAGGGCTGTTGCCTTTCTCCGACGATATTCAATATCGTTTTCAATATACTACTGGAAAGCCTGACCCAGTTCGACAAGAAGTGGGGTTACCGTTTTAAAACAGACGGCCAATACACATCGTCGTGCCTCGCTTTTGCCGACGACCTAACTTTTATCACCAGGAGCCCCAAGCAGCTTTCCCTGCTATTACAAAAAGTGGAGCTGTTCTGCGACTGGTCAGGCTGTATAAAAGTGAAGCCCTCCAAATGTTTTTGACTTGGACTCGCCCGCATAGACACAAAATTTACGTCCTATGACCCAAAATTGGTCTATAAGGGCTCTATTATCTCCCTTATAGACCCAAATAACCACTTCAAATTTCTTGGCAGAAAAATCACCTGCCAGGGAAAAGATCTCTCTGGCGATCATGTTATAGAACATTTCAGTAGTTGCCTGGAAAAGATAGATGCATTGCTAATTTCTGGCCCTCGTAAGGCTTGGATCTATGACAACTATCTAACTTCACATTTGTCATGGCCCTTTCTTATTTACGATTTCACCAAAACCCAACTGTCTCGTCTGGATGCACTGGTGACAGCTAGTCTAAAATCCTGGTTGTCCTTAGCCAAACCAGCTGACCCCTCGACTCTCTTCAGGTCCAAACACAATTTTGGGCTAGCTCTAAAACTGCCCTCTCTGCTCTACGCCAACTCCAGAATAACCAAAAATTCGATTCTAAGTAATTCCAAGGATCCGGCAATATCGAAGCACGTAGTAAATGGCCGTAGTGAGTCAAATGATCTACAAGCCCGCGTTGACTTCCACAAAAAAATCCTTACTGGAATCAGCCAGAATGGCACTGGTCTGGGGTATGGCAGTACAACCATGAGCGATGTGGACTTGAAGAAGTCTCTCTTGCGGGGAGATTACGACAGCAAAAGTATGGCTGATGCTATTGGCCTTCAATGCCAGAATGATTGGACAACAATTGGAGACTTTTGCATTCCTCCTCCAATGCACTGGAAAGTAATGTTGTATGACTGGACACCAGAGATGCTGAAATTTTATTTAAATGCCTTTCAGCATACACTTCCAGACCCCAGTAACCTCGCTCGTTGGAGCTATGCCGAGGATAGTTCATGTCCCCTTTGTATCAACACCCCTTGCACAGCTAGACATATTCTAGCTGGCTGCAAGGTGGCCTTGGATCAAGGACGGTACACTTACCGCCACGACAAAGTCCTTGCTGTTATTCGCGAGGTACTTAGCCTCTCAGTGGCTCGTGCCAACAAGGGTTCCACAGTATCCTCCAAACCCCCAATACAGTTTGTGCGGGTTGGCTCTAAAGGCAAAAAACATCTCACTGCAAAACGGAGGATTATGGAGGTCGATTCGGTCTCTAAGCAGTATAAATTCCCTGAAAGTCTCGGATGCACAGCCCTGCGTCCAGATATAACTCTTTACTCTCTATCTCGGAAGATGGTTCTTATCGTAGAGTTAACTGTTCCATGGGAATCAAATATCCCAAAAGACCACGAGTACAAATTAAATAAATACCATGACCTCGCAAATGCCGTCACCCGGAACGGCTTCACTGTTCACCTTCACGCGGTGGAAGTAGGCGCTCGTGGCCTGCCAGCTAAATCTTTGTTTCACCTTTTTAAAGATCTTGGTCTCTCCAGGAAAATAATCAACTCCTTTCTAGAAAAATGATCTAAAACCGCGATTTCTGCATCTCAAATTCTATGGCTTCGAAGGGGGAGTGAATGGGTGGTAAGGTGAACGCTCACATGTGGCAAGACAGCTGTTCTAAACCTACCACAGCCGGTTCGTAAGTCCGGAATCCACTGCTCATCCCCCAGAAGTGTAAAAAAAAATATAGTATTTTGATGGGCCCGACTCCGTTCGGTGAATTCCATGGCAGCTCCGTTTGTATTTTATTTTATTTACAGACCCTTTTCAAAACGACAAAACAGTCCACATTACTTCACCTGAGCCATTGCGACAACAATTACAGCCAGAACTAATACATAATACGTGTGTGCAAGGTGTAAGACATTTGGTATGCATCAGTCGATATACTCTCTAAATCGAACAACGGATTCAAAATTTGTGTGCTATCTACTTGTTGCGTTTCATAGTAAAATCCTAGCTGCTTAATCGTAGTATGGCCTTGAGCAATGTAACACGCAATATAA
Organism: Micropterix aruncella; assembly: GCA_944548615.1. NCBI lineage: Eukaryota > Metazoa > Arthropoda > Insecta > Lepidoptera > Micropterigidae > Micropterix > Micropterix aruncella. Next base: position 31,974 of record OX155972.1, on the reverse strand, counting down.
TCAACGCTGTAACTATTTCCGCTCCAAGCACCAAAAACGTGGGGACAAAGCGTTTGTTTCGCAAACGGTAGAACCGCCTGCGCTGTGAGGGTCCACCCCTCACTAGACTCCAAATTATTCAGTGTGAGGTGGTGGTGTCAACTTGCAGATTATCTCTGTATTAAAAGTCGATTTTAAGTATATCAGAAGGTGTTTATTGAGAGTTAGATATTGCCAGTTGTAACGCTTCTCGAATGGGATATGTTGACGCGAATGTATTGGCTATCTGCCTGAAGCTACGAGGGTGTATGGATGAGGATTGTATTTGTGCTCCTAGTATCTCGTACTGGGCACGGTCCGAGTCTGTGGGAATGCAGACGGATGCTTCTCGCCTCGATAGGCAAAGGAAGGAAAAGGTAACCAAGAAGCCGGGGTACCGAGGTATGCCGTCGCGGTCTTGGGGGACGTGATCACTCGAGGAATGATACTCTTTGGTTGCTTTTTCGCCGGTTTATATAGGCCGAGAAATGATGCAATCCAAAATATTCCGAGTAAAAGTATTGTTTTATCGTGCTGATTCATCGCTGCACGAGGTAGAATAATAGCTGAATTGTGTCAGTGCATTTCACTGGAAATCAATGCATTTGTTGATTGCATGTAACGATACTTAAGGGCCGTTACAAAGCCTTTTCAATAACCAACAGGAACGCCCTTACTAATTGCAATTGAAATTCCGCAGGGTGATCACCATTTGATTTCGGAGTACGAGCGTGTGTTGGCGCAGAACGCTCTTCTAACGCGGCAGAACCTCAAACTGGAGTCACAGATACTGGAGTATCAGATCTTGTCGGTGACCGAAGGAAACGCAGGAGGGTCCGGGTCTTCCGTATTCGCGTCACCGGGCCAGTGCTGCTCCAAAGCCGAGAAAGAGATACAACGTCTCAACGAGTGAGTCTCAGTCTTTAGATATACAGTAGTTATTGATTCTACAGCTTTTTTGTGAACTGGTATGATTATACATTCTTTTCGCATCATGGGAAATACACCCCGAGATAAGGAATGAGCAAAAAATTAAGGAAAGACAGTGTGAGAAATTATTATTAGTATTATTGTGTTTTACAGGCAGGCAGCATAATTTCTGATATGTCTGACTCAACGCTAAGTTTAATTTAAATATTATTTGAAAGGACTATTCTATTTTAAAGACGTTGAGACTACACGCTTCAACCACTTCTCCGCAGTTCCACTGGTCCACAGTCCAGTTGGCTACGAATTGTTTCCTGTGTTTGCTATAAGTGGCTTCGATTTCTTGCCTAATATTGTTTTTTAGATCTTGCAGATTGGCAGGGCTGTTGCGGTACAATTGACTTAAGATACATGTATCTTCATTTAAAAAAATACAGAGAGTCAGGTCCGGGCTTTGAGGGGGCCACTGATTAAATGAGTATTATCCACACTCATTAGTAGCAAGTATTATCGATTAAATGAGTAGGTACTAACTCCAATAAATGAGTGGCCATCCAGTCTAAAGTCAAATTAATCATATTGACGGCACCTCTTTATGTGCTTTTTCAGAAAGGTGCCAATGTAGCATGCTACAATGTCTCCCCTTAAACCAGAGAGTCCGACGAGCTGCTGTTTGATTATTTTAAGATTATCTGGTTTCGGTTTCGCAGCCTAAGCATATAAGGAGGTCCCTCTTTTCATAGGGCAAGTGGGTAAACTCAGCTCGAGGGAATTTGGTACTCGTCTATGATGGAACTCGACGAATATGGTAAGGTGAACGCTCACATGTGGCAAAACAACTGTCCTAAACCTACCACAGCCAATCGTTAATCCGGAATCCACCAATCACCCCCCAAAGTGTAATAGTATTATGATGGGCCCGACTCAGGTCAGTGAATTCCATGGCAGCTCCGTTTGTATTAATTTTTTTATTTATTTCAATTTTATCCCGTGATTTTGAACTGGGAGTGTCTGAGTGTTAAGATGAACGGTCGCAAGTAAGGCGATGGCATCTTAATTCTCTTTTTTCGATTGTTTTCAGTTATGTGTCATCACTGAAGGACGAACTATCCCAACTATCAGTAAACAGATATAACTCATCAAGTACGGATCATCAAAGTACTTTGGGAAGTGCCAGAGGCTCTAGAAGGCATGCTGATATGGAGAAAACAATTCTGACGCTCAGAGGTAATATTTATTATTGGTTTGGAGGCTTGCACCCACTCCATCTATCTTTATACAGTATATAAAAAATCAACTTACATATATTTATGATCGCAAAAGTCGAAAAGTAGCTGGTCGATTGACTTGAAATTTTGACACAATTTTGCATTCAATTATGTGCGACAAAAGCCTTTCCGCATTAGTGAAATCTTCGGTGCACTGCGACATCGGTTCGTTTCCCATTAATTTCATATCAGACTGAGACACAGCGTAGCATGATCAGTTTTAGCTAATTTATTATAAAACAAGATGCTGCCAGGTCGGCAATAAGAATGTTGCAATTAGGCGGACAGTGTTCGGCCAGTGTTCAAGCCAAAAAATGGCCAGAATCTTGTAACAAATGCAAAGAGCTTTGCGAAATCTTCAGCCTAGTTTTTTTCTGCGCATCCGTAAGCAGGTACCCATCATGCGGATATCTTTTTATTCCGAAGCGATCCCTATCCTATAGCCAGGAAGCCATATCGCTACTCCAGTGACCAGCTCTACAGGGATTTTATGGTGTTGGATGCAAGACAGCTATACGTACAGCAGGTCTTGATATGCTACAGGAAAGAACTCCAACGGGACAACGGCAAGCCAACCAGTAACGCCCATAGAAACGACACAAGACATAAAGACAGACATGTACAACCAAGAATGAGAACGACCTTTGGACAAAGACACTATATTTACCCAGCGAAAAAACTCCATAACATATTTACCACTTAATTAGGCCAAGCTACAATCATTCAAAATGACGCTCATTACAAAAGACTGGTAACATTATGAGGGAGCACTGTGAGTCGTTACTAACTAACGTTATTAAATAGGTGCACAGATGATTTATATTACTTATTATTGTTATTTTTATCTCATTAACCTCATAGCTGTATTCATATATCTTCAATATATATTATTTAATTATAATATATCTCATTTAATTTAATAAACATTTTTTTGTGTAATATATCGTCGGTTTGGATCATAAACTCACTTAAGTGCACTTTTTTCAAAAATCACTTTTTTGTTCCTTTCTATGTAGTTTTTAATTCTCTATCTAGTCATAAAATCCATATGCGTATTTTCTCATCGTATCATAGAAAACTGGCACTGCCTAAAATAATTATCAGCATTATTTTAGTCAAAATAATTCGAAACTAAATTCATCATAGCACTTATCTCACATGACGTCTATTTCAAAAAAAAATTAAATGATCAACACTCATAATAACTTAATGATTTGACAAGAATACTCGTGTTTATTCATTTTGTCAAAATAATTATATCATTATAGTACTTAATGAAGTTAAAAATGTAATTGTATGTACATTTTTTATTCATATTTAAAAAAATAATAATATTAAGTTACTGAAATGAGTTTATAAATATTCTAGTAGCTCAAGAATTTCACAAACTCGTTAATTAAGTACTTAATGACTTTATATTTAAAAATATATCACATTGCTATTATTTATTATATATAATCAGAATTACATAAGTAACTTAATTGATTTATAGCTATTCCAAAATACGAACTGGTAGATTGAAATTAAAACGAAAAATCACTAAAACTTATAATGAGTTTATTCCTGGGAGATGTATGACCAAAACACATTTTATGTTATTTAGTGAGTTTATACTAGCAACATCATTGCATTTTGTGCGTCACGTCAGTCTAATTTCACTGTGCTTTATTGGTTGTTAAATGTGCACAGAATTTTACACAAGATGAACGAAGTCTTCTTTGTACGCAATATTGGAAATTAGGCGATTATAAGCGCCAAAAAGATTACACTTTGACTCACGTGAAGGTTTCAGAGCCAAAACGACGCTATCAAACAACAAATAAAAGAAACAGCCTAACAAAGAACAATGAACAAAAAATGGTTTGTCAGAAATTCTTCGAAGCCACTTTGGCTATAAGTAACGGTGCAATTAGAACCTCTTTTAAGGACTTCGGGACTTCAGGTGCATTTGCAGGTGAATACAGGCGTGGAAAAAATCAACTATGAATGAAGAAAAAGCTCCAGCTATTGAACATTTAAAGGAATACATTGAAAGTTTTCCTGCTTTAGAATCCCATTACTGCCGTAAAACATTGTCGAAGAAATACTTGGATTCTAAACTATCAATTTTAAAAATGTATGAATTGTGTGAGGCAGAATGTAAAACAAACGATATAAAACCTCTTTCGAAATATACGTACAGAAATATATTCTGCACCAGTTACAACTATGCCTTCCACAAACCAAGTAAATATCAGTGCGTAACATGTTATAAGTATGAAGAAGCTTGTAAAGTAAACTCAGAAAATTTGGAGTTATATGGTCAACACATTGAATGAAAAAATCAAAGCTAGTTGGCCAAAGAAAATGACAAGAAAAAAGGTACAAACGATCCTTCTTTTCGATCGATTACTTTGGATTTACAAAATGTGCTACAAAATCCTTCTGGAGATATCTCCCAATTACATTATTCTAGAAAATTGGTTGTATACAATGCAACAATTTATGAAGCACAGCCACCAGATGATGCTTATTGTTTTATTTGGTTGGAAGATGAATGGAAAAAAGGCAGCAACGAGATAGGCACAGCTATTTATGCTTGGATCAAAAAAATACCTGCTACTGTTAAGGAAATCGCCATTTATACTAATACCTGTGCCGGCCAAAATCGAAATTAATTTATAGTTGCTCTTTGCATGTACCTGGTGCAAACAATTTCGGCCCTTGATACCATTGAACTGAAGTATTTGGAGAGCGGTCATTCATTTATGAAAGTAGACAGTATGCGCAGTGCCATTGAGCACGAGAAAAAGTATTTAAATATTTTTTCGGAAGAAGTATTAAAAAGAAAGCGGAAATAAGATCTTTATGAGAATTATATTTTTAAGTACAATTTATCAACAGTGTTTGTATAGGGGCAAACTTTGATTGGCGAAAACTAAAATAAAATCATTAGAAGGATCTTTATTTAAAATACAATGGGCTCGATTGCATTTCTTCGTGAACTAAAATCAGAAATTAGTCCGTGTGAACGAGACAGGGCAATACGCTAGAGCGAAGTGTGAGATGACCGGTTGTCACTTTTTCGCATTAAAACTGCGCGCCAAGGTCAAATCTTACACCGCACGAAATATGCTCGAATTTATTCGGACGAGTATAAGTTCGGCAGGTAGTATTTATCGACGGTCGTTCGTTTCATATACCGCTCTAACGTATTGCTCTGTCTCGTTCGCTTGGACTAAGTTTAGTTTTAGTTCACAAAGAAACGCAATCGGGCCCAATGTGTCAACAAAGTCATTATTTGCTTTTGATTTTTTTAATTAAAAAACTAAACGTACATTTTTCAAAGTATCTGTCATAGAGGATTGAACATTTAATTAATAAAAACTACAATTATACCTAGTTGTGTTTTATTTCTCCTTTGTCTCTATTTAGTTTTTTCAAAGTCACAAATCAAAAAGTCACTAAAAAAAATTTGATGTAGTGTAAAATTCATATATAAATTCACTAACTTGAATTATATATTTTTTTTCAATAACTATAAAAAAATTGATAAAATTTAAATGCAAACATAAAGAACAAATAGATAAATATTTTTTTCCTTAAAATACAACGTCATTATTGTCTATGGAATTTCTGTAATTTCCGTTTAAATTCGATAAAATCTTTGTCGGGCTCTCCTGAACAATTTGATTACTGTGGGTTAGTGAGTTTATGATCCAAACCGACGATATATATACTATAATAGTTATACAATATACACTTACAGGATTTCCCAAGATTACACAAATTACCTATACACCCGACAGATGAACGCAGTACTAAATATCACCTCAATGCAGGCTCTGCCTAGTGAGGTGATAAAATCCCGCCGAAGCCGCACTTTTAGTAAATTTCCAGGGTTCTACATTTTGTATGTACGACTAAATCATGTAAAATATATTATAGGAAATTTAATCATGCAAAGCTAGAGATAAACAAAATATTTTTTTTTTAATAAAAATGGTGTTCTTCTTAGAACAGGCTCTGCCTAGTTAAGAGAGGCACACAATATGTTAAATTTAAATACCCACTATGTAATTTTTTGGTCTTGGAAATAAAATAAAAAAAATAATTAAAAAAATAAATCCTATATAATAAATGAAAGTCGTATGTACCGATTTCCTCGTCAACGCACAGCGGAAACTACTAGAGCCAATGCATCTAATCTAATATAATCCTAGTTGTCTTCTTCTTCTTCTTCATCAGCGCGTATTCGCCCACCGTTGGGCATACACCTCTCCAAACACTCTCCACCCGGATCGGTTGTCCGTTTCCCTCATCCAGACTGGTCCAGCTATCTCCTTGATGTCATCTGACCATCGGGCCGGTGGTCTGCCCACACTTCTTCTGCCTAGCCGGGGTCTCCACTCCAAAACGCGCTTGCTCCACCGTTCGTCGTGTTGTCGGGCCACATGGCCGGCCCAAGCCCACTTCAGCTTGGCCACTCTTTGACCCACGTCGACCACCTTCGTGCGCTGTCTGATGAGCTCGTTTCGGACTCGATCGCGCAACGATATGCCAAGCATGACTCGCTCCATGTTACGCTGCACCACCTTAAGCTTGTAGATCATCCCAGCAGTCAGTGTCCATGTCTCACAAGCATACGTCATAGCCGGTAACACACACTGATTATACACCTTTGTCTTGAGCGATTGGGGAATTCTGGACTTCAGCACGAAGCTCAGCTTCCCGAAGGCTGCCCATCCCAATTGTTTCCTTCGCTTTATCTCTGCCATCATCGAGTCCCGGCCGAGCTTTATCACCTGTCCTAGGTATGTGTACTCCTGCACCTGCTCCAGCGGTTGTCCATTCAATGAAATGGGATTCGGTGTGAGATCGGCTTTCGCCATAACCTTTGTCTTGTCCATGTTCATCTTAAGACCCGTTCGCAGGGACGCGTGATATAGTTGCTCCAGCATGAGTTGTAGGTCTTCGGCACATTCAGCGATTATAACTATATCATCCGCGTAGCGCAGATGATTGAGATACACGCCGTCAACGTTGATTCCCTTGCCACTCCAGTCCAATGTCTTGAATATATCCTTCATAGCGTTGGTGAACAGCTTAGGGGATATAACGTCACCTTGTCGGACTCCTCTTTGGATTGGTATAGGGTCTGTTAGTTCTTTCAGCTGTACGGTCATTGTTGCCGCTTTGTACAAGCTCTTCAGGATCTGTATATACCGGTAGTCTATATGACATCGATGTAGCGATTCGGTGACTGCCCAGTGTTCTATGGAGTCGAATGCTTTTTCATAATCGACGAAGGCTAGATAAAGGGGCCTATTGTATTCTTCGGACTTTTGGATAACCTGCCGAAGTGTGAAGATGTGGTCGATCGTTCCAAAACCCTTCCGAAATCCTGCCTGTTCCCTGGGTTGATATAAGAATAAGAATAAGAATAAGAATAAATTTATTTTCGTAAGTAATTTTTCAAAAACATTATTCACAAAGTCTGTCTAACTAGGCCGAAGCCCGTACCAAGGTAGACTCGACTAGGTCACTTGTACATTTTATATTGTGCGCACACTTATTAAAGTAGGTACTATTACTGAGAAAAACAAAAATTAAAAAATAAATGAAATATAGTAAATCTAATAACTCTAATAAATACTTAGCATAAGTTTCAAGAGTTATTCTAATGATAACTAATACCTAAATTATAATCATGTTGAAAAATAAAAAAGTAATAATGAAATCAAAATATATCCAGTAAAAAAATTGTTAAAATATTTATAATAATAAAATACAACAAAATTATAATTGCAGTGATAATCAGTAAGTAGAGAAAAATAACAGGGTAATAATTTGAAAAATAAAAAATAATAATTAAAACAAAATAAAAAGCCAGTAATTAAAATAGTCAAGTAATAAAATATTCATCCAGTCTTTGTGTCAAGCGTGTAGTCAGGATTTTGGAGAATACTTTGTACACTTGACTTAAAAGTGAAATAGGACGATAATTTTTCAGAAGGGTCTTATCGCCTTTCTTATGGAAGAGCACAATGATGCTGTTAGTCCAATCCTTGGGTACTTCACCAGTGAACAAGACCTCGTTGAACAGCAGACTTAGCTCCTTTACGATAGCTCTGCCTCCAGCTTTTAGTAATTCCACAGTAATGCCGTCCTCACCCGGAGCCTTGAACTTCTTGGTGCGCTTCAGTGCTTGCTTCACTTCATACGTACTAATTTCAGGAATATCTTCCGTGTAGTGTCGCTTGATAGGCGCACGCATGTCGCTTAAATCAAGGGCGGTGGGCTGTTGTGTGGTGGTTGAGTATAGATCATTATAGAATTTCTCTGTGATTTTCTTGATCTCACAGATGTTACTTGTCGGGTTGCCGCTGTTAACTCTCAGGGTGTTTAAGTCGTTTCCTCCGTTATTTCGCTGGAACACTTTTAGACCCCGATTTTTCTCTATGAGCTCCTGGATTTTTAGTGTATTCTTTTTACGAATTTCACGCTTGAGTCTTGTGAATTTTTCTGTTTAGCTCCCGGTGTGCATTGCTATTGAAGTCATCGGCTGCGAACTTACGGCGTTCCTTCATCATGTTCGCCACGCTTTCTGGAAACCCAGATGATGGTTTTGTTACTCGCTTGAACTGTTCTTTTGCTGTATCCGTCAGGATCTTTGTAAAACGGTTGTATTTCGATTGGAGGTCATCTTCGAAATGTTCGATCGCTGTTCTTTTCAGGGATTCTTCGAGGGATTTCTCAAACCTTTCGTTGATGCCATCTGGAACATACAGTTTGCTCAGTTTTTTTCGAACAAGTTTGGCCCTTTCCAGCTTCGAACAAGTTTGGCCCTTTCCTAGTTGTCTAATCTAATCTAATATAATCTATAGTTGTGTACTTACTAATATAATCTATTTTAATATTATTCTCTTTTTTATAGATTTGGTCAGTAAGCTGCAAGGGGAAAACCGTCACTTGATGTCAGCTAGAAAAACGAATCAGTAAAGAATGCAAGGAAATATTCAAGTACCATTAAAACAGAGTATTTTAAATCTTAATAATGTAAGGACTATTCTTTTCAATCATAATGACATGAAGAACAATGTTTAAAATGTTTTTTATTTCAATCTGCCTTTAAAAATAACAGGTATTATTTAAAAAAACCATTGAATCCTGGTGGACCCTGGGGCTCCCGACGAGGGAACTCCTCAACGGTCAACCGTAGAGACGTGAAATTTGGTATAGGCATTCCATTATGATGGCAATTACTAAGTTCCACCATGACATGGCTGCTGCACCCAGGGTTGGCTCCCGACGAGGGAACTCCTCAACGGTCAACCGTAGAGACGTGAAATTTGGTATAGGCATTCCATTATGATGGCAATTACTAAGTTCCACCATGACATGGCTGCTGCACCCAGGGTTGGCTCCCGACGAGGGAACTCCTCAACGGTCAACCGTAGAGACGTGAAATTTGGTATAGGCATTCCATTATGATGGCAATTACTAAGTTCCACCATGACATGCCTGCTGCACCCAGGGTTGGCTCCCGACGAGGGAACTCCTCAACGGTCAACCGTAGAGACGTGAAATTTGGTATAGGCATTCAATTATGATGGCAATTACTAAGTTCCACCATGACATGCCTGCTGCACCCAGGGTTGGCTCCCGACGAGGGAACTCCTCAACGGTCAACCGTAGAGACGTGAAATTTGGTATAGGCATTCCATTATGATGGCAATTACTAAGTTCCACCATGACATGCCTGCTGCACCCAGGGTTGGCTCCCGACGAGGGAACTCCTCAACGGTCAACCGTAGAGACGTGAAATTTGGTATAGGCATTCCATTATGATGGCAATTACTAAGTTCCACCATGACATGGCTGCTGCACCCAGGGTTGGCTCCCGACGAGGGAACTCCTCAACGGTCAACCGTAGAGACGTGAAATTTGGTATAGGCATTCCATTATGATGGCAATTACTAAGTTCCACCATGACATGGCTGCTGCACCCAGGGTTGGCTCCCGACGAGGGAACTCCTCAACGGTCAACCGTAGAGACGTGAAATTTGGTATAGGCATTCCATTATGATGGCAATTACTAAGTTCCACCATGACATGCCTGCTGCACCCAGGGTTGGCTCCCGACGAGGGAACTCCTCAACGGTCAACCGTAGAGACGTGAAATTTGGTATAGGCATTCCATTATGATGGCAATTACTAAGTTCCACCATGACATGGCTGCTGCACCCAGGGTTGGCTCCCGACGAGGGAACTCCTCAACGGTCAACCGTAGAGACGTGAAATTTGGTATAGGCATTCCATTATGATGGCAATTACTAAGTTCCACCATGACATGGCTGCTGCACCCAGGGTTGGCTCCCGACGAGGGAACTCCTCAACGGTCAACCGTAGAGACGTGAAATTTGGTATAGGCATTCCATTATGATGTCAATTACTAAGTTCCACCATGACATGGCTGCTGCACCCAGGGTTGGCTCCCGACGAGGGAACTCCTCAACGGTCAACCGTAGAGACGTGAAATTTGGTATAGGCATTCCATTATGAAGGTAATTTCTAAGTTCCACCATGACATCGCTGCTGCACCCAGGGTTGGCTCCCGACGAGGGAACTCCTCAACGGTCAACCGTAGAGACGTGAAATTTGGTATAGGCATTCCATTATGATGGCAATTACTAAGTTCCACCATGACATGGCTGCTGCACCCAGGGTTGGCTCCCGACGAGGGAACTCCTCAACGGTCAACCGTAGAGACGTGAAATTTGGTATAGGCATTCCATTATGATGGCAATTACTAAGTTCCACCATGACATGTCTGCTGCACCCAGGGTTGGCTCCCGACGAGGGAACTCCTCAACGGTCAACCGTAGAGACGTGAAATTTGGTATAGGCATTCCATTATGATGGCAATTACTAAGTTCCACCAAGACATGGCTGCTGCACCCAGGGTTGGCTCCCGACGAGGGAACTCCTCAACGGTCAACCGTAGAGACGTGAAATTTGGTATCGGCATTCCATTATGATGGCAATTACTAAGTTCCACCATGACATGGCTGCTGCACCCAGGGTTGGCTCCCGACGAGGGAACTCCTCAACGGTCAACCGTAGAGGCGTGAAATTTGGTATTTATTTATTTATTTCATAACAAATCAACATTACAGTTTCTACCAATCCGTTGATATGCAATATACACATAAATGTAAAAAAAAAAAATAGAATTCTTACAAGTACATAATAACATGTTTAAATAAGCGTTAAATACAAATACCGGCATTAAGAATAGAAAAACTTACAAACTTACAAACTTACAGTACATAAGAGTGAAAACAGTTTATATTATTCAGCCGTAAACAAGTAGCGCAATGCCCACACCTTGAAGAGATACGGGCTCGCTGTAAAAATATCAAAGTCTGGCGCTGTCGAACATAGCGCATTTATGTGCCGCAAAGCTCGTGTAAGCAGACTCCATCGACTTAGGTTGGTGCGCGATGACGGCTCCGCAAATAGATTATGAGTGCGAGATCGATTATAATTGTCCGGGACAAAGAGACAAACCTTCGCTAGCATGCTAGGATTATCAACTCTTCCCCTAATCAGCTTGAAAACGTAGGCCATGGCGAGCATTTCTCTACGCAACTTAAGAGAGTTATAGCCCACCATGCCTAGTAGGAAACTAGTAGGGTATAAGTACGGATAATATCCGTACTGCTTAAAATATATAAATCGTAAGAAACATTTTTGAATTTTTTCCAACATAGTGATATAATGATCCTGATGTGGATTCCATATAACTGCATTCGTTTCCAATCTGCTTCTCACAATTGAATTATACAATTATGCATAACCCGTACATTGTGAAAATGCTTTAGGTTGCGAATAACAAACCCTAGTAGCTTAAAAGAGGACTTAGACAAATTAGCAATGTGCTCCTTGAACGTAAGCTGGGAATCAAAGAGAACTCCTAGATCCTTTACCTTCTCAACCCTAGTTAGCACCTCATCAGTGATGGAGTAATCATAAATCAGAGGTGCGGTCGATCTAGTATATGTCATCACTGAACATTTGGATATATTGAATGAGAGATTTTTATTCTGGCTCCAAGCCCAGACGGCATCAATATCACGCTGGAAAAGCTTGCAGGCCTCAGCAGTTCCAGTGGACATGTACAATTTTATATCGTCGGCAAACATTAAACATTTTGCTGACACGATTACTTTACTTAGATCGTTAACAAAGAGATTGAACAGCAAAGGGCCGAGGTTTGATCCCTGACTCACGCCAGAACAGGTGTGGTACACCTTAGAATCAAAAAGTCCAAGTTTCACATACTGCTGCCTATCTCTCAAGTAATCAGCAAAAAAACTCAGCAGATTACTCGAAAAACCTGTAGCAGCTAGTACTTTGAGTAAGACATCATTGTCCACTCTGTCGAAAGCCTTTTTGAAATCCAGATACACCACATCTACCTGGCTTCCTGGTTTAGTGTCCAGTTCATTTGCCACATAATAAGTAAAGACGGAAAGGTTGGTGGTGGTGGACCGATTGGGGCGAAACCCGTGCTGGGCGTCCGACAGCCTTCCACACACTTGGGTGTAAATATCCCGGTGGAGTATTGTCTCAAATAGTTTAGGGAAGACGGATAACACCGCTATAGGCCTGTAATTATCCACTTTGCCCTTGTTGCCACTTTTATGAACGGGTGCGACCCTAGAAATCTTCCACATACTGGGGTACGTGGCAGATTCCAAGGAACGATAGAAAATATGTGTGAGAGGCTTTATAAAATAATCTGCACACGCTTTGACAATGTATGGTGGAACTCCATCGGGGCCGATAGTACGCAAAGATTTCAATTTTTTAAGGCTAAATTGAATATCTTTGTGCGATATTGTGCGAATGTTGATGCAGGAAGCGTACGCATCGCACGGCTCTACACTGGATTGAACGCGGGTGGCATCTAAGGTCACCGCGTTCTGAATAAAAACAGATGAGAAGTAATCTGCAAAAGCGTCAGCGGCACCGGCACCAGAGTAATCAACCCCATCATACGTCACTTTCAGGGGCACTCCAGAGGTTGCGCGCTGACTGCGAATGTACTCCCAGAAGATGGCTCTACAAAATGGCATTTTCGAAATTTTGACATTTTGAAATTTTTTATATAAACTTTCATTTTGAACATAGAAATTGTTATGAAAAAATCACATTTTTCACAAAAGAACGAGATAGAGTAAACCTACCGCGTTGCGGTCTTTGGCGAGATCGACACCCCGCTTAAGCTCTACAAAATGGCATTTTCGAAATTTTGACATTTTGAAAAATTTTATATAAAATTTCATTTTAAACATAGAAATTGTTATGAAAAAATCTCATTTTTCGAAAAAGATCGTGATAGAGTAAACCTATAGCGTTACGGCGTTCGGACAGAACGACGGCCTTGGTAATCTCTACAAAATGGCATTTTCGAAATTTTGACATTTTGAAATTTTTTATATAAACTTTCATTTTGAACATAGAAATTGTTATGAAAAAATCACATTTTTCACAAAAGAACGAGATAGAGTAAATCAAACGCGTTACGGTGTTCGGACAGAACGAAGGCCTTTGAAATCTCTACGAAATGGCATTTTCGAAATGTTGACATTTTGAAATTTTTTATATAAACTTTCATTTTGAACATAGAAATTGTTATGAAAAAATCACATTTTTCGAAATAAATCGAGATAGAGTAAACCTACCGCGTTGCGGTCTTTGGCGAGATCGACACCCCGCTTAAGCTCTACAAAACGGCAATTTTGAAATTTTGACATTTTGAAAAATTTTATATAAAATTTCATTTTAAACATAGAAATTATTATGAAAAAATCACATTTTTCGAAAAAGATCGTGATAGAGTAAACCTATAGCGTTACGGCTTTCGGACAGAACGACGGCCTTGGTAATCTCTACGAAATGGCATTTTCGAAATTTTGACATTTTGAAATTTTTTATACAAACTTTCATTTTGAACATAGAAATTGTTATGAATAAATGACATTTTTCGAAAAAGACCGTGATAGAGTAAATTAAACGCGTTACGGTGTTCGGGCAGAACGAAGGCCTTTAAAATCTCTACGAAATGGCATTTTCGAAATTTTGATATTTTGAAATTTTTTATACAAACTTTCATTTTGAACATAGAAATTGTTATGAATAAATGTCATTTTTCGAAAAAGACCGTGATAGAGTAAATGAAACGCGTTACGGAGTTCGGACAGAACGAAGGCCTTTGAAATCTCTACGAAATGGCATTTTCGAAATTTTGACATTTTGAAATTTTTTATATAAACTTTCATTTTGAACATAGAAATTGTTATGAATAAATGTCATTTTTCGAAAAAGACCGTGATAGAGTAAATTAAACGCGTTACGGTGTTCGGGCAGAACGAAGGCCTTTGAAATCTCTACGAAATGGCATTTTCGAAATTTTGACATTTTGAAATTTTTTATATAAACTTTCATTTTGAACATAGAAATTGTTATGAAAAAATCACATTTTTCACAAAAGAACGAGATAGAGTAAATTAAACGCGTTACGGTGTTCGTACAGAACGAAGGCCTTTGAAATCTCTACGAAATGGCATTTTCGAAATTTTGACATTTTGAAATTTTTTATATAAACTTTCATTTTGAACATAGAAATTGTTATGAAAAAATCACATTTTTCGAAATAAATCGAGATAAAGTAAACCTACCGCGTTGCGGTCTATGGCGAGATCGACACCCCGCTTAAGCTCTACGAAATGGCATTTTCGAAATTTTGACATTTTGAAATTTTTTATATAAACTTTCATTTTGAACATAGAAATTGTTATGAAAAAATCACATTTTTCGAAATAAATCGAGATAGAGTAAACCTACCGCGTTGCGGTCTTTGGCGAGATCGACACCCCGCTTAAGCTCTACAAAATGGCATTTTTGAAATTTTGATATTTTGAAAATTTTTATATAAACTTTCATTTTGAACTTGGAAATTATTATGAAAAAATCACATTTTTCGAAATAAATCGAGATAGAGTAAACCTAACGCGTTGCGGTCTTTGGCGAGATCGACACCCCGCTTAAGCTCTACAAAATGGCATTTTTGAAATTTTGACATTTTGAAAAATTTTATATAAAATTTCATTTTAAACATAGAAATTATAATGAAAAAATCACATTTTTCGAAAAAGATCGTGATAGAGTAAACCTATAGCGTTACGGCGTTCGGACAGAACGACGGCCTTGGTAATCTCTACGAAATGGCATTTTCGAAATTTTGACATTTTGAATTTTTTTATATAAACTTTCATTTTGAACATAGAAATTGTTATGAATAAATGACATTTTTCGAAAAAGACCGTGATAGAGTAAATTAAACGCGTTACGGTGTTCGGGCAGAACGAAGGCCTTTGAAATCTCTACGAAATGGCATTTTCGAAATTTTGACATTTTGAAATTTTTTATACAAACTTTCATTTTGAACATAGAAATTGTTATGAATAAATGTCATTTTTCGAAAAAGACCGTGATAGAGTAAATAAAACGCGTTACGGAGTTCGGACAGAACGAAGGCCTTTGAAATCTCTACGAAATGGCATTTTCGAAATTTTGACATTTTGAAATTTTTTATATAAACTTTCATTTTGAACATAGAAATTGTTATGAATAAATGACATTTTTCGAAAAAGACCGTGATAGAGTAAATTAAACGCGTTACGGTGTTCGGGCAGAACGAAGGCCTTTGAAATCTCTACGAAATGGCATTTTCGAAATTTTGACATTTTGAAATTTTTTATACAAACTTTCATTTTGAACATAGAAATTGTTATGAATAAATGTCATTTTTCGAAAAAGACCGTGATAGAGTAAATAAAACGCGTTACGGAGTTCGGACAGAACGAAGGCCTTTGAAATCTCTACGAAATGGCATTTTCGAAATTTTGACATTTTGAAATTTTTTATATAAACTTTCATTTTGAACATAGAAATTGTTATGAAAAAATCACATTTTTCACAAAAGAACGAGATAGAGTAAATCAAACGCGTTACGGTGTTCGGGCAGAACGAAGACCTTTGAAATCTCTACGAAATGGCATTTTCGAAATTTTGACATTTTGAAATTTTTTATACAAACTTTCATTTTGAACATAGAAATTGTTATGAATAAATGTCATTTTTCGAAAAAGACCGTGATAGAGTAAATCAAACGCGTTACGGTGTTCGGACAGAACGAAGGCCTTTGAAATCTCTACGAAATGGCATTTTCGAAATTTTGACATTTTGAAATTTTTTATATAAACTTTCATTTTGAACATAGAAATTGTTGTGCTTCAAATTTCACGCGGTAAATTCGTTTTCTATCCTATTTATAATGTCAAACAACCGCGATAGTCTTCGATTTTATATAGAAATTGTTATGAAAAAATCACATTTTTCACAAAAGAACGAGATAGAGTAAACCTACCGCGTTGCGGTCTTTGGCGAGATCGACACCCCGCTTAAGCTCTACAAAATGGCATTTTCGAAATTTTGACATTTTGAAAAATTTTATATAAAATTTCATTTTAAACATAGAAATTGTTATGAAAAAATCATATTTTTCGAAAAAGATCGTGATAGAGTAAACCTATAGCGTTACGGCGTTCGGACAGAACGACGGCCTTGGTAATCTCTACAAAATGGCATTTTCGAAATTTTGACATTTTGAAATTTTTTATATAAACTTTCATTTTGAACATAGAAATTGTTATGAAAAAATCACATTTTTCACAAAAGAACGAGATAGAGTAAATCAAACGCGTTACGGTGTTCGGACAGAACGAAGGCCTTTGAAATCTCTACGAAATGGCATTTTCGAAATTTTGACATTTTGAAATTTTTTATATAAACTTTCATTTTGAACATAGAAATTGTTATGAAAAAATCACATTTTTCGAAATAAATCGAGATAGAGTAAACCTACCGCGTTGCGGTCTTTGGCGAGATCGACACCCCGCTTAAGCTCTACAAAATGGCATTTTTGAAATTTTGACATTTTGAAAAATTTTATATAAAATTTCATTTTAAACATAGAAATTATTATGAAAAAATCACATTTTTCGAAATAGATCGTGATAGAGTAAACCTATAGCGTTACGGCGTTCGGACAGAACGACGGCCTTGGTAATCTCTACGAAATGGCATTTTCGAAATTTTGACATTTTGAATTTTTTTATATAAACTTTCATTTTGAACATAGAAATTGTTATGAATAAATGACATTTTTCGAAAAAGACCGTGATAGAGTAAATTAAACGCGTTACGGTGTTCGGGCTGAACGAAGGCCTTTGAAATCTCTACGAAATGGCATTTTCGAAATTTTGACATTTTGAAATTTTTTATATAAACTTTCATTTTGAACATAGAATTTGTTATGAAAAAATCACATTTTTCGAAATAAATCGAGATAGAGTAAACCTACCGCGTTGCGGTCTTTGGCGAGATCGACACTTCGCTTAAGCTCTACAAAATGGCATTTTTGAAATTTTGATATTTTGAAAATTTTTATATAAACTTTCATTTTGAACTTGGAAATTATTATGAAAAAATCACATTTTTCGAAATAAATCGAGATAGAGTAAACCTAACGCGTTGCGGTCTTTGGCGAGATCGACACCCCGCTTAAGCTCTACAAAATGGCATTTTTGAAATTTTGACATTTTGAAAAATTTTATATAAAATTTCATTTTAAACATAGAAATTATAATGAAAAAATCACATTTTTCGAAAAAGATCGTGATAGAGTAAACCTACAGCGTTACGGCGTTCGGACAGAACGACGGCCTTGGTAATCTCTACGAAATGGCATTTTCGAAATTTTGACATTTTGAAATTTTTTATATAAACTTTCATTTTGAACATAGAAATTGTTATGAAAAAATCACATTTTTCGAAATAAATCGAGATAGAGTAAACCTACCGCGTTGCGGTCTTTGGCGAGATCGACACCCCGCTTAAGCTCTACAAAATGGCATTTTTGAAATTTTGATATTTTGAAAATTTTTATATAAACTTTCATTTTGAACTTGGAAATTATTATGAAAAAATCACATTTTTCGAAATAAATCGAGATAGAGTAAACCTAACGCGTTGCGGTCTTTGGCGAGATCGACACCCCGCTTAAGCTCTACAAAATGGCATTTTTGAAATTTTGACATTTTGAAAAATTTTATATAAAATTTCATTTTAAACATAGAAATTATAATGAAAAAATCACATTTTTCGAAAAAGATCGTGATAGAGTAAACCTATAGCGTTACGGCGTTCGGACAGAACGACGGCCTTGGTAATCTCTACGAAATGGCATTTTCGAAATTTTGACATTTTGAATTTTTTTATATAAACTTTCATTTTGAACATAGAAATTGTTATGAATAAATGACATTTTTCGAAAAAGACCGTGATAGAGTAAATTAAACGCGTTACGGTGTTCGGGCAGAACGAAGGCCTTTGAAATCTCTACGAAATGGCATTTTCGAAATTTTGACATTTTGAAATTTTTTATACAAACTTTCATTTTGAACATAGAAATTGTTATGAATAAATGTCATTTTTCGAAAAAGACCGTGATAGAGTAAATAAAACGCGTTACGGAGTTCGGACAGAACGAAGGCCTTTGAAATCTCTACGAAATGGCATTTTCGAAATTTTGACATTTTGAAATTTTTTATATAAACTTTCATTTTGAACATAGAAATTGTTATGAATAAATGACATTTTTCGAAAAAGACCGTGATAGAGTAAATTAAACGCGTTACGGTGTTCGGGCAGAACGAAGGCCTTTGAAATCTCTACGAAATGGCATTTTCGAAATTTTGACATTTTGAAATTTTTTATACAAACTTTCATTTTGAACATAGAAATTGTTATGAATAAATGTCATTTTTCGAAAAAGACCGTGATAGAGTAAATAAAACGCGTTACGGAGTTCGGACAGAACGAAGGCCTTTGAAATCTCTACGAAATGGCATTTTCGAAATTTTGACATTTTGAAATTTTTTATATAAACTTTCATTTTGAACATAGAAATTGTTATGAAAAAATCACATTTTTCACAAAAGAACGAGATAGAGTAAATCAAACGCGTTACGGTGTTCGGGCAGAACGAAGACCTTTGAAATCTCTACGAAATGGCATTTTCGAAATTTTGACATTTTGAAATTTTTTATACAAACTTTCATTTTGAACATAGAAATTGTTATGAATAAATGTCATTTTTCGAAAAAGACCGTGATAGAGTAAATCAAACGCGTTACGGTGTTCGGACAGAACGAAGGCCTTTGAAATCTCTACGAAATGGCATTTTCGAAATTTTGACATTTTGAAATTTTTTATATAAACTTTCATTTTGAACATAGAAATTGTTGTGCTTCAAATTTCACGCGGTAAATTCGTTTTCTATCCTATTTATAATGTCAAACAACCGCGATAGTCTTCGATTTTATATAGAAATTGTTATGAAAAAATCACATTTTTCTCAAAAGAACGAGATAGAGTAAACCTACCGCGTTGCGGTCTTTGGCGAGATCGACACCCCGCTTAAGCTCTACAAAATGGCATTTTCGAAATTTTGACATTTTGAAAAATTTTATATAAAATTTCATTTTAAACATAGAAATTGTTATGAAAAAATCATATTTTTCGAAAAAGATCGTGATAGAGTAAACCTATAGCGTTACGGCGTTCGGACAGAACGACGGCCTTGGTAATCTCTACAAAATGGCATTTTCGAAATTTTGACATTTTGAAATTTTTTATATAAACTTTCATTTTGAACATAGAAATTGTTATGAAAAAATCACATTTTTCGAAATAAATCGAGATAGAGTAAACCTACCGCGTTGCGGTCTTTGGCGAGATCGACACCCCGCTTAAGCTCTACAAAATGGCATTTTTGAAATTTTGAAATTTTGAAAAATTGTATATAAAATTTCATTTTAAACATAGAAATTATTATGAAAAAATCACATTTTTCGAAAAAGATCGTGATAGAGTTAACCTATAGCGTTACGGCGTTCGGACAGAACGACGGCCTTGGTAATCTCTACGAAATGGCATTTTAGAAATTTTGACATTTTGAATTTTTTTATATAAACTTTCATTTTGAACATAGAAATTGTTATGAATAAATGACATTTTTCGAAAAAGACCGTGATAGAGTAAATTAAACGCGTTACGGTGTTCGGGCAGAACGAAGGCCTTTGAAATCTCTACGAAATGGCATTTTCGAAATTTTGACATTTTGAAATTTTTTATATAAACTTTCATTTTGAACATAGAATTTGTTATGAAAAAATCACATTTTTCGAAATAAATCGAGATAGAGTAAACCTACCGCGTTGCGGTCTTTGGCGAGATCGACACTTCGCTTAAGCTCTACAAAATGGCATTTTTGAAATTTTGATATTTTGAAAATTTTTATATAAACTTTCATTTTGAACTTGGAAATTATTATGAAAAAATCACATTTTTCGAAATAAATCGAGATAGAGTAAACCTAACGCGTTACGGTGTTCGGACAGAACGAAGGCCTTTGAAATCTCTACGAAATGTCATTTTCGAAATTTTGACATTTTGAATTTTTTTATATAAACTTTCATTTTGAACATAGAAATTGTTATGAATAAATGACATTTTTCGAAAAAGAATGTGATAGAGTAAATCAAACGCGTTACGGTGTTTGGACAGAACGAAGGCCTTTGAAATCTCTACGAAATGGCATTTTCGAAATTTTGACATTTTGAAATTTTTTATATAAACTTTCATTTTGAACATACAAATTGTTATGAATAAATGACATTTTTCGAAAAAGACCGTGATAGAGTAAACCTATAGCGTTACGGCGTTCGGACAGAACGACGGCCTTGGTAATCTCTACGAAATGGCATTTTCGCTTCTAACGCTTCTTTTAATTTTCAAATCTGATTAATATTAACGGAATTATAGACGATTTAATATCTGTATAGGTTTATTGATTTATCGATTTAACGGTTTTGTTTCCATAGTAACGAGCTTGGGCGGTGGCCCGACTCGCAATAGAATATTTATCGATTTAACGATTTCTGTTTCTATGGTAACTTCAGCCCTCGTCATACTTGCAAAAGTTTATTTATCGATTTTACGATTTTTGTTTTCAATAGTAGCGATCCGAGCCAAGGGAGTTTTAGTATTTTTCCCGCGGCTTCGTTTAATAAATTAAATATTATATTCTTTATTTTATCATATACACACAAGCGAGGTGTCAAAAGATAGGGTTTTAGAACGCTTTTCATTTCATTGCTTCTGCTTTTTATCTCGTCTTCTTCTTCTTCTTTAATTACTTTTCAATACTATTTAATCTGTGCTTTTTCATTTTCATTTTCAGTGCCTTTGATCAACGAGAAGAGACAATATGGAGACCACAGAAATAGAAGTGCCGTTTCGGAATTTCGAAGAAATACCGGAACGAGCCAGAGATATTGCCCGCGAGGCGTTAAACGAATTAAAAGGAGTAAACAACCTACGGAAAGAGGTAAGTGACAAGGACGAGGGAACTCCTCAACGGTCAACCGTAGAGACGTGAAATTTGGTATAGGCATTCCATTATGATGGCAATTACTAAGTTCCACCATGACATGGCTGCTGCACCCAGGGTTGGCTCCCGACGAGGGAACTCTTCAACGGTCAACCGTAGAGACGTGAAATTTGGTATAGGCATTCCATTATGATGGCAATTACTAAGTTCCACCATGACATGGCTGCTGCACCCAGGGTTGGCTCCCGACGAGGGAACTCCTCAACGGTCAACCGTAGAGACGTGAAATTTGGTATAGGCATTCCATTATGATGGCAATTACTAAGTTCCACCATGACATGGCTGCTGCACCCAGGGTTGGCTCCCGACGAGGGAACTCCTCAACGGTCAACCGTAGAGACGTGAAATTTGGTATAGGCATTCCATTATGATGGCAATTACTAAGTTCCACCATGACATGGCTGCTGCACCCAGGGTTGGCTCCCGACGAGGGAACTCCTCAACGGTCAACCGTAGAGACGTGAAATTTGGTATAGGCATTCCATTATGATGGCAATTACTAAGTTCCACCATGACATGGCTGCTGCACCCAGGGTTGGCTCCCGACGAGGGAACTCCTCAACGGTCAACCGTAGATAAACTTTCATTTTGAACTTGGAAATTGTTATGAAAAAATCACATTTTTCGAAATAAATCGAGATAGAGTAAACCTAACGCGTTACGGTGTTTGGACAGAACGACGGCCTCGGTAATCTCTACGAAATCGCATTTTCCAAATTTTGACATTTTGAAATTTTTTATACAAACTTTCATTTTGAACATAGAAATTGTTATGAATAAATGTCATTTTTCGAAAAAGACCGTGATAGAGTAAATCAAACGCGTTACGGTGTTCGGACAGAACGAAGGCCTTTGAAATCTCTACGAAATGGCATTTTCGAAATTTTGACATTTTGAAATTTTTTATATAAACTTTCATTTTGAACATAGAAATTGTTATGAATAAATGACATTTTTCGAAAAAGACCGTGATAGAGTAAACCTATAGCGTTACGGCGTTCGGACAGAACGACGGCCTTGGTAATCTCTACGAAATGGCATTTTCGAAAAATTGACATTTTGAAATTTTTTATATAAACTTTCATTTTGAACATAGAAATTGTTATGAATAAATGACATTTTTCGAAAAAGACCGTGATAGAGTAAATTAAACGCGTTACGGTGTTCGGGCAGAACGAAGGCCTTTGAAATCTCTACGAAATGGCATTTTCGAAATTTTGACATTTTGAATTTTTTTATATAAACTTTCATTTTGAACATAGAATTTGTTGTGAAAAAATCACATTTTTCGAAATAAATCGCAATAGAGTAAACCTAACGCGTTGCGGTCTTTGGCGAGATCGACACTTCGCTTAAGCTCTACAAAATGGCATTTTTGAAATTTTGATATTTTGAAAATTTTTATATAAACTTTCATTTTGAACTTGGAAATTATTATGAAAAAATCACATTTTTCGAAATAAATCGAGATAGAGTAAACCTAACGCGTTACGGTGTTCGGACAGAACGAAGGCCTTTGAAATCTCTACGAAATGGCATTTTCGAAATTTTGACATTTTGAATTTTTTTATATAAACTTTCATTTTGAACATAGAAATTGTTATGAAAAAATCACATTTTTCGAAATAAATTGGCTCCCGACGTTTGAGGGCTAATTCTATTGCGCTAAAAGGCATCAATTATAGTCCTCCCTGTTTATTATTATCTAATAGAGTTTTGCTTTGCGCATCTAACGCTTCTTTTAATTTTCAAATCTGATTAATATTAACGGAATTATAGACGATTTAATATCTGTATAGGTTTATTGATTTATCGATTTAACGGTTTTGTTTCCATAGTAACGAGCTTGGGCGGTGGCCCGACTCGCAATAGAATATTTATCGATTTAACGATTTCTGTTTCTATGGTAACTTCAGCCCTCGTCATACTTGCAAAAGTTTATTTATCGATTTTACGATTTTTGTTTTCAATAGTAGCGATCCGAGCCAAGGGAGTTTTAGTATTTTTCCCGCGGCTTCGTTTAATAAATTAAATATTACATTCTTTATTTTATCATATACACACAAGCGAGGTGTCAAAAGATAGGGTTTTAGAACGCTTTTCATTTCATTGCTTCTGCTTTTTATCTCGTCTTCTTCTTCTTCTTTAATTACTTTTCAATACTATTTAATCTGTGCTTTTTCATTTTCATTTTCAGTGCCTTTGATCAACGAGAAGAGACAATATGGAGACCACAGAAATAGAAGTGCCGTTTCGGAATTTCGAAGAAATACCGGAACGAGCCAGAGATATTGCCCGCGAGGCGTTAAACGAATTAAAAGGAGTAAACAACCTACGGAAAGAGGTAAGTGACAAGGACGAGGGAACTCCTCAACGGTCAACCGTAGAGACGTGAAATTTGGTATAGGCATTCCATTATGATGGCAATTACTAAGTTCCACCATGACATGGCTGCTGCACCCAGGGTTGGCTCCCGACGAGGGAACTCCTCAACGGTCAACCGTAGAGACGTGAAATTTGGTATAGGCATTCCATTATGATGGCAATTACTAAGTTCCACCATGACATGGCTGCTGCACCCAGGGTTGGCTCCCGACGAGGGAACTCCTCAACGGTCAACCGTAGAGACGTGAAATTTGGTATAGGCATTCCATTATGATGGCAATTACTAAGTTCCACCATGACATGGCTGCTGCACCCAGGGTTGGCTCCCGACGAGGGAACTCCTCAACGGTCAACCGTAGAGACGTGAAATTTGGTATAGGCATTCCATTATGATGGCAATTACTAAGTTCCACCATGACATGGCTGCTGCACCCAGGGTTGGCTCCCGACGAGGGAACTCCTCAACGGTCAACCGTAGAGACGTGAAATTTGGTATAGGCATTCCATTATGATGGCAATTACTAAGTTCCACCATGACATGGCTGCTGCACCCAGGGTTGGCTCCCGACGAGGGAACTCCTCAACGGTCAACCGTAGAGACGTGAAATTTGGTATAGGCATTCCATTATGATGGCAATTACTAAGTTCCACCATGACATGGCTGCTGCACCCAGGGTTGGCTCCCGACGAGGGAACTCCTCAACGGTCAACCGTAGAGACGTGAAATTTGGTATAGGCATTCCATTATGATGGCAATTACTAAGTTCCACCATGACATGGCTGCTGCACCCAGGGTTGGCTCCCGACGAGGGAACTCCTCAACGGTCAACCGTAGAGACGTGAAATTTGGTATAGGCATTCCATTATGATGGCAATTACTAAGTTCCACCATGACATGGCTGCTGCACCCAGGGTTGGCTCCCGACGAGGGAACTCCTCAACGGTCAACCGTAGAGACGTGAAATTTGGTATAGGCATTCCATTATGATGGCAATTACTAAGTTCCACCATGACATGGCTGCTGCACCCAGGGTTGGCTCCCGACGAGGGAACTCCTCAACGGTCAACCGTAGAGACGTGAAATTTGGTATAGGCATTCCATTATGATGGCAATTACTAAGTTCCACCATGACATGGCTGCTGCACCCAGGGTTGGCTCCCGACGAGGGAACTCCTCAACGGTCAACCGTAGAGACGTGAAATTTGGTATAGGCATTCCATTATGATGGCAATTACTAAGTTCCACCATGACATGGCTGCTGCACCCAGGGTTGGCTCCCGACGAGGGAACTCCTCAACGGTCAACCGTAGAGACGTGAAATTTGGTATAGGCATTCCATTATGATGGCAATTACTAAGTTCCACCATGACATGGCTGCTGCACCCAGGGTTGGCTCCCGACGAGGGAACTCCTCAACGGTCAACCGTAGAGACGTGAAATTTGGTATAGGCATTCCATTATGATGGCAATTACTAAGTTCCACCATGACATGGCTGCTGCACCCAGGGTTGGCTCCCGACGAGGGAACTCCTCAACGGTCAACCGTAGAGACGTGAAATTTGGTATAGGCATTCCATTATGATGGCAATTACTAAGTTCCACCATGACATGGCTGCTGCACCCAGGGTTGGCTCCCGACGAGGGAACTCCTCAACGGTCAACCGTAGATAAACTTTCATTTTGAACTTGGAAATTGTTATGAAAAAATCACATTTTTCGAAATAAATCGAGATAGAGTAAACCTAACGCGTTACGGTGTTTGGACAGAACGACGGCCTCGGTAATCTCTAAGAAATCGCATTTTCCAAATTTTGACATTTTGAAATTTTTTATACAAACTTTCATTTTGAACATAGAAATTGTTATGAATAAATGTCATTTTTCGAAAAAGACCGTGATAGAGTAAATCAAACGCGTTACGGTGTTCGGACAGAACGAAGGCCTTTGAAATCTCTACGAAATGGCATTTTCGAAATTTTGACATTTTGAAATTTTTTATATAAACTTTCATTTTGAACATAGAAATTGTTATGAATAAATGACATTTTTCGAAAAAGACCGTGATAGAGTAAACCTATAGCGTTACGGCGTTCGGACAGAACGACGGCCTTGGTAATCTCTACGAAATGGCATTTTCGAAAAATTGACATTTTGAAATTTTTTATATAAACTTTCATTTTGAACATAGAAATTGTTATAAATAAATGACATTTTTCGAAAAAGACCGTGATAGAGTAAATTAAACGCGTTACGGTGTTCGGGCAGAACGAAGGCCTTTGAAATCTCTACGAAATGGCATTTTCGAAATTTTGACATTTTGAATTTTTTTATATAAACTTTCATTTTGAACATAGAATTTGTTGTGAAAAAATCACATTTTTCGAAATAAATCGCAATAGAGTAAACCTAACGCGTTGCGGTCTTTGGCGAGATCGACACTTCGCTTAAGCTCTACAAAATGGCATTTTTGAAATTTTGATATTTTGAAAATTTTTATATAAACTTTCATTTTGAACTTGGAAATTATTATGAAAAAATCACATTTTTCGAAATAAATCGAGATAGAGTAAACCTAACGCGTTACGGTGTTCGGACAGAACGAAGGCCTTTGAAATCTCTACGAAATGGCATTTTCGAAATTTTGACATTTTGAATTTTTTTATATAAACTTTCATTTTGAACATAGAAATTGTTATGAAAAAATCACATTTTTCGAAATAAATTGGCTCCCGACGTTTGAGGGCTAATTCTATTGCGCTAAAAGGCATCAATTATAGTCCTCCCTGTTTATTATTATCTAATAGAGTTTTGCTTTGCGCATCTAACGCTTCTTTTAATTTTCAAATCTGATTAATATTAACGGAATTATAGACGATTTAATATCTGTATAGGTTTATTGATTTATCGATTTAACGGTTTTGTTTCCATAGTAACGAGCTTGGGCGGTGGCCCGACTCGCAATAGAATATTTATCGATTTAACGATTTCTGTTTCTATGGTAACTTCAGCCCTCGTCATACTTGCAAAAGTTTATTTATCGATTTTACGATTTTTGTTTTCAATAGTAGCGATCCGAGCCAAGGGAGTTTTAGTATTTTTCCCGCGGCTTCGTTTAATAAATTAAATATTACATTCTTTATTTTATCATATACACACAAGCGAGGTGTCAAAAGATAGGGTTTTAGAACGCTTTTCATTTCATTGCTTCTGCTTTTTATCTCGTCTTCTTCTTCTTCTTTAATTACTTTTCAATACTATTTAATCTGTGCTTTTTCATTTTCATTTTCAGTGCCTTTGATCAACGAGAAGAGACAATATGGAGACCACAGAAATAGAAGTGCCGTTTCGGAATTTCGAAGAAATACCGGAACGAGCCAGAGATATTGCCCGCGAGGCGTTAAACGAATTAAAAGGAGTAAACAACCTACGGAAAGAGGTAAGTGACAAGGACGAGGGAACTCCTCAACGGTCAACCGTAGAGACGTGAAATTTGGTATAGGCATTCCATTATGATGGCAATTACTAAGTTCCACCATGACATGGCTGCTGCACCCAGGGTTGGCTCCCGACGAGGGAACTCCTCAACGGTCAACCGTAGAGACGTGAAATTTGGTATAGGCATTCCATTATGATGGCAATTACTAAGTTCCACCATGACATGGCTGCTGCACCCAGGGTTGGCTCCCGACGAGGGAACTCCTCAACGGTCAACCGTAGAGACGTGAAATTTGGTATAGGCATTCCATTATGATGGCAATTACTAAGTTCCACCATGACATGGCTGCTGCACCCAGGGTTGGCTCCCGACGAGGGAACTCCTCAACGGTCAACCGTAGAGACGTGAAATTTGGTATAGGCATTCCATTATGATGGCAATTACTAAGTTCCACCATGACATGGCTGCTGCACCCAGGGTTGGCTCCCGACGAGGGAACTCCTCAACGGTCAACCGTAGAGACGTGAAATTTGGTATAGGCATTCCATTATGATGGCAATTACTAAGTTCCACCATGACATGGCTGCTGCACCCAGGGTTGGCTCCCGACGAGGGAACTCCTCAACGGTCAACCGTAGAGACGTGAAATTTGGTATAGGCATTCCATTATGATGGCAATTACTAAGTTCCACCATGACATGGCTGCTGCACCCAGGGTTGGCTCCCGACGAGGGAACTCCTCAACGGTCAACCGTAGAGACGTGAAATTTGGTATAGGCATTCCATTATGATGGCAATTACTAAGTTCCACCATGGCATGGCTGCTGCACCCAGGGTTGGCTCCCGACGAGGGAACTCCTCAACGGTCAACCGTAGAGACGTGAAATTTGGTATAGGCATTCCATTATGATGGCAATTACTAAGTTCCACCATGACATGGCTGCTGCACCCAGGGTTGGCTCCCGACGAGGGAACTCCTCAACGGTCAACCGTAGAGACGTGAAATTTGGTATAGGCATTCCATTATGATGGCAATTACTAAGTTCCACCATGACATGGCTGCTGCACCCAGGGTTGGCTCCCGACGAGGGAACTCCTCAACGGTCAACCGTAGATAAACTTTCATTTTGAACTTGGAAATTGTTATGAAAAAATCACATTTTTCGAAATAAATCGAGATAGAGTAAACCTAACGCGTTACGGTGTTTGGACAGAACGACGGCCTCGGTAATCTCTACGAAATCGCATTT
This sequence comes from Micropterix aruncella, assembly GCA_944548615.1. NCBI lineage: Eukaryota > Metazoa > Arthropoda > Insecta > Lepidoptera > Micropterigidae > Micropterix > Micropterix aruncella. Next base: position 3,062 of record OX155972.1, on the reverse strand, counting down.
TCCAAATTTTGACATTTTGAAATTTTTTATACAAACTTTCATTTTGAACATAGAAATTGTTATGAATAAATGTCATTTTTCGAAAAAGACCGTGATAGAGTAAATCAAACGCGTTACGGTGTTCGGACAGAACGAAGGCCTTTGAAATCTCTACGAAATGGTATTTTCGAAATTTTGACATTTTGAAATTTTTTATATAAACTTTCATTTTGAACATAGAAATTGTTATGAATAAATGACATTTTTCGAAAAAGACCGTGATAGAGTAAACCTATAGCGTTACGGTGTTCGGACAGAACGACAGCCTTGGTAATCTCTACGAAATGGCATTTTCGAAATTTTGACATTTTGAAATTTTTTATATAAACTTTCATTTTGAACATAGAAATTGTTATGAAAAAATCACATTTTTCGAAATAAATCGAGATAGAGTAAACCTACCGCGTTGCGGTCTTTGGCCAGATCGACACCCCGCTTAAGCTCTACAAAATGGCATTTTTGAAATTTTGACATTTTGAAAAATTTTATATAAAATTTCATTTTAAACACAGAAATTATTATGAAAAAATCACATTTTTCGAAAAAGTTCGTGATAGAGTAAACCTATAGCGTTACGGCGTTCGGACAGAACGACGGCCTTAGTATTCTCTACGAAATGGCATTTTCGAAATTTTGACATTTTGAAATTTTTTATATAAACTTTCATTTTGAACATAGAAATTGTTATGAATAAATGACATTTTTCGAAAAAGACCGTGATAGAGTAAATTAAACGCGTTACGGTGTTCGGGCAGAACGAAGGCCTTTGAAATCTCTACGAAATGGCATTTTCGAAATTTTGACATTTTGAAATTTTTTATACAAACTTTCATTTTGAACATAGAAATTGTTATGAATAAATGACATTTTTCGAAAAAGACCGTGATAGAGTAAACCTATAGCGTTACGGTGTTCGGACAGAACGACGGCCTTGGTAATCTCTACGAAATGGAATTTTCGAAATTTTGACATTTTGAAATTTTTTATATAAACTTTCATTTTGAACATAGAAATTGTTATGAAAAAATCACATTTTTCGAAATAAATCGAGATAGAGTAAACCTACCGCGTTGCGGTCTTTGGCCAGATCGACACCCCGCTTAAGCTCTACAAAATGGCATTTTTGAAATTTTGACATTTTGAAAAATTTTATATAAAATTTCATTTTAAACATAGAAATTATTATGAAAAAATCACATTTTTCGAAAAAGATCGTGATAGAGTAAACCTATAGCGTTACGGCGTTCGGACAGAACGACGGCCTTAGTATTCTCTACGAAATGGCATTTTCGAAATTTTGATATTTTGAAATTTTTTATATAAACTTTCATTTTGAACATAGAAATTGTTATGAATAAATGACATTTTTCGATAAAGACCGTGATAGAGTAAATTAAACGCGTTACGGTGTTCGGGCAGAACGAAGGCCTTTGAAATCTCTACGAAATGGAATTTTCGAAATTTTGACATTTTGAAATTTTTTATATAAACTTTCATTTTGAACATAGAATTTGTTATGAAAAAATCACATTTTTCGAAATAAATCGAGATAGAGTAAACCTACCGCGTTGCGGTCTTTGGCGAGATCGACACTTCGCTTAAGCTCTACAAAATGGCATTTTTGAAATTTTGATATTTTGAAAATTTTTATATAAACTTTCATTTTGAACTTGGAAATTATTATGAAAAAATCACATTTTTCGAAATAAATCGAGATAGAGTAAACCTAACGCGTTACGGTGTTCGGACAGAACGAAGGCCTTTGAAATCTCTACGAAATGTCATTTTCGAAATTTTGACATTTTGAATTTTTTTATATAAACTTTCATTTTGAACATAGAAATTGTTATGAAAAAATCACATTTTTCGAAATAAATTGGCTCTTGACGTTTGAGGGCTATTGCGCTAAAAGGCATCAATTATAGTCCTCCCTGTTTGGTATTATCTAATAGAGTTTTGCTTTGCGCATCTAACGCTTCTTTTAATTTTCAAATCTGAGTAATATTAACGGAATTATAGACGATTTAATATCTGTATAGGTATATTGATTTATCGATTTAACGGTTTTGTTTCCATAGTAACGAGCTCAGGCGGTGGCCCGACTCGCAATAGAATATTTATCGATTTAACGATTTCTGTTTCTATGGTAACTTCAGCCCTCGTCATACTTGCGAAAGTTTATTTATCGATTTTACGATGTTTGTTTTCAATAGTAGCGATCCGAGCCAAGGGAGTTTTAGTATTTTTCCCGCGGCTTCGTTTAATAAATTAAATATTATATTCTTTATTTTATCATATACACACAAGCGAGGTGTCAAAAGATAGGGTTTTAGAACGCTTTTCATTTCATTGCTTCTGCTTTTTATCTCGTCTTCTTCTTCTTCTTTAATTACTTTTCAATACTATTTAATCTGTGCTTTTTCATTTTCATTTTCAGTGCCTTTGATCAACGAGAAGAGACAATATGGAGACCACAGAAATAGAAGTGCCGTTTCGGAATTTCGAAGAAATACCGGAAAGAGCCAGAGATATTGCCCGCGAGGCGTTAAACGAATTAAAAGGAGTAAACAACCTACGGAAAGAGGTACGTGACAAGGACGAGGGAACTCCTCAACGGTCAACCGTAGAGACGTGAAATTTGGTATAGGCATTCCATTATGATGGCAATTACTAAGTTCCACCATGACATGGCTGCTGCACCCAGGGTTGGCTCCCGACGAGGGAACTTCTCAACGGTCAACCGTAGAGACGTGAAATTTGGTATAGGCATTCCATTATGATGGCAATTACTAAGTTCCACCATGACATGGCTGCTGCACCCAGGGTTGGCTCCCGACGAGGGAACTCCTCAACGGTCAACCGTAGAGACGTGAAATTTGGTATAGGCATTCCATTATGATGGCAATTACTAAGTTCCACCATGACATGGCTGCTGCACCCAGGGTTGGCTCCCGACGAGGGAACTCCTCAACGGTCAACCGTAGAGACGTGAAATTTGGTATAGGCATTCCATTATGATGGCA
>OX155971.1:28380978-28548650 GCA_944548615.1 Micropterix aruncella | reverse complement strand
ATATATATATATATATATATATATATATATATATATATATATATATATATATATATATATATATAATATATATATATATATATATATATATATATATATATATATATATATATATATATATATATATATATATATATATATATATATATATATATATATATATATATATATATATATATATATATATATATATATATATATATATATATATATATATATATATATATATATATATATATATATATATATATATATATATATATATATATATATATATATATATTGCACTGTCGAAAGTCAGTCGTGCACGTCCGAAGTATATCTCAATCAAATATTAGCATTTCCCGATCCAAGTTGGGATTTCCTTCGCTGCTTTTTAAGTAGCTTTTACTAATTTTATTTTAAATAAAAACATCATCCTATAAACGGATATATATATATATATATATATATATATATATATATATATATATATATATATATATATATATATATATATATATATATATATATATATATATATATATATATATATATATATATATATATATATATATATATATATATATATATATATATATATATATATATATATATATATATATATATATATATATATATATATATATATATATATATATATATATATATGTATATATATATATATATATATATATATATATATACCAAAACCTAAAATTACTTCAAATAAAAATAATAATAATAATAAAATCTTTCTTAGCACCACTTATTTTCCTGGTGCTGAGAAACTGCGAGATATATTATCTGATTTATTCCCCATCATTTCTAATGATGCATCCACTAAGGATCTCTTAGATTCACCGCCAATTTTATCTTTCCGCAGACCACCTAATATTAGATCAATATTAAACAAAACAAAAAATAATCAAAATTTCTCTATTGGTAATAATACTTATGGTCTTCAACCTTGTGGTCGTCCACGTTGTAAAACTTGTCCTCTGTTAGATCTAAGTCCTTTTTTTACCAGTCCAAATACTACTAATAGTTACAGGGTTCCCTTTCATTGCAGTTGTATTTCAAAAAATATAGTATATCAACTTCTGTGCAGGACTTGTGATGCCTTTTATATCGGTGAAACAACAACACCACTTAATATTAGACTAAATAATCATAGGGCTAGTGTAGGAAATGAAAGCCAACTCCCAATATCTTTGCATGCCAGGGCACATAATTTATCTTTTGATCAATGTTTTAAAGTTAAAATAATAAAATGCCTTGGTGATAATGCACAAGAAAGGGACGTCAAATCTTGGGAATTGGCTTATATTTATATTTTAGGCGCTTGCAAAGGTTCCGGTCTCAATAGGCAAAATTAATAAGGTTTATCATATTATCATAATCATCAAATGCTTTTTATTTTAATTTTTATCATTCATTTTAAAATAACGTTTTGCACGGTTGGTTTCGGTACCTTAACTAAATCGTGTAAAATATTATTAATCCATTTCTTTTTGTTCGATTCCTTGAATTTAAATTTTCAACGAATTGTTCGATTTCAGAAATCACATATCTTGACGACGGCTGAGCCGAAATATTGATATACATTTTATAACAATCATTAATATTTAAGAAACACTAATCGCCTATTATTTTCCAGCATTCATTCTCGTCTCGCATTGTTGTGTGCCGCTGTGAAAGACTGCCATTTTGATCGGGTTCTAGTGCCACAGCAGGAAGCACCAGCAAACACTGAGTGAGGAGAAGAAGAAGGCGTGGAGTCACTCCTGGTCACCACAGACCAGATAAGTGCCCTTTCATTATTTTATCATTTCATTTATTTAGTGATTAACATAATTTCAATTTGAAAAAAAAAAAAAAAAAAATATATATATATATATATATATATATATATATATATATATATATATATATATATATATATATATATATATATATATATATATATATATATATATATATATATATATATATATATATATATATATATATATATATATATATATATATATATATATATATATATATATATATATATATATATATATATATATGTATATATTTGTTATGATAATAATATTTTTATATATATTAGTTAATATGGGTATAAGATTACTGTTCTATATTTATTTATTTTATTTATTTAAGAATTAATTACTATAAAACATTTATTGGCTTACAAAAATAACAGGGACCGAATGGCAAAACCTTAACCTTTTGCTCATTTGATTATGTAACCCAACTTGGACTAGCCCGTTCTAGGGCATATGTTCGAAGTAAATTTTAGTTTATTTTAATCAAATGTTAATTAACTTAAAATATTCGTATGTAGATACTATATTCATGTTAATTAAATTATTCTGAAATAATTATAATTTCCGTTTTTGTAGTTTTAACCAGGTTCCACCGGCAATTCCCGTCGCTAAAGTCCCTGTCTCAAACTTTAGGTCGTCCTTTATTTTTGTTCCGAGTTTTATGTCGAAGTTAAGAATAATGTAGTAAAGATATAACTTCATGATTAGCAACGCCTGCAGGGCAGCTAAAAATAAACACAAGAAAATAAATACACAGACTATTCCAATAATCAAAATCATCTTAATCTTTTCAGAGTGTAAACATGTTTTACATATAGGTACTGACATATATTGTATATTGAGATACGTGAGAAAAATACTTAAATATCGCAGTTTTCACTTAACAACTTAAGAATAGTAGCTAGTTTTTTAAATGTCCAATTTAATTTTTCAAAAACAATAATAGCCAATATGTACCTAATATAGTCTAATAATAATAATAATAATAATAATTCTTTATTGACCACAACGGGTACAAATGGCGGGCTTATTGCCATTAACGGCAATATCCTCCAGCCAACCAGCAGGTACTGATTACGTTTGTTCGTGGCAGAACATTTTTTTTTATTTTTTTCATTGACTTCTAAGAATACATATACATACACAAACATACACATACATATACATATATACATACAATACATAAAGTGTTTAATAGTATAAATGATACATAATATCCATATTATACATATACATAACAAAAAAAAAATAAAAATATATACGTAGGATCAGCTTATATTATTTTGAGAGCAGATCTTCAGCCGGGAGCGAAACGCACTCGATCTAACGGTATCCCGTATATTGGAAGGCAGGTTATTCCATAATCTTGCTGCATATACAGCAAAGGAATAGGTGAATAAAGCTGTGTGATTCTGAGGTATACACAACAATAAATACAAACGGAGCTGCCATGGAATTCACCGACCGGCGTTGGGCCCATCATAATACTATTTTTTTTACACTTCTGGGGGGTGAGCAGTGGATTCCGGACTTACGAACCGGCTGTGGTAGGTTTAGGACAGCTGTCTTGCCACATGTGAGCGTTCACCTTACCACCCATTCACTCCCCCTTCGAAGCCATAGAATTTTAGATGCGCAAATCGCAGTTATAGATATTTTTTCTAAGAAAGTGTTGATTATTTTTCTGGAAAGGCCAAGATCTTTAAAGAGGTGAAATAGAGATTTAGCTGGCAGGCCACGAGCGCCAACTTCCAGCGCGTGAAGGTGAACAGTGAAGCCGTTCCGGGTTACGGCATTTGCAAGATCATGGTATTTATTTAATTTGTACTCGTGGTCTTTTGGGATATTTGATTCCCATGGAACAGTTAATTCTACAATAAGAGCCACCTTCCGAGATAGAGAGTAAAGAGTTATATCTGGACGGAGGGCTGTGCATCCGAGACTTTCAGGGAATTTATACTGCTTAGAGACCGAATCAACCTCCAGAATCCAATCTGTAGCTTTCTCGATTATTGAGAAAGGTTTTGTAGTTAAATGTTTTTTGCTTTTAGAGCCATCCCGCACAAACTGTATTGGGGGTTTGGAGGATACTGTCAAACCCTTGTTGGCACGAGCCACTGAGAGACTAATTACCTCGCGAATAACAACCAGAACTTTGTCATGGCGGTAAGTGTACCGTCCTTGATCTAAGGCCACCTTGCAGCCAGCTAGAATGTGTCTAGCTGTGCAAGGGGTATTGCTACAGAGGGGACAAGGACTATCCTCGGCAAAGCTCCAACGAGCGAGGTTACTGGGGTCTGGAAGTGTATGCTGAAAGGCATTCAAATAAAATTTCAGCATCTATGGCGTCCAGTCATAGAGCATTACCTTCCAGTGCATTGGAGGCGGAATGCAAAAGTCCCCAATTGTTGTCCAATCATTCTGGCATTGAAGGCCAATAGCATGAGCCATACTGTTGCTGTCGTAATCTCCCCGCAAGAGACTTCTTCAAGTCCACGTCGCTCGTGGTTGTAGTGCCATACCCCAGACCAGTGCCATTCTGGCTGATTCCAGTAAGGAACTTTTTGTGGAAGTCTACGCGGGCTTGTAGATCATTTGAATCACTACGGCCACTTATTACGTGCTTCGATATTGCCGGATCTTTGGAATTGCACAGAATCGAATTTTTGGTTATTCTGGAGTTGGCGTAGAGCAAAGAGGTCAGTTTTAGCGCTAGCCCAAAATTTTGTTTGGACCTGAAGAGAGTCGAGGGGTCAGCTGGTTTGGCTAAGGACAGCCAGGATTTTAAACTAGCTGTCACCAGCGCATCTAGACGGGACATATTGAGATGTCAACCACAACGGGCGAACCCGTCACCGCAGGACGTTTTAACGATTCATCGTTCTATCGACCGTGCAGTGAGCGTAGAAGACTTTGGACATTACAAATCCGACGTCTAGCTACGTCACAACCCGCAAGAGACCAACGCCTTTACCGCGAGATAGCCAGTATGTTACCTGGCGGGCCGACACTCGCGCCCTTGCTTCCAATTGTGACCAGATTTCTCCGGTCTCTCGATTGGTTCCGAGTACGAGGTCGCTTGCGCGGTCCTCTCCCTTACGAAGCGGTGAAACGGTGCGCACCGAATCTATCGCTGACCAAGGCGTCCTTTGCCCGACTCTGAACCGGGATCGGATGGCCAATGGTCATTTCAAGAGCAGTCGCCGTAAGGTAGGCAACCACCCCCGCTCTATAGGAAACAATGCAGTTCCCAGACTCCCCCGACTGTTAGTCGGAGAGCACAATCGATTGGCTTGCGCCGCTCGGTGCGCAGACCGTCCAGGAGCGCCAGAGGTTTGATTCCCAGGGGAGACTGGTTGACCCAGTGTCCTACCCAGGTTCGCACCCCATGCGTGGAGGCCATCGGATGGGTGTTGACACCCTCTTACGGGCTTGGGGCGTAGCTATACGGTGGACTGTTTGTCCTCAAGTCTTCTACGTTCACTCCAGGGAGATAGAACGACTAATCGTTAAAACTTCCTGAGGTGACGGGCTCGCCCGCTGTAGTCGACAACCCAAATTGTCGCCTACGCGAAATAGAATAAAGTAAATCAGAGCCGGAATGCTTAGCTAAACTGTGATGGCGACTGTGTGTGTTTGTGCGTCATCAGCAGGAAATTTATGGATGTAAATTGTATTGAAAAATATATTATATCAGATGGTAAATATATATATGATAGGTTCATTGCGATATTATCCTGCGATTGTATAGAATCTATGGAGAAATGTAAATTGCTGTTTTTAGCATCGCCGCAGAATGAAGAAAAAACGTTGGTCTCTCTTCTTCGAAGTTAGTTATCTAGATAAGGCGGCATAGGAACCCATGGAAGAAGAAGTATATTTTCATCCGAAACTTAAAAGGAAATGCGTAATATCTCCCCAAAAATACCTACCTATCAAATGTAGATACCTATCATTCGAGCTAATGGTATTTTTCCTAAAGTTATATAGTAATTTCAAAAAAAGTAATTTCCACATAATAATACATAAAAATGTCGAAAGTTATCAAAAATTTATATAAACAATCGGTAGCTAATTTTATAGATTGTTTTTTTTAGATAGCTGTTTTTCAATTACTTTTGCTTTATGTCAGGTATGGGAAACCTTTGACATGTTGAGGGCCAAAGTTTAGCGTGCAAATACGTTCGCGGGCCGAGTTTTTTAAAGTACTTAGTGCATTTTAAAGTAGTGATAATATTTTTTGCGATAGATATTAGACATGAAATAATACGACAATGTTATTTATTATAGTACAATTTATTAAAATAACAAAATTAAATTTTTAACAATGGTATATAATAATTAAATCTTTAAATTTGCAATTGTTACAAACTACCAAAGTTTAATACACCGAAATCAATGAGACACTTGAGCTTGAATTTGGGAAACCAATCCATCGATATTTGGATTAATTCCACTGATACGAAGACGTAAAGAATTTTCCAAATTATCGTCAGTCAGTCTTGTACGATGTGTTGCTTTATTAACTTTCATCAATGAAAAGAACTGTTCGCATTTATAAGTACTGCCAAACGCACAAATCAATCTTCTTGCGAATTTTCGAAGCTGCGGAAAATTGTCTTCTTCTAGGTATATTTTGTAGAAATCGCACAACTCTACTTCTTCAAATTTGGATTTTAGAAGTGAATTTTCTTGAATCTCGATCAACTCCATTTGTAAGTGTATTGGAGCATTTTGTACATTACATTTTGTAGGAGTAGCAAATAAACTGAAACAGTCTTCCATGTTTTTGAAGTCGCTAAATCTGTTCGAAAATTGTTCCGACAGTAACTTGAGTTCTTTAGCATATTGAGCATAAGCAATATTTTCATACGCAGAGAGCGTGTTGAAATGGTAACTGTTACCAGACAGCATCTGTGACTCCCACAAGCGTAGTTTGATCTGAAACGCTTTCAAATGGCTGTACAAATCATTTACTAACTGTCCTTGTTTTTGAAGTTTCAAATTTAAATCATTCAAATAGCCTGGAAGATCGACCAGAAATGCTAAGTCACATATCCATTTTGGGTCACTTAATTCAGATAGTGGTTTAATCTTTTATTTTCATAAAGTCTGCTTCTCATTTCTATGCTCGTAAAACCGTTTCAACATATTTCCTTTGCTCAGCCATCTGACTTCACAATAATATGTTACGTCGTTATATTCAGCTGATATTTCATCCAAAAACACCTTGAACTGACGATGGTTAAGCCCTCGGGATCGAATAAAGTTGATGGTTTTAACTACCACATTCATAACACTCTGGAGTCGAATGGACTTACACACGAGTTAGAACACGAGTTTTGTTGGTGGATAATGCAATGAAGGACTATCAAATGATCTTTTTGCACATTTAATTCTGTTGCTTTTTCATTCAAAATTCCGATGAAACCTTTAAGTAAGCCGACCATAGAAGGTGCACCATCAGTGCATACTCCAATTAATTTTGACCATGGCAAGCCAAAACTTGTGAATACCTTTTGAACTTCAATAAAAATATCCTCTCCTGTAGTGGTTCCTTTTAGCGGCTGTAAAGCAAGCAATTCCTCAGTAACAGTGAACTCATTATCAACACCTCGAATAAATATAGCCAGTTGAGCTGTGTCAGACAAATCGGTGCTCTCGTCTAATGCTATGGAAAATGATTCAAAACCAGCCATACGGTCAGTCAATGTTGTTTTTATATCATTAGCCATCATTTCTATACGTCGAACAACAGTTCGTCTTGACAAACAAATTTTTTCAAATTCATTTTTCTTTTCAGGACGCAAGATCAATTCTCCTTCGGCAAATGGTTTTAATACCTTTGCCAATTTTGAGCTAACTATAAAACTAGCTTTCACAACATTATCAAGTTGTGTTCTTTGTTTATGAAACATTTGTTGCTGTTTTTCCAAATTTGCGGTAAGCTTCTGGATTTTGTCTGTTCTTAATTGTCCTGTCAGTGAGTGCAGCGTAGCATGCTTAGTTGAGTAATGCCTCTTTATATTGAATTCTTTCATTACTCAAATGGATTCATTACACAGCAAACAAATAGGCTTACCATTGTGCAAGATAAAAAAGAATTCTTCAGTCCATTTTACTTTCCTGACGACCTATCGGAAAGGAAAGTATTGTGATCGCGCTAAAAAAAAAATTGAGATGAAGATGGGAATATATATTTTGAGACTGCCTGAGACGATTGAGACTATTTCCAGACCGATCTCTGTCTGTATGTATGTCTGTATGTCTGTATGTATGTATTCTTCCACGATAGCGCCCAGACGCTTAATCGGATTGAGCTGAAATTTGGTATATAAGCTTCTGTTAACCGTCGGAGGAACCCATTAGTTTTTGGAGTCCCTACGCCCTACGGTTGTGGTACCTCCCATACAAATTTGGGGTTCCCGGCGAAAAAATTGTTTCCGCGATAGCGCCCAGACGCTTAATCTGTCTAAGTTAAAATTTGGCATAGAAGCTTCTGTTAACCATCGGAAGAACCTATTAGTTTTGGGGTACTTACGACAAACGTTTGGGGTACCTGCCATACAAATTTGGGGTACTAGAGTAAAAAATGTCGCTGTTTTTTCGCACCTCCCCGGATACTAGTCAGGAAAGTCTTGGGGTGACACAACCGATTTTTTTTTTAAACTGGCAACCCTCTGTATCTACTTTTCGTTTCTTTCCACCAGACATCATTTTTGTTTACTTTTCATTCAATAAACCTTATAACAAACTAAGTTAGTAACCACTCAAGATGCACACAAAGTCACAAAGCAAGTTGACGGCTCGAGCAGTTCGCTAGGATATCGCTTGTCCAAGTTATCACCTCGGTAGCTCAAATAGAACTGAACTAACGTTCAAGCCATCCACCCGCTTATATAGGCAAAATGAAGGGCGTTCACACTCTCGCTGTTCACACGTTCAAACCAGCGTTCACACGTTCAAACCTGCGCCTCGCACTAGCGGCGCGAGGCGCAGGTTGTTGATACGCAGTTTGTTATGTCCGATTATTATGGCGATTATCAAAGAGTGAGGCGGCAAACATCAAACGATTTGATGTTTGCCGCCTCACTGTCACTCTCGTGAGTATAAGTACCTAATGTAATTTTTTTTTTATTGGGTTTACAAAATGTCTCGCGGGCCGGATCATATCTTACAGAGGGCCGGATCCGGCCCGCGGGCCGGTTGTTGCCCATGCATGCTTTATGTAATACTAGCTGACCCGTGCCCACTTCGTTGGGCGGTAAAACTTTTTACCTGTGATGAAATTATGAGTGTGGCTCGGTTAGTACTGAGTGCTATGATTTATTTCCTAACTGCCAAAAGAAGGGTTATATTTTTACTGCATATGTATGTATGTATTTGCATGCCAATTTGACTATAATACCGTTATTTGTGAGTGTCTTCTTGTGAGTGTCTTATTTGTGAGCGTATTATCTCTTTAACTATTTATGCAGTAAAAGGGAAATTATATGCAGTAAAAGGGAAAAGTGTATTGTTTTAAACACTTGGGACGATAAATTTACTTATTTTGATAAGAATTCATAATCGTTGATAATATGGCCAATAAACATGACCTAACGATTTAAATTATTTTTTTAATTTGAAATACTACTTTTTGTGACTTAAATATAAAAGTTAGACATATGCTGTCGCTGACTTTTTTGTAGGCATTATCAAGCTCTACAGCTTTTCCCTAGAACTTAATCATATATCTCTCATTGTTAAGGCAGCGTTAGTTAGAAACGTTTTCGTTCGACCGCTTATTCTCCGACTTACTTTGCAAATCCGACTACCACGAAAAAGTCTTTTCATGTTTCGGATTAATATATAGCCTATGACACTCACAAATAACGTGGCTTTCTATTAGTAAAACAATGTTCAAAATCGGTTTAGTAGATCCAGAGATTACATCCTACAACGTCACAAATTTTACCTCTTTATAATATTAGTATAGATTATAATATTAGTATAGATGAAACTAATATAGTCAGACAATGAATCCATGAATACTTATATAAAACTATCATTTAAATGGGTTCAATACAACGTTTGTCTATTTAGTTCTTTATAAATTAAATCGCTAATTTTAATTGTTTTTTCTGACCCGCCTAGATACAGGACATTACAGTTCTAGAGTTAGGTGGGCACTGACCATTTGCTACATTTGCGAGCTAAATTTTTCAGAGTTACTTTATAACATTGGTAATAATGTGGCTATATGTATAAAAAAAATATGAATAAAGTACTAAATAAATAAATAAAAAAATGTTTATAAAGTCACGGCACTCGAATTCGGACTCGAATTGGTCCATAGAATTCGGAACAGACCATAGAATTCGGATAGACCATAGGTGCTTATCAACATATTTCTCACGTTTTTTTTTTAGTTTTACGTCCTCCATTATAGCTGTTAGAGTTGTAAGGTGTAGATTATAGCTTTTAATGCTAAGGTATAAGTAGCCTTTTAGTATTTTTGCCAGTCTTTTTCGACATGCGCATAAAAGGGAGCTACCGCGTGTATGGTGAGAGTGAATACCAGCATTTGTTGCGGTTTCTATTAGGTGCTGCCTTTCATAAGCACATTAAGCACAGTTAAATGAATGCCGAATACGTCGGCTTATACAGAGTGAGTTTTTAATTAGTGACCCCTTAAATCTGGTGAATCAGTACGAGCTAATAAACAACTTTTGATAGATTTTTTTGGAAAAAACAAAACTAAAAAAAAAAGTTTCTATTCCCAATATTGGAAAAATGTATGATAAAAATAGTAATTTATAAAAATAGTATAAAAGAGTTAAGCGCGTCGCGCCATCTAGCAGTAGGCAAAAGATCGCAAGTATTGTCTAAAAAAAACATTTTGAGTTAAAGTTATCTAGATAATTCTAGACTATATTTAATGTGGTAATAACAGAATTAATAGTTCTATATACATTATTTTCGATAAATACAGCAGGGTCTTGATAGGAAACACAGTTTAAAAGTTTAATGAGTTTGAAAATGCGAATTAGTATTGAAAAGTACGCTGGAGTATAATAATTTATTGTATTTCTGGAATAGATATAAAATTCGTAAATATCAAAAAATATACTTTTATATACACGTATATTCGTTACAACATATTGCGCCATCTAGCGGTAGGCAAAATATAGCAAATATTGTTTATTCGCGATATTTTACGTATTGCTATAAGGTGCGCGCTCAACGCTTGTCAAGCGTTTATGTATCAGTCAAGCTTTCCAAATTGTAAAAAAAAAACATTAAAATATCCTTTTTTCAAAGAAAAATGTTTCTTTTTGGTTTTTGCCGAGTTTTTTATTTGGTCGTACTGATTGACCGACTTCAAGGTGTCACTAATTAAAAACTCACTCTGTAGTTATACGAGTGTATGATTTCGAGAACTTTTTGAAAACTGATACCGAAAGCACCTTCTTGTTTACATACCTATTGCTGAACATATGTATACCTTTTCGCTGATACTAATTCAAATGTATCAGATCTGCTATTATAGTGTCGCAATTCACTACCGAGCCCGTAAAAATGTCCGACAATTTAATAGAAAGCGCACAAAATGGCCGGAAATAATCACTAAGTGTTTACAAGCGCTCGATAGGTGGCCAAGCCCTGAAAATCTCGAGCATAAACCAACTCTGTTGTTACGTCATGAGGACAGGTAGTAATCATTACCATGACAACCGAAATATCCGTGTAAAAATATAACGAAACTAAGAACGACACAATCAGAGACACGATTACTTTGTAAGAACCGGGAAAACTTATAGTGCAGTCACATTAGCAAAAAAAGGGGGTAAATCTCGGAATGAGAGATAATAAGCTGGAAATTGGTATACACCTTTATTTCGGCGTTCTATACGTTGTCTTAAAAGTCTCATAAAATCTCGTGTCTGCGTCGAAAGTTATTCTACGTCAAAGGTCACCAAAATTGGTTTCTCGCGATTATCTAGGTTCCTATAGCTCTAATGATGTTAACATCTATGACAAAAAATGTAGAGCATACGATTTGCGACAAATTTTCTATCAAACATTTTTTATGCGCTTAAGCGTTTTTGAGATAGAGGGCAGAGGGCGGAGAGCGCGCAGCGCTCAGCCATACTGTAATGCAAGGTCAACTGTGAACCTCGGTGCTTAATACCCTGTATAACGTTATTAAATCATTTAAATATCATTAGCAATAAATAATTTGTATTATTTATTAGCTATTAGCTATTGTATTTGATAACATTTTACTTATATCTAATATATTCATTTAATAGTACCTACTTACCTACACTGAGAGAAATATCCTGACTTACCTTCTGATTTTGTCCTTCCAAAAGCGTTTCCTTTCAAAAAGAAGGACTTTTCCTTCCTTGTTTACCGTCCGAATCGGAAAACTGCAAAATTCCTTCCAATATTTGGAAGGAATATTTTTTTTCCATCTAATACAGAATGAAATAAGGGAAGGAAATTATTTGGAAGGATTATACCAAGTAGGAATCACCTTCTAGTAAAATATTCCCACCAAAATAGGACGGAACAATATTTTTCCTTCCACATTAATCCTTTTAAAACGGTAAGAAATTTTTAGTGGGATAAATAACACCACTTTTCCATCTAAAATGGAAGAATTCGCTGATTGTAACCTTCCATATTAGAGGTATTTTATTTGGACGGAATATCGCGATGAAAATCCTTTCAAATTAGACGATAATATCCTTCCAAATTGATTGTAATTGTTTGGTAAGAAAATTTAAAACGGATTAACCTTCCGTTTGTGAAATTTCTATCCAATACAGAAGAATATGTATCTTCAAAATCAGCGGGAAATAATTGGTAGGTAAAATGTAACCGATTAACGTCCAAAAGTGTAAAAGTACACCCAATTCAGAAGTTACTTACCTTCTAAACCAGTAGATAATATCACCGGGAGAATATTCCTACTAAATAGTGGCGGAACAAAATTATACTCTTCTCAGTTAGTACCGTTTAATTTGTCCGGTTCTCGAAATGGTCGGAAATTTTAGAAGGGATAATCTGTATCCTTTTAAGCCAGTGGGAAATATCAGTGATAAAAAGCGTTCCCACCAAAAAGGTCGGAACACTATTTTTCCATCTACATTTTAACCTTTTAAAACAGTGACAATTTTTCAGCAAAAAAAATAACATCCCGATTCCATCTAAACTGGAGGATTTAGCTGATGGTAACCTTCCAAATTAGAGGTGGATGGAATACCGTGACGAGAATTCTTTCAAATTAGACCATAATATCCTTCCAAATTGATTGTTGCCGTTTGTTAGGAAAATTTAAAACGGATTAACCTTTCGTTTGTGAAATTTTCATCAAATATAGAAGAATATGTACCTTCAAAATCAGCGGAAAATAATTGATAGGTAAAATGTAACCGATTACCGTCCAAAAGTGATAAAAGTGCGCCCAATTCAGAAGTTACTTACCTTCTAAACCAGTACCTTCATCGGGAGAATATTCCAACTACATAGTGACGGAATAAAATTATACTCCTTCTAAGTTAGTGCTGTTTAATTTGTCCGGTTCTCGAAATGGTTGGAAATTTTAGAAGGAATAATCTGTATACTATTAAGCCATGGTTGGATATATCAGTGATAAAAAACGTTCCCACTAAAAATGGTCGGAACAATATTTTTTCCATCTACATTTAACCTTTTAAAACAGTGAGAAATTTTCAGCAAAAAAAAAAAATACATTCCGATTCCATCTAAACTGGACGAATTAGCTGATGGTAACCTTCCAAATTAGAGGTGGACGGACTATCGTGACGAGAATCCTTTCAAATTAAACGATAATATCCTTCCAAATTGATTGTTGCCGTTTTTTAGGAAAATTTAAAACGGATTAACCTTCCGTTTGTGAAATTTTCATCCAATATAGAAGAATATGTACCTTTAAAATCAGCGGGAAATAATTAGTAGGCAAAATGTGACTGATTACCACCCAACGGTAATAAAACTTCACCCATTTTAGAAGGTACTTACTTACCTTCTAAACCAGTAGTGAATATAATCAGAAGAATACTCCTACTAAAGAGTGACGAAACAATTATACCCTTCTAAGTTATTATCGTTTAATTTAGCATGGGTTCTTGATTTAGTCGGAAATTTTAGAAGGAATAATCTGTGTCCTATTAAGTCAGGAAGAAATATTCAGTAACAATAGATGATCCTACTAAAATATAATTGAATAATATACTTTCTTTTGTATTTTATCCAATTAAAACAATAACAAATTTTCAGTGTGAAGAATAAAACCCTTTTCCATCTAAAATGGAAGAATTGGCTGACGATAACCTTCCAAAATAAGATATTTTATTTGGAAAATCTTTTTAAATTAGATGATAATATCATTGCGAATTAAAATATTATAAGTTAATTTTTAAAATCACGAACTTCTTCCTTATTAAGGACAAATTCTGCGCTTCTTGGTCCACGATGTTTTGGCCTCTGCACATGTGAGTCCACGTCTGATTCGTATTCTTGCAAAATATTTTGAATAGCTTTAACACCATAATTTCTGACTTTCCTATACCCCATGTTCTTGACCTTCTTTTTTGAAAAATCTGAAATAGCTATGTGCTTAAGAAAGATACCTTTAGTTACAGTATTTTTTTCCGTTGGCTAACACTATCTGTTATTTCACTACGGTTCAAATATTGCCAAAAATATAATTGTCAAAGTTTACATATATATCACCTTAACGGTGTGTGTGCTACAATTGCGTTCTGAAGTATTCCCGAAATATTCTGAAGAATTTCTTCATGTCAGGGGTGTACGCGTGGTCTTCATGGGCTGCCTTGATTGGGTTATGTAAAACGCTTGATTGGGTTATGTAAAGTAGCCATAGCAAAACATTCAAAAAAGTAATCTGTAAAGTAATGAAGATATACTCAGGGAGATATAATAATCAGAGATCACTGTCAACCTTCCGAGTTCCGAGAACTAACTTAAATCCCTTTAGTGCAGGCTACCGGATAGGAGCTGACCCGTGAGTTGGGCCGACCTAAGATCACATAAGCAGGCCATCAAGCGCCAAGTTGTTCGGATCCACTAGAATCCAAAACCGGACAGACAGACAGACTTTCGCTAGTTGTAGGTACATACCTTTTGTACATAAACGCTCGAAAACATTACCCTATCTTTTTACTTTTCCTACCGATTCGTCAATCTAATGGAATTACCCGTTTTTCCTTCTAAATATACCTGGCTGGCAAAGAGAGGCCTAGAGATGTACCAACTATTTTTTACTTTTCCTACCGATTCCTCAATCCGAGGGAATCGGTAGGAATTACCCGTTTATCCTACTAAATTTGACTGCGGGGCAGATACAGGCGTAGAGATGTACCATCTGACACATTAATATCGAACGATCCCAAAACATCGACTCGAAATGGGTTCTTACTGTTCAGTATACAGGATGTTAGAAACGACCAGGCATATTTTTAAGGGGTGATTGTACATCAAACTAAACAAGATTTTTTTTTTCATTTTGACTTTTTTATGAAAAAACATTTTTTTGGGTTTAAAAAGATTCTTTTGTATAAGAAATTATTCTACGTGATAGACGAAGTGGAGAATCATCTACAACTTTTTTTGATATAGGTGTTTGTTAATGGGAAAAACAAACCTGAATATACAAAAGTTAAATAAAAAAATATTTTCCTATGTAACCAAGGCTTGAATCAAAAAAAGTTGTAGATGTTTTTCAACTTTAATGTTCACTAGAAACCTATCTATCGGGCCTAGCTCAGTCTTTGATTTCTAGCGTTCTGGCTACACGTATCGTGTGTTCTCCTGAAAAGTTATTTAGCAACGATTACCTAGACTGTTATGGCACCTGCACATAAAAAAATAGCCCTTGCCGCGTACTTTGACTTCTATCGTTCTGGTTACACGTTTCGCGTGTGCTCCGTCAAAGTAATTTTGCCACGATTACCTAGACCGTTATGGCACCTGCACTATCCAAACATCAAAAATAGACCTTGCCGGGACTATTGTGGTCGCTACCATGAAAATTAAAAAAAGAAGAGGAAGATGCGAGTAAGGCACTACTTGATATTATGGGAAAAGTTGTATAATAAGTTGTCAAATATTAAGTCCACTGAAGCCATCAGATTTGTGAAACTACCGGCTACACAATTTGAAGAAATTTTAAGATTAGTAACTGCTTTTATTAAAAAAAAAGACACTATTCTATCACAAAGTGTCACTGCAAAGAAAGTATTGGTAGTTTCTTTAAGATTTCAGTTCCTTGATATTATATTATATATAACATAGAGATTGTAAGATACGGCGTGTACCTACAATCTCTACATAAGGTTTAACAACAACTCTTATATTTTCAGGGGAGCTTCTGTCTATCAAACAAAATGTAAAAATCGTTTTTTTATTGTAGATTTTTTTTATGAAAAAACATTTTTTTTAATGTTAGGAGATTGTATTGTACAGTAGAATATTATACATAAAAAAATAACTTAAATTCATACACAACTTTTTTGATTTAGACCTATGTTACTAAGAAAAAAAAACCTGAATATTCGAATGTTGAATATAAAAAATATTTTACAAGGTAACCAAGACTTAAATCAAAAAAAGTTGTAAATGATTTTCCACTCAGTTTTTAATGTGAAATATTCTACTGTACAATAAAATTTCCTTATATACAAAAACATGTTTTTTTCAGAAAAAAAGCCAAAATTAAAAAAAAGCAATTTCCTTGTTTAATTTGATGCACAGAAGCTCCCCTGAAAATAATAATGACAAGTTTTGTTAGGCCTAATATACATAGGTATTATTGTAAATAAACTGTGTAATGTTTTATGTGTTCAATAAATAAATATGAATTAAACTGAGTTTGTCTATTATGAAATCGTGCAGTATAGTTATTTAAACTATATATTTACAATTTATTATTAACGTATAACGCGTAAAATTAAATTAACAGTAGGGAATTTTGCTCTTTATACATAAAAAATTCAAAACGAGCTTTATATGGCCACTTTATATTTAAAAAAAAATTAAATGTTGTCATATCCTAACAAGCCACATATCATGCAATAAAAAGGACTCAAGCCACTAAAATGTCTATTTATCTATTTTGGTGTAGATTCATCACTTTTACTTGAACTAGTGGAGAATTTTCCCTATCGTTTACTGAATCGTCAGAGCCAATATCCGAACCTGAACCATACCGTCTATTTCGTTATAAGTCCACCTGTTTTCGCTTTAATGATATTCGATCACCTGTCGCCATGTTGACTGTTGTGGCTTATGATATTCTTGTTTTTTAAAAAATCCACTGGTTTGCAAGCCAGCAACAAGTTATTTATAGCTTGGTGAGGACATCTGTCGCGCAATAGCCGTACAACGGGGATATTGGTTTGAAACCTTCTTTACAGATGCCATTTCACTAAAATCGTGAAAATTCAAAAATTGTGGCTTAGATCCGTTATTGCCCCGACCTCTTCAATTATTTGTGGTGACGATGAAAAATGCAAGGTTTCCTAGGTGTGTTGCGACTATACTAAATAAGCTGGACGCTGAACACTCACTAAATAAAATATCCGCCCTATCATACCTATATAATAGACTTTAGTAAATACTGTCGATACTTTATATTGACATCATTTATAATCACAATTATATATATATTTTTAAATTAAAAGTCAAATTTGTATATCAAAACTATATAGTTTATTTTGTTTACAAAGCCGTCCTAATTAGGCCCCGCCTATACTACGGTAGGCTTATTGTAAATGTATTTAGTGTAGATTACTTGTTTTACGGTATGATTTTTTTATATACATAGTGTCTAATGAATAAGAGTAATATATTTTATTTAGTAAATCATGTGTAGGTACATAATAATATAACAGTATGTGATAAAATAATATTTAAATATACATACATATAATAGATAATATATACATACATATATAGATATACACATATACATACACATATACATACATAATACATATAAGCATATACTTTATAGATAGATATTTAATAATACTATATAGATATGAGACTTCGACATTTATTTTACTATATATGTTATTAGTGTCTCCGTTTCTTGTCGACCCATAGTCAAAAGTGACTTTGTTGGGTTGTATAATACATAGGTTAATAGACTTATCGATCATCCGAGTAATCGATTTACGTCCCGACTGCCGTGACCCTATCCGGCGACCGGCCAGCTTCGCAAATCAGTACATTCAGTACATTGATGTAATTACGAGTGATTGCAATAAGGGCGCGCATCGTTGTCAACGGTCAAAAAGTAATGTTTATTCGGAAAAGACAGGTTCTTACTCGATTGTGAAAAGTGCATTTACACAAAATCAAGCGCATCGGAGGCAATACAAGCCCACTCACGTTTAAATGGACGTTCAGGGACGGCTTCCAGGCATTGAAGTAAATATAATAATAATAATTATTATGTTATATAAAATAGTAACGTTGTCGGTGTCTCTCAATTTTGCAGCAATTTAATATATGCAGTATAGGAACCTCTCCTAGATTGTTGATTTTTTAAAGTCACCCGTATATATTTAACACGCTGATTTCGAATCTGCAATAATATTTATTCGGATTCAATAAATAAGCGAGATATAGGCACTTCAAAAGTGTTAAAACCATACATTTTGGTAGGTTGTTAGTTTTTATCCTAATACCTATATTACGAACACCTATATGGCGGAAGCGATTAGATTAGTTGTTTTAAAAAAGAATAAATTTTATTTTTGGTATTATTCTAGTTTAGGTACCTCTTCTAGTTTGTTGATTTTTCAGTATCACCTGACTATATTCACCACGCTGATTCCTAAATATATATATTTTTGAAATTAGCTTTTATGTTTTAACTTAACCTACTGTCATTTAGGTGTTGATGAATTGTTTTAAAAAAAAACTAACTTAAACTACCGAAATGTAGGTGTTTGACACTTCCTTAAATGCCTATATCTCGCTTATTTATTGAGTCCGAATAAATATTATTGCAGATTCGGAATTAACGTGGTGAATATAGTCGGGTGACGTTAAAAAATCAACAATGTAGAACTTGTTCCTATACTGCATATATACCAATACCTTTTTATTATTAGGCATTATTTGACTGGAGAAATCCGACCAAATCTGGGAGTTAGGGGGTGAGGCTAGCCCGCCGTGCAGCTTGCTGCCCGGTCTCTCACTCTAACGGGCCGTGGCGTAGTTAGATAGCGGGTGTGTATCGTCAAAATTCTGTACATTTCACTCTGGGGCGATTAGCGATAAAGTTCGTTGAAACGCCGTGGGGTGATGGGCTTGCCCATGTATAGTTCTCAGGACTATCGTAACTGAGCTCAGTGGCGTACAGCGCCAAAATATCGTAATCAAAAAATAGCCGCCTGTCCTGTGGTCATGATACAGGTCATGATTTATTTATAATGTTCTTTTTAATGTCATTTCAGAAAATGGTTATTCTAATGCAGACGACCTGAAGGGCATCACTGGCTTTGAGCTAAAAACTGTTATACCGAACGTATTGCATAGAAAAAAATCTCAAAAGCATTAATTCCCTGGCTAATTTTACATCAGCAAGAAATCGACGAAGAAATGCCACTGACTGCGGGTCTTCATCCTTCTCAAACCAGCACAATAATAATCCCAGGAAAGATTTTATACTTAAGTGTTGTAGTTTTTGGATTAATATATATTTCATGATGATAACATATATTAACAGTTGTTTCATTTTGTTTTAATCCCAATGTATGTTTAATATGATATGTAGAAACTCATCAAGAGAACAGTAATATTGTGTAAGTATTTGGTGGGTTGCAAAATACGTTTAGTGGGTACTTTCATAACACTTTCCTTATTTATTTGCAGGAAGGACATTCGAGTGAGTTTCTCCCTTGGAATATCTAAATTATCATCTTGTAACTGAAAAAAATGGAAGGTAATAGTTTCTCTCATATTTACTTTCATTTTTAGGTGGTAATTTCAAAAGTATTTGGAAGGCCCGACCCGTCGAATTATACATGCACATTGCACCTGCAACAGAGAGGAAAACCGAAGGGTAATAAATTTCCTGCGGTAGTTACTTTCTGAGGTGGTAATTCTAAATATTTGAAAGGCTTGTCCATTCGAACTGTTATTCATTGCAGCTGAAGGTTAGAATCAAGAATATTTTTGTTGCAAATGAATAATTCTGATGTTCACATGGATTACCTTCAAAATATGTAGGTTTATGGCCAACAATAGAACGTAATTACAGCAGGAATACCTTCCGTTTTTTCTTTCTGTATCAGATGGCGAAACCGGATTTTCTGATAAACAAATCCTCCCAAATATATGAAATTACTACCTACAATAGAAGGTAATTATGGCAGCAAAAACTTACCGTCTGCTTTTTCCTTTCTGCCGCGAGAGAATAATTAAGATATTCGAAATGAGTTATCACCTACAACAGGATGTAAAAACGGGAGGAAATATTTTCCTACTGGAATTACCTTCTGCTTAGAAGGAATATCCTCGAATCGCCTTCCTAAATTGGGAGGAAAAGGCACAGATTTTCCTTCTGATACTAGATTGGTATCAGAAGGAAATTCTGTATAAATTGGAAGGTAAAACTAAAACAGTCAACTGAAATGGAAGACTATTCCTACTATATGCAGCTTCTCTTACGGTAGGATATTTTAAATTTTAGAAGGAAAATATGCGATTAACCTTCGTATTTAGAAGGCAGAATATTACACATTCCGTCCATATTAGAAGGTTTTTTTGGGATTTGGGAAGATTAACCTTCCGCAACAAAAGGTCCTAAAATGCTTCGGACGGAATATCCACCTATAAACAGAAGGTCCATGTTCAAATATTCCATAATTGCCTTCCATTTAGATAGGAATTAGAAGTAAAAGTGGTAGGAAAATGCAATTCCATCCAAATATATCATCTTTGTTGGTAGGATTTTTTGGAGGGTAATTTGCCAAATAAGAAGGAATTAGAGGATATTACTTCTGCAAATTTTCCTTCCTTTTTGACAGTTCAGAAGGAAATATGGAAAGCAAAGTTATCTTCCTAATTTTACCTTCCTTTTTGACTCAGAAGGATATTGAGGAAGGAAATAATTTTGATAGGAAATAGGAAATCGGAAGAATAATTTCTATACGTATAACCTTTCGAAATGGAAGGTAAAGTTGGACGGAAAATATTTGGAAGGTAATTTTGGATGGAAAAAAAAGTTCAAAATATCCATTTAAATTAGATGGAAATTTTCCTTCTGAGTCAAAAGGGACGTATCTATCTTCCAATTTCAGAAGATTATTTCTCTCAGTGTACCTACTTTGTGTTATTTAAAACTCCTTAAATAAAATAGTTATTATATATCTTAATAATATATAATTATTTATTTAAAATAGATTTAAGTAGAAAAGTAATTAAGTACTTTGCCTTTAAATTTGTAAACCCTCAAATACTTATTTTTCTATTAGGTTTATAACTGGGAACGCGGAACCCTATAATCCGATCTTTTTCTATGAAATATATACCTGAGAATGCAGTACCCTCAGTATGCGCCTTTCTTTATTTATAATTAGATCTTGAGACAGATGTTTCTTTGTTTCGTTTAGATCTCGGCAACGACGAGCGTACAATTTTGAAAATTATGGCTGATTCGTGTTTTATTTGTGAGAAGTCACTTTTAGAATGTGATTCTGTTAATGTAGCGCGTGGCTTGAAAACTTGAAAAACTGCAAGTATCGAAAGAAATGACGGTCACATAGACTTCTTAAATACATTAACCTCTCTGATGTTGAGTGTCGAAAAGTGTACATTACTAAAAAATCCATAGCAGCATCGAAACGACGCCTAGGAGAAGGTAAACCTTTACCATCATCCAGTGTATTTCGTAAAAAAAGGAATGAAGTGTTTAATTTTAAAAAACTGTGTTTATTATGTGGCCAAACAGCTGATAGAGCAGCAGTTAAGAAAAAAAGAAAAGTACCGATGCACGATCAGTAGCGAAGTACTCTGGAATTTAAAGGTGATGTCATCAAAAGAGCAGAAAAACAAATGGATTCCTTAGGATAATTAGTCAAGATCGTGTACTTTATGAGTATAACTTGATCGCAGATGAGGCAAAGTACCATACCGTTTGCTATCCTCATTTCTTGAATCGAGCACCATCTACTGAGAATAAGCCTCGCCGTATTTTCACGCTAGTGGTTACATTTTAAATGCGAAATCTGCTCATTTACATCTTCAAGATATGATGAAATTGGAAACTACAACGGATAGAAAGACTTTTGAGAACTTTAAAAATGGATTCTTCACTGTAAAACGAACAGAAAAAATAAATTCTGGTACATGGGCGGATATGGCAATAGAACAAAGTCTTATGAACTCTATAAAGACAAAACAAGGAGTATCTCGAATTCAAAGTACTCAAGAAAGTGTTTTATGTAACAAGGTTTATGCTATGTACGCTGCAAATACAATTTGTGAAGAAATTGAGAAGTTTTGTAACATTTCGTTACATTCTGCTGAACAACACGTTGATGCAAGATATTCAAAAGAAAAAAGAGATAACATTAAATGTTTAAAGATTTGTAAATGTTCACCACATTAATTTAAATTGTAATAAATATACAGCTGCTAAATAAAGAAAAAAATATTTTTACTTGTTTTATTTCTACTTAAAATCTACTTTCGATAAATTAATATAAAATTAAGATATACAGTAAGTATTTCATTAAATGAGTTTTGAATTACACAAAGTAGGTAAGCAATATTAAATGAATATATTAGATATACAAAGTAAAATGTTATTAAATAACATGTAAGTACCTATTATCTAATAAATAAAACAAATTATTAAATATTAATCATAATGTAATGATTTAATAACTTTATTTAGGGCATTATTTACCGAGATTCATAGTTGGCCTTGAATTACAGTATGTATGGCTGAGCGCTGCGCGCTCTCCGCCCTCTATCTCAAAAACGGTTGAGCGCATAAAAAAATGTTTGAAACAAAATTTGTCGCAAATCGTATGCTCTACATTTTTATAATAGATGTCAACATCATTGGAGCTATAGAAACCTAGATAATCGCGAAAAACCGATTTTAGTGACCTTTGACCTTGAATAACTCACGACGCAGACACGAGATTTTATGAGACTTTTGAGACAACTTATAGAACGCTAACATGAAGGTGTATACAAGTTTCCAGCTTATTATCTCTCATTCCGAGGTGAAACCCTAATTTGACTGGACTATTAGTTCCTGCCTCACCTTAGAATATTAGTCTGCGTAAAATTGACGCAATCATGAGCGAAATATTACCCTCTCATTCCAGATACCTCCTACCGCGAGGTGTACGCTGAGGTAAGAGCCAACCAATTTGAAATATTGCCGTAAATGCGATAAGTTTTATGTCGAGAGCATATTATGGATATATACCAAAGCTGTTTCAGACTCATTTAAAACAATTCAACTGAGTCGTATATTAAGCCAGTCAAATAAAACATGCAACACCAGAAAAAAATATTAATAACTGTTTTTTACAAGACTGCCCAAAAAAAGGAGTGGTAAGTGTTCAGGGTTCATATATGTATGTTTTTGGTTTCTTTACTCTACCATAACTTTTAGGCGCTCGAACCGATTTAGAAGTATGTGGTATTGTTAGAATCTTTATATCATCCCGAGTATTATATAGGATACCTAAGCTGTCCTAATGTTAATAAATAATTGCCCTAAATGGTTCCTTAAATGGCCAATTATCAAGTAAATAAAACAAGTTGTCTAAATGTCTAAATCTCCAAATGTCAATAAATTAACATAAATAAGTCGTGTTTAATGTCAAACGAAAGGTCTGATTGAGTGTATTTCGAAAACATATATGTATCTATATGTATAAATACAGAAACCACAAATATTTCACTAAAAAAACCGTAATCGTGTTTTTTATTGTACGAGATATTCCAACAAAAATGTCACAACGTGGTTTCGGTCTAAAAAGGCACCCGAATTTCAGTGTGTTCCGAATTTTAGGTCTTTAAGTGCAATATTTCGAGATTGAAGTATTACTAGCGCGCCCCCTGGTGGACCTATTTTAACCACAATCTTTTCAACTATTGCCATGACCAAATGATGCTTGCATGCCAAATTTAAGCTCAATCGGATGAAGCGTTTGAGCGCTACCGTGGAGGAATACACTCTCTCTCTCTCTCACACACACACACATACAGACACACACACACACACACACACACAAAGAAGTGCGTTCACAATACTTTCCTTGCCAGGAAAGTAAACAGTAATAATAAATAATAATACAATAAATCTTAATACAGCATTATAAGTTAGATATAACACGCTATATCGTACGTGCTGTATGTTTTCCCAAATGAATAAATAAATAAATAATAAACAGTTGTTCGATAGCTTTCATTTCAAGCAGCTTTGCGTAATCTATAAAACCTAACGGGGTGTTAATACAACTGACGTTATACAATCTTGGGTCATTTGGATATAAAGAGGTGAGTGAGTGAGGCGAGCACAGTTCTATAAAAGCTATAGGATAGGGGATATTAAATGTCTGTGGGTAATCCTAATTCTTGAGCTTTAGTGAGTTGCCTTGCGACACGCGAGCTTCGCTAGCCCAACTCAGGGCTTCCACAACCAGTTTACAAGAAATAATATCGTCTAAAGACGTGAATATAATATACGGACCATTGGTAATACATAAAATCAATGGTAATACCTACATATACATACATATATGATGGGATATAGACAAGGCATTAATATAAGTTTATTATGAGATTAAGCGAGTAAAACAAGTGACCACTGATGCTCTTCTCAATTTTTACACTATTTAAAAATAAGATTAGGATTAAATTTATTTCCGAAATTTAATACTTAATAATAATAGACTAAATTTTAACAAAAGAAAAACCTACTTCAAAATTTGCAAAGAGCAGCAGCCATGTCATGGTGAACGGGCTATCATGATTGAATGCGTATACAAAATTTTATGTACATATGTGCTGTTGACCGTTGAGGAGATCCCTCGTTGGAAGCCAACCCTATGTGCCGCAGTCCACGGTGAAACTTAAAACGGGCTGTCGTAATTGAATACCTACATATACAAAATTTTGTGTCTGTGCTGTTGACCGTTGAGGAGTTCCCTCGTCGGGAGCCAACCCTGGGTGCAGAAGCAATGTGTGTTCAGGGTCGGTCACATACACGGGTCAACACCCATCCGATGGCCTCCACGCATGGGGTGCGAACCTGGGTAGGACACTGGGTCAACCAGTCTCCCCTGGGAATCAAACCTCTGGCGCTCCTGGACGGTCTGCGCACCGAGCGGCGCAAGCCAATCGATTGTGCTCTCCGACTAACAGTCGGGGGAGTCTGGGAACTGTATTGTTTCCTATAGAGCGGGGGTGGTTGCCTACCTTACGGCGACTGCTCTTGAAATGACCATTGGCCATCCGATCCCGGTTCAGAGTCGGGCAAAGGACGCCTTGGTCCGCGATAGATTCGGTGTACACCGTTTCACCGCTTCGTAAGGGAGAGGACCGCGCAAGCGACCTCGAACTCGGAACCAATCGAGAGACCGGAGAAATCTGGTCACAATTGGAAGCAAGGGCGCGAGTGTCGGCCCGCCAGGTAACATTACTGGCTATCTCGCGGTAAAGGCGTTGGTCTCTTGCGGGTTGTGACGTAGCTAGATGTTGAAGTGCTAGATGTGTTGTGACGTAGCTAGATGTTGTCCATAGTCTTCTACGCTCACTGCAGGGCGACAGAACGAAAAATCGTTAAAACGTCCTGTGGTGACAGGCTCGCCCGTTGTAGTTGACACCGCAAGATGCAGAAGCAATGTCATGATAAAACTTAGAACGGGTTATCACAACTGAATAAGTATACAAAATATGGGGTCTGTGCTGTTGCCCGTTGAGGAGATCTCTCGTCGGGAGCCAACCCAGGGTGTAGAATCAGGTCATGCTTACCATAAAAATACATGAATTGTCATCGGAATTAAACCAACATGTAAATTTTCAATTTCATATGATAATATTTGAGGAGTTCCCTCAATTCCTCGTGGATTCCATCGTCAGAACAGGATGTTTGATAAAAATGGGACCAATCTGTAAGTATAATCTTTCGAATATAAAAAGAATTTTCAAAATCGGTTCATAAATTGCAGAGTTCTGAGGTAGCAAACATGAAAGACAAAAAAAAAACAAAAAAAGATACAACCTAATTGATAACTTTCTCCTTTTTATGAAGTGGGTTAAAAAGGTTACACACAAAGTCTGACTAACTAGGCCGAAGCCCGTACAAAGGTAGACACGGTTATGTTAGTTGTAAGATGTGAATTATGCGCATACTTATCAAAGTAATATAACTAAGGAAAGGAAAACAAAATAAAATAATAAAATAAAAAGTTAATACCTCTAATAAACAAGTAGTATGCATTTCGAGAGTGTTTTTAATCTGGGTAATTGAATAATGTGTAATGACACCTATTACCTTATAATCATGATGGCGAATATACTACGGGAAATGAATTCAAAAATAACCAATAAAAAATATTATTAAAATAATAATAACAATAATAAGAACAATATATTTTTATTATTATTTGTTGTGTAGGGCTTTTCTAAGGTCTTTGAGCCTTGTAACACTGCGGCCATTGCTGATCTTTTCTGTTCGCCACCTACTATGGTTCTGCGCTAAGCCTCTAGTCATTTAAGAACCTAAACAGGCTTTTGGTGCCAGATTGTTTTACCTCCTCAGGTTTGAGGTAATTCCCACTCAAGTGGGTGTATCTTTAACGCATCAGCGGGCAACACTCGCACATGAGGTGCAGGGGAGTTTCCTTTGCCCCTTAGCAGAACCTGCACATTTTCGTGTCCCGGAGCTTGAGGTTGTACATGTGTTTGTTTTCAGGCCACAATGCCCCGTGAGCGCCCTCACCAGTAGGCGTAGATTTCTCCTGTTTAGCGATAAGGCCTCACGGGCAGTCTTACGGTCGTAAGCCTTAATTTGCACTTTGAGGTTGTTTGCGCACAGAGTTTGAGGTTGAACATGTGTTTATTCAGGCCACAATGCCACAGGGAATTCAGTTGGGATACGCAGTTTTGCACCAGCTGTGAATTAATGGTATTCGAGGCTAGTGCCATAAGAGCTGCTTTGCTATCCGAGTGGACATAGATACCTACGGTGGTTGGCGTAGTTTTTATGGAGGATTATATCCGCACATTCAATAATGGTGTATACCTCCGCTTGGAATATGGAGGTGTATTTCCCCAAGTTTACACTTCTTTCGAAGTTTGGTCGCTCTCCATATACACCACAACCTATGTCAAGTCCCGATTTTACCCATCAGTATACCATTAAAGGCTACCGGCCTCCCAGTGCAGTTGGATTTTTAGCCAGTCGTCTCTGGGCGGCAGTTCCACTGTAAAAAGTTTTACAAAGTTTAGGAGTGGAAGCATGGGGTCAGATACCATGTTGAGAATCAAGAACTGATCTTAGGGCTTGTGAGATTCAGTTTGCCATCTCCCGGGCAGACAACCTGTAAATGCTGGCTTTCGCTTCCTGTTTTAAGTGTAGGGGCGGTAAGTAAAATGTGTAGGGGCGGTAAGTTCAGCAGTGCATCTAGAGCTGCTCCAGGAGTGGAGGACATTGCGCCAGTAGTCATGAGGCACGCCGTCCTTTGGATATTGCTTAGTTTAGTAATCACAGTTTCCTGGTTGGCTTTGTTGCACCATACCACCGCGTACAAGATTATCTATGAGCTATGAGCAAACACTCAGAAGATTTCTTCCTATGGACACAAAAAAATCTCTTGCACAGTCTCTCCTCTTGCCTCTCCTTGACTATGCAGATGTGGCTTATCTCGATTTATCAGAGGAACTGCTCAACAAACTTGAACGTTTGCAAAATGTATGCATACGATTCATCTTCGGTCTACGTAAGTATGATCACGTGTCCGACTATAGGGCACAGTTAAAGTGGTTGCCAATACGCCAAAGAAGAAATGTTCATATACTGGCTCTCCTATATCGTGTACTCACCCAATTAACACCATCCTATCTCCAGGAGCTTTTTGAACCACTAAGTTCCCACGGTCTCGTACTTCGGTCAGCCTCTGACAGTTTATTAAAAATTCCGAGTCATAATAGTGATTTCTATTCCTATTCTTTCTGTGTCCATGGTGCAAGACTCTGGAACGATCTCCCAGCAAATATACGAAACTCGCCTTCTTTACCATCGTTCAAGACTCACCTTAAGGATTACTACCTTTCTAAGAAGTAACCAGTTCTTCCCTTTCTCTCCTGTTCCTCTCCCAATTTCCTCTCCTCGGGCACTATTAGTCTTAAATTCTTCCACTTGTCTGTATGTTATGTAATAATCTTTATTTTCACTATGCGCGCATGTACCACTATGTTTAGGTTAGCTGTAAGACATTGCCATGTGGCAATAAGCTCGCCTTTTTTGTATACTTTTTTTAAGTGCAAATAAAGAGTTTATTATTATTATTATTAAATGTTAAGTTGAATAGTCAGGTTGCTAGAAAAGAAATATTAAAATAATAAGCTTAGAAGCAACAAATAAAAAGATGACAAGATTTAACAGTCAGGATGAGGAGGTGTTTCATGGACAATAACGATGATGACCACCACAATCTCGTGTCTGCCACCCCGCACCGCTACATAATTTTTCGGCCATTTTTAGTCTGCTTTAGTTGTCTTTTTTTTTCAAATAGCTAGGCGATAGTATCTTGTGGGCTCTTTTGGCTACAGTGTCCACAGCGTTTCATGGTTCATTGGGGGGGGGGGGGGTATCTCACTGCTCGAGGTATTCGATCGAGGTATTCAGAGGGATGCGGGCTTTGATGGGCTTTGATTGTACAAGCTTGCCCTCTCGAAACTCGCAGTATATGATGCGCTTTGCCACCCTCTCCCTCTGGGCATCCGAGACACCGTGCCAGCAAAACTGCCGCCGCATCAGAAATGTCCCTATGCCTAACCTTAGTTTAGCCTATCCTTACGTCAGGCTGAAATCCATGGCGGTTCAATCTGTGTCTCTGATGCGGTTCGACCATTTCATGATCCCGGACGGTTCCCGACGGTTCATGATCCCGGACGCACTGAAAATGTATGCAATTTTGTTCTCGATGTAAGTACCACGTTTCTTAGGAATGTAGGAGATTCCGAACTTAGAGGTGTCAACTATAACGGGCGAACCCGTCACCTCAGGAAGTTTTAACGATAATGATCGTTCTATCTCCCGTGAGGTGCGCGTAGAAGACAAGGAATACAAATATACCGTCTAACTAAGCCAGGCACTGGAAAGGTAAACATCGGGCAGCCTCGCCCCCTGACTACCAGTTTTGGAAGGATATCTCCGTCTGGAGCCATCATGATACCTCCGACCTCCCGACTGGTTACGGGTTCGAAGTCGCTTGCGCGACCTCTACCTGCCGTATATTTAGCGGTGATTTCGTTTGAATCTATCACGGACCATTGGCATCTTTTGACCGACTCTGAATTCAGGAAAAGGTAGCCAATTGGTCAATTAAAGAGTGGTTGGCGACAGGTCAACATCCAATCCAGCTGCTTAGAAGACAGTATATTTTCATAGCCTCCACACTTCTTAAATAATTAGTCAGAGTGCACAACAATTGGCTCAAGGCCAACGGTGCGCAGACCGTCCAGTAGCGCCGGAGAGCTTTCCCCAGGAGAAACCGATCAACAAGCCGTATAGCCTGGGATGCGAGATTTCTTCCCGAGGTAGTCCCTCACTCGAGGAGGCTACTGAATAGGAGCTGAATCGTGAGTTAGGCCGACTCAAAAACACGGTGGATCGTATAGCCAAAGCTGCACGAACCCATTCGCTACCAGGAGATTCGCAAGGAGGAGATTCGAGTACAAATCGTTCTCACCCAACTCACATGTCGCAACCCAATCCAGGCAAAAACTCAACTCACTGGTCAGCACCTATCCAGTAGCATCCAAGCAGAAGTGCGAGCCCGGGTAGGACTCTGTGCCTGCAGGCCAGTTCCCTGGGAATCGCCATTCGGGCGCTTCTGGGCGGTTTCCGCGCCGTGCGGCGTCAACCAATCGACTGTGAATTCCGATTAATAACCGGGGGCGTCTGATAACGGCTTTATTTCCTATATTTCCTAATTTGCATATATTATATATCGTATTTGACGTTACTTTGCTTATTTTAGGACCTTGGTACTGTCCTGTGTATATATATATAAACATAATCGACAAATTACTCACATCCAAAATGTAACCATAAATTGTTTGGTGTGTCTGTACATGCTGATATACCTACTAATGTATATATCTATTCGAATTTAATGCCAAACCAGAACTCCCGTCAATGTAGCGGCACATTCTTAAATATGCCTTTTCTTTCAATGCCGAAAATTTGGATTTTGAAATCGTAACAGGCATAAAAAATCTATCGGTTGTCAGCATGTAAATAGTCCGAGCAACTCGTAATCTTACTCGTAAAAAAGATTAATATTCTTGAAAATAATTGTAACTTCGTATTGAATTTCCAAGTTACGCACAAATAGCATTGGGACCTTTACTATGGAAAAAATCCCCACGGCGGACAAAGCTGAAACATACCTCAATTGAAAGCTTTTAACCTGTAGTTTTGCTAAGCAAAGGGGCATTATTGTGGCGTATGGGAATACCGAAATATAATAACATTAATAATTCAGGTACGGTGATCGTATTATTTTAATGTTGTACTGAATGTAAATGTTTAGTACCTACTGAATGTAGATCTATTTAGTGTTATTTGATGACCAGCTTGATAAAGCTATTGGAAAGCCTCTTAAAGAAAAACTTAAGCCTCAATTGGAGGCATTTTGTGTTGCAAAAAGGAAAAAGCTCGATTGTTGAGATATATGGATGATGAGTGATCGTTCGTCGACGGTAAAGGGACCCATAAACTAACATGCACAATCGAAAGTCGTGCACATCCGTAAGTATATCTCATTCAAACATAAGCGTTTCCCAATCCAAGCTGGGATTTCCTTCGCTGCTATTCAAGTAGCGTTTACTAATTTTATTTTACTGCGAATCATCATCCTATGAACGGATTATTTACAAAACCTTATCAAATATAAAAATATTATACAGTTTTTTTACCGTGTTTCTTTAAACATTTGCTAATGTTATACAATTTTATACAAGTTTACCTTATTTTTATATTATTATATAGTCTTTAGTATAAACTTCTCTGCCAGAAATTAAGATTGAAGTATCTTCTTTCATTTCATTGTGCATTGGAGGTTTTTTATTTTTATTTCGATTCAATGGCTCGTTGATAACTAACGCAGCCTAATAATGTCATATTTTAAATATTGGAAACGTACGAAATTTTGAATTATTTCGAAACGTCATCCTCCATTTATGAAACGGCCTTTGCCGATGTGATCAAAGTGTTTTATTTTAGTTTTTTCGCTTTAATTAGCCTCAATTGGAGGCATTTTGTGTTGCAAAAAGGAAAAAGCTCGATTTTTGAGATATATGGATGATGAGTGATCGTTCGTCGACGGTAAAGGGACCCATAAACTAACATGCACAATCGAAAGTCGTGCACATCCGTAAGTATATCTCATTCAAACATAAGCGTTTCCCAATCCAAGCTGGGATTTCCTTCGCTGCTATTCAAGTAGCGTTTACTAATTTTATTTTATATATATATATATATATATATATATATATATATATATATATATATATATATATATATATATATATATATATATATATATATATATATATATATATATATATATATATATATATATATATATATATATATTATATATATATATATATATATATATATATATATATATATATATATATATATATATATATTTATATATATTATATATATATATATATATATATATATATATATATATATATATATATATATATATATATATATATATATATATATATATATATATATATATATATATATATATATATATATATAAATATATATATATATATATGTATATATATATATATATATATATATATATATATATATATATATATATATATATATATATATATATATATATATATATATATATATATATATATATATATATATATATATATATATATATATATATATAAATATATATATATATATATATATATATATATATATATATATATATATATATGTATATATATATATATATATATATATATATATATATATATATATATATATATATATATATATATATATATATATATATATATATATATATATATATATATATATATATATATATATATATATATATATATATATATATAATATATATATAATATATATATATATATATATATATATATATATATATATATATATCTTATATATAAAATTCTCGTGTCACAATGTTCGTTCCCGTACTCCTCCGAAACGGCTTGACCGATTCTCATGAAATTTTGTGAGCATATTGAGTAGGTCTGAGAATCGGCCAACATCTATTTTTTATACCCCTTAGTGATAAGGGTTGTCCACCCTTAACATTTTTCTTTAATTTTTAGTCATTTTTTAAATTTTTTTATTTTTTTTATTATGTCGCATTAAAAAATACATACAACCCTAAATTTTTACCCTTTTATCACCAACCCCTATTTTTTAATAGCCATTTTAGTAATTTAATCATTTTTCATCCCCGGTCGATAACTGATCAATCGTCATTTAATTAGTTATCCCCGCCAGTTGTCTACAGGTGTCACTTCTGACCCAGTAAACAGCACGGAGTAGGGATGAGAACGAAGCCGGTCTCCTGTTTCTCTCACACAATAAGACTTCTCTCACTCCCTACACAGTTGTCGGCCATCATTATTGTTTATGCATCAAGTGTAGTAGTAACGTTGACAATTATTATTTTGATAGCTCAGTGTAACTCTCATATTAACTATTAATCATTCCTATTTTATTAATAATAATAAAATTATCAATTTAGAGTGTATTTTGCACGATTAGTTAATCAAGTGATTTTCATAACCTCAAAAGTACTCAACACGTGGCACGAGCTTCCACCAACAACGGCTTTTGTGTTGTAAGTATACTTTTTTTTATTTATATCGAAAATGTTGTTGGAAACGGTCAAAAAAGATTCGGTGGAATTTAATTTTTATTAAAATTGGGCAAACTTTTTTTTGTATAAATTTTTTTTTACCATTTCTAACCATATATTTTCGATATGATTATGAAAAATAAAATTTTTCGCTTCTGTAAAACAGTCTAATGTTTACATGAATATGTAAATGAATGTGTGTACCAAATATTAAATACATTATAACTAGGGCCAAGATTCTTGCCGTGATTTCATTTTAACATTTTACAATTAATGCTCTTAAGTTTTTGACATTACGGCAAATATATTTGATCTTATAAAAATGTAATTTTAATTTAATTTTATTAAAAAAATGTAATTTAACAATTAAGATTTTCATAGTTTCCAAAAATTTGAATCAATATTATGAATCTTTTTTTTGAAATATCGATGGAAATATTGGTTGTATGAGAAAATTATAAGAGACAATTTTTTTTGTGAAACTTTCGTCTAAATTTTTTTTCCATAAAATTTATATTTTTGCTATAATTTCATAAATCCAAACTAATCATTTCAAAACTGCGGCAAAAATCCTGGCCCTAATTATACCTTTAACATTTTTCATCATTAAGTAATTTCATTAATTCTATTTATGTGTGTTTTGTACAGTGAGCAATGCCAAGAAAACGCAAAGGGACTGATTTGAGCCGTAATACAAGTAAATCTCGAAGCTTGGGAAATAGAAGATCCGAAAGAACCGAAGAACAAATCCAGCAACAAAATACTGATGCACGTGTCAGAATCGCGCAATTGCGTCAAGAAGAGTCAGAAGATACACGAGCTGAACGCAATGAAGTACGCCAAATCGAACTGCATCTGATTTAATGAATACTGAAATGAATCGTGAACTGCAGTACAGCACTGTAGAAATGGCAGCGATTGTTGCCCGCAATGTCCCACTAATGAATGAGGAACAAAGAACCATTTATGATCGCATTATGCTCGCAGTTTCAGCTGGACAAGGTGGGTTCTTCTTTTTGGATGCACCGGGTGGAACTGGCAAAACATTCGTTATTTCGCTAATTCTTGCTGAAATACGATCAAATAATGGCATCGCATTGGCCGTGGCATCATCGGGCATTGCAGCAACTTTATTGGATGGAGGCAGAACAGCTCATTCAGTATTTAAGCTGCCACTAAATATTCAGAATAACCCTGACGCAGTATGCAACATTAAGAAACAATCGTCCATGGCCACCGTGCTGAAACAGTGTAAAATTATCATCTGGGATGAATGTACTATGGCACACAAACATTCGCTTGAGGCGTTGAACAGGACATTGAAAGATATTAAAAACAACGACAAACTATTTGGCGGAACTCTGTTGGTCCTTTCAGGTGATTTCAGGCAAACACTTCCAGTCATTCCACGTTCAACATACGCTGATGAGATCAACGCTTGCTTAAAATCATCTCCATTGTGGCGTAATGTTGAAAAAGTACAGCTGAAAGTAAATATGCGCGTTCAAATGCTTCAAGATCCATCCGCTGAAACATTTTCAAAACAACTCTTATATATCGGTGATGGAAAAGTTGCTATAGATGAAACTGGATACGTAAAATTACCGACCGATTTCTGCACAATCGCTGATTCGCAAGATACTCTCATTGAACAAATATTTCCCGATGTACACACACAGTACATAAATCATGAGTGGCTTGCAGAAAGAGCAATTTTAGCGGCAAAAAATGTAGACGTTGACAATTTAAATCTGAAGATACAAATGTTGTTGCCAGGGAACTTGGTATCATATAAATCTATTCATACAGTTTGCGACGACAGCGAAGCAGTAAATTTTCCCACAGAGTTTTAGAACTCACTGGATTTGCCAGGCATCCCACCCCATAATTTACAATTAAAGGTTGGATCTGCGATTATCTTGCTTCGTAATTTGAACCCGCCCCGGCTGTGCAACGGTACGCGATTAGTCATTCAAAAATTAATGAAAAACGTGATCGAAGCCAGCATTTTAAATGGCAAGTTCCGAGGTGAAAATATATTAATACCACGGATTCCTATTATACCTACAGATGTGCCAATTCAATTCAAACGTATTCAGTTTCCGATTAGATTGGCATTTGCAATGACAATCAACAAATCCCAAGGTCAAACGATGTCTATTTGTGGCTTAGATTTGAGAACACCATGTTTTTCACACGGACAATTATACGTGGCATGCTCTCGAGTGGGTAAACCATCCAGTTTGTTTGTGTTAGCTAAAGATGGACTAATAAAAAATATTGTTCACGCTATAGCATTAAGAGATTGATATTGTTTGTTAGTGTTACTGTCGTAATTGTTTAATTAATGATATATAATTTTAAGGAATAAATTATAATAACTTAAAAATAATGTTTGCCTTTTGTTATTTTTATATTCCCTCATCGTTCACAGTGCTCCATGCCTATTTCACGCATATACCACATTCTTACACACTTACAATAGGTAAGCTATTTTTTGTCTACACTAGAAATTACTTAAAAATTATTTATATGGCAAAACAACGTTTGCCGGGTCAGCTAGTATATATATATATATATATATATATATATATATATATATATATATATTATATATATATATATATATATATATATATATATATTATATATATATATATATATATATATATATATATATATATATATATATATATATATAATAAATATATATATATATATAATAGTTTTGTGTATATATTCTTTTTAGAATTGATCAATAAGATGATTATAAAGTAAATAATTATAAAAGCCACTTACATCGTGACGAAGGATTCCCTTGATCGGATTCGGGAATGCTTTAGGTGTTAACGAGAATGATGAATGCCTCTCACTTGCGGAAAGAGGAGTAGGTTTAAGTTGGGCCCATTTTACAACTAGTAACGCTCACCCTTCATCCAATTATCTCAAAAATTAAGCTACAATCCTTCTTTATACGTAAACTCACTCAATTTCTATTATTTCAAGGGAAATAACAAGACAAGACGAGCTACTTGACAGATGGAAGAATTAAAATTTTCGAATTTCGTTTTTTTATTTTCTAAAGGTGCGATATAAAGAAGCTACGATCAATATTCAGCTGAAAACTTAAAACTAAAAGCGTGACATGCCCTCATATCAATGAAAGGAAGCAGTCAGCTCTTTCCTATTAGTTGGAAAGATTACCTTTAACCTAAATGGATTATTTACAATGAACGAAACATAAAATATGTAAAAATTCAATATTTTGAAATATTTGATAGTTTTGTGTATATATTCTTTTACGCTGAAAGATGAGCAATATTTTGAATTAAAAAAACCCTTTAAACGATTTTTCAAAAAACCGAACCGTAACCGGAAAAAAGTATGCATATATCTGGTATATTGGTTGGGAGATCATAGGGGGAAGTCTCCTAACACTGGACCGGCACCTATCTTCGGACACTAATAGTATCTCGGCAAGTCGCGGCGCGATCGATACAAAGACGGGTGAAAAGGGAAGCGTACGATTTTCCTTTTCCTACGCCTATGTATCGATCGCGCCGCGACTTGTCGAGATACTATTAGTGTTCGACGCTAGGTGCCGTCTGGCGTTAGGGGACTTACCCTATACACGATGCAAACTCATTACACTGCGTACATAAGAACCATATTTTATAAGATACATCTGAAATAAGCCTACATGCCCGTAGAAGAAAACGGAGTGTCTTGTATGCAGTGGCGTAGCGTGCCTTGACGGGGCCCCGTATAAAAATTTGTTTGGGGACCCTTAGGAAGGGTAAAGATTTCTTACAAAAGAATAAAAAATGTTTGCATAAGATTATAAGAAATATGTATTCATCATAATTATCTATCTATCATAATTATTCCAAAAATTTTACAAACAATTGAAATTTTCACAATTCAAATTCAAATACAATCTCCTTGCCTTTTTTCGGCAAACTGATTTATTAAATCATTTATAGCTGATGATGACTTTAGTTTTTCTTAAGTTTCTGCCTCTATGGACAATAGAGGCAGAAACTTAGTGGGAGTGACAGGTCTGACAGGCGTTCATGTCCCATCGGAGTTCTTAGGTATTTTTTTATCAGTTTTAATTTTGAAAAACTTCTTTCAGCAGTTGCAATTGTAACTGAAAGGGTCATGAATAAAAAGCATGGTGTTACCTATTACCTCCGGAAAACTGGATGCAAGACTATTGAATTTTATCAGCAATAATTCAATGAGTTCCTTAATGGAATGAATTTTTTGAATTTCAGATTTTAAGCATGTTTTTATAGCCATTAATTGGTGATAAAGAATAACTGAGAGGTCGTTACTGTATTTAGCCGACAGTTTTCCGGAATCGTTTAATATCTCTTCGTTTGAAGAAGACAGGAGTTTCTCCGGTTGTAACATTTCGAACATACTACTCAGGTCGCCAGGTCAGGTCAGGTCAGGTTGGGGGCCCCCGTAGCCCGGGGGCCACGTATAATTGATACGGCAGATACGGCGGTAGCTACGCCCCTGCTTGTATGGTTTCGTGACGATAGTCGTGTTGCAAGTATCTGCACGCGGCTTTAGACCAGTATGGGATCGGATAGGAGAGGAAATGGCTGGAGTTGGGAGTTTATCCGCGACTGGCGAGGCTCGGTGGCCGTGATGGAGTGCTCGCTTCCGTGCCGTGTCGGTGCTATCATAATTTTCGAGCTCACAATCTAACGGTACCACTCAAATTAACCACGCCACGAACACCGCCGCCAATTGCTCATTTCCTATCGTCATCCACACCGACAAGGGCTAGCACCCAACATCAACTGGAATTAGTTCAGTTTCAGTTTTTATCCAGTGTAAATACATTACCTACACATACTTGAGAGTTGTCAACTACTACGGGCCAACCCGCCACCCCATGAAGTTATAAAGATATATACTCGTTCTTTGAACCGTAAGGTGAACGCAGAGACTTATGAAAAAAAGTCCACCATCTAACTACGCTAATAATCCCGTGATAGTCTGGGAATTAAACGCAGCGGTCCGACCTCACGCCATTACCACCAGATTTAGACAGATTTCTCCGTCCCCCAGTGGACACAGATTCGAAGTCGCTTGCGCGTCTGATGCTAGCGGTAATTCAGTTCGAATTTATCGCGGACTGTAGCGCCCTTTGCACGTCAATATCACACGGGATCGGGTGGCCAACGGATCGTTTCATATCAAAGGTAGCTGACATCAGATCAACCACCCCCTCTGCTTAGGAACTTTCCATCCAACTATGCTAGGATGCTAAGGAAGCCGAAAAACATGGATGTCTCAAAACTGATCGATGATTTTGCAGAGTGCAAATCAAGACTAAAATCAATCTAGAAATGTATTTGCTTGTATTTTTATAATCCATTAAATAGTTCATTTAAATACGGTAATATCCAAAAATTGGTGCAATTGTAAAAATATTCTGTGGGTATTTTTAAGCTATTGCATAGCTTTTATCGCGGGCCTAGGGCCAGCGCGGCGACCGAATGAAGAAATTTCTTAAAGAAAATTTATAATTTTAAACTGATAATTACCTACGTCTAAACGAGTACTGCTTACGATTCGAAAAAAATATATGTTAAACAAGAACATTTTCGTAATATTCTTACCGTGAATATTTTAGATTTTGTTTATATTACATAGTGTAATTAATTTGTGAAATTAGGTCTAACCGAACACAAAAACGACTACTACGCAAATACTATCTGGCGTATTATTATGAAACCTGCACCATTTTAAAGATAATTTAATTATCAATCTTTTAATCTACGTTTTTTTTCGAATAATCCGTTTTTCTTGCTTTATCGAATAAAAAATTCGTGCGCTGCGCTCTATCGGAAGACGTTTAAATTATTCCGAATCATTTGCTTTCGCAGCCGCAAATGATTCGGAATAATAATAAACAACGTTTTCCGATAGAGCGCAGTTATCTGATATCAGAAAAAATAAAATTAATAAAATAAATAAATAATTATAATTGCATAAATTGTTAAAAATACTATGCAATAGCTTTACCGCGGCAGTCCCCGAGTGCCACACGTATTTATTTAGCCTAACCAGTTTCTTACTAGTAGTACTCAAAATAAAGTGACAAAGACTGACATAATTTTTTTCATTTCTCACTAACATTGAAAGGTGGAGAAATATAATTCAGTAGTTAAATTTAGACTTTTGATTACTATTAGATTTTTGAAGATAGATCCCTGAGTGAATCACTTAAAATACATTATCATTTCGACGCATCTGATACGTCGGCAATCAATTAAATTATTTCAAAACTTAAATTACTTCAATTAAATTATCTCAATTAAATTATTTCAATTAAATTATTTCAAAATCTAAAACTTAATAGCTCTTAATTAAACTACGATTTAACTTCTCCCATCAATCTAGATTTCCCGTAAAGTCAAGGTCGGCTGCCTGCAACGCAGGTACTCTCGCATTACAGGCGGATAGGCTAGTTTCACCACACCCTGAGGGCTATTAGCTACCGGCACTAACTATCCGTGCTGCTTCCCAATGGTAGGACCTCCTAGCCGAAGGGAGCCCTTACATGCAGTTTTGAGTGAACCGAATCAATTAGTGAATACGGAACTGGCGCCCTGGACATTCTGACATTCATAAAAACGAAAACCCTTCATAAAAACATTCCTGACATTCATAAAAACAGCCCTGACATTCATAAAAACTTTTTGTTCGCGTATTCATGAAATTCATTTTAATTCAAAAATTCCTATTAACATTAGTTTCCCAAATAATCGGCACTCATTACAATATATATATATATATATATATATATATATATATATATATATATATATATATATATATATATATATATATATATATATATATATATATATATATATATATATATATATATATATATATATATATATATATATATATATATATATATAGATATATATATATATATATATAGTTATATATATATATATATATATATATATATATATATATATATATATATATATATATATATATATATATATATATATATATATATATATATATATATATATATATATATATATATATATATATAAAATAAAATTTGTAAAA
Source organism: Micropterix aruncella (assembly GCA_944548615.1). NCBI lineage: Eukaryota > Metazoa > Arthropoda > Insecta > Lepidoptera > Micropterigidae > Micropterix > Micropterix aruncella. The sequence continues at coordinate 28,508,527 of OX155971.1, read as the reverse complement.
GCTACTTAAAAAGTGGCGAAGGAAATCCCAGCTTGTATTGGGAAATGCTTATGTTTGAATGAGATATAGGTACTTACGGATGTGAACGACTTTCGACGGTGCAATGTAAGTTTAAAGGTCCTTTTGCAGTCGACTAACGATCACTATTCATCCATATATCTCATAAATAGGGCTTATCCTTATGCAACACAAAATGCCTTCAATTGAGACGAATTAAGCGAAAAAATACAAAATTAAACTATTGATCACTTCGGCAAAGCCGTTTTATAAATGAAAGTGACATTACGAAATAAATCAAATTTCGAATGCTACCAACATTTTAAATATGATACAATTGGCTGAGTTTGTTATCAACGAGCCATTAAATCGAAATAAAAATGGCTGGCTATCTCGCGGTAAAGGTGTTGGCCTCTTACGGGCTTGTGGCGTAGCTAGACGGTGGACTGTTTTGTCCTCAAGTCTTCTGCGCTCACTCCAGGGAGATAGAACGACTAATCGTTAAAACTTCCTGATGTGACGGGCTCGCCCGCTGTAGTCGACAACCCAAGTTGCCTTTCTGTTTAGTAACAGTGAGTCCCCAGTAGTAAAAAAAGTATCTCGCTCCCTTCAACCCGCTTAAATTGAAAAAGACGACATAGTCCAAGAGCCAGCGATAAAAAAGTGCCAGTTTTGGAAAAGCCGATACTTTCAGATCAGACAGTATTATGGCCATAGAATGCCAGGGTACAGCCAGCAGGCCAGAATCTAGGACACCTGGCGCTGGCGTACTAGGAAAGGGTGGTTGCGTACCTTACGGCAACTGCTCTTGAAATGACCATTGGCCATCCGATCCCGGGTGTGAAGCGGGCAAAGGACGCCATGGTCCGCGATAGATTCGGTATTCACCGTTTCACCGCTTCGTAAGGGAGAGGACCGCGCAAGCGACCTCGAACTCGGAACCAATCGAGAGACCGGAGAAATCTGGTCACAATTGGTAGTTAGGGCGCGAGTGCCGCCCGCCAGTTATCATAACTGGCTCCTCGCGGTAAGGCGTTGGTCTCTAACGGGTTGTGGCGTAGCTTGACGTCGCATTGTTTTGTCCAAAGTCTTCTACGCTCACTGCAGGTCGACAGAACGACTAATCGTTAAAACTTCCTGTGGTGACGGGCTCGCCCGTTGTAGTCGACACCTCAAGATGTTAGTCAGAGTGCACAGTCGATTGGCTCAAGCCGCACGGTGCGCAGACCATCCAGGAGCGCCAGAAGGTTGATTCCCAGGGGAAACTAACCATAGGGTCAGAGTCCTACCCAGGCTCGCACTTCATGCGTGGAGGCCGTCGGATAGGTGTTGACCCGTGAGTGTGACCAACCCTGAACAGAATGGGTCTTCGAGGCCAACTCAGCAAGGGCCCATTAACTCCCAGAAAGGCACTCATTGAAAAGGGTATTATAATTTATTAAAAAAAAAAAAGTCGCATTTACTTGGATATTATTTGGATATCGATGACTCTTCGCCAATCCGAATCGGATTTAATGAAATTCATACTATCCGAATCGGATTTAATAAAATTACCTACCGAATTTGATGTTTCTGCGGATTTGAAGGTCAAATCTTAATGAAACTCAAATTAAATACGTTAATTAAAAAAGTTTTCCATCAATTATCCAGCGCCGCTCAGCGGTCTGTAGCAGAACTTTTTTAAGTCGAGACGCAAGCCCCAGCAGCGTAGCAGATATTAACCGTGCGACTCAAGAGATGGCAGATGAGAGCTTCAAACGAGACACAGCTATGTTTGCATTCGTAATGCTGTCTCGTTCTGGCAGCGGATCCGACCGGGCAAGCAAGGTCAGAACCACATGAGTAAACGTCTCGAACCGCCGATAGGTCTCATATTGCACACTTATACGAGCGGAAATTCCGAAGAGTTGGGGCGGTTCCGACGCGTCCAATCGATGTGCATTTTGTTCCCGCGGCCGCTTTGGCGCATGGTCGGCGAGGTGTAATCTGTTCTGATCCGAACCGGCGTTGCCATACGGGGTTTTTTCACAGTTCCGCATTAAATCGGTGAATATTAAAAACACATATATTTCTAAAATTTTTGCAATATTACACATTATTTTATTATATTTTTATTTTATTCTTCTCATACATATTATATATTACAATGTAGTGTTAATACTCTGCTTATATAATTTCTATATATTATTACCTATTTTTCTACTTAAATTTATTGAATATAATGAAAGGTTTATTTAAAAAAAATACGTGTGGCACTCGGGGATTGCCGCGGTAAAGCTATTGCATAGCATTTTTAACAACTTATGCAATTATAATTAATTATTTATTTTATTTATTTAATTTTTTCTGATATCAGATAACTGCGCTCTATCGGAAAACGTTGAAATTATTCCTAATCATTTGCGGCTGCGGTAGCAAATGATTCGGAATAATTTAAACGTCTTCCGATAGAGCGCCGCGCACGAATTTTTTATTAGATAAAGCAAAAAACCGGATTATTCGAAAAAAATCGTAGATAAAAAGATAGATAATTAAATTATCTTTAAAATTGGGCAGGTTTCATAATTATACGTCAGATAGTATTTGCGTAGTAGTCGTTTTTGTGTTCGGTTAGACCTAATTTCACAAATTAATTACACTATGTAATATAAACAAAATCTAAAATATTCAAAGCTAAGAATATTAGGAAAATGTTCTTGTTTAACATATATTTTTTTCGAATCGTAAGCAGTACTCGTTTAGACGTAATTATCAGTTTAAAATCATTAATTTTCGTTAAGAAATTTCTTCATTCGGTCGCCGCGCTGGTCTAGGCCCGCGATAAAAGCTATGCAATAGCTTAAAATTGTTTAATTTTAATTTCATACATTTTTTTAAACTTTTCATTTTTAGTTTTAATTTTCATAAAAACACATTGTTAAAGTAAATCCGTTGTTAGATATAAAAAGTCTCTAAAAATTGGAATCAAATGCGTCAGTTCGCGCGCTAACAAACAAATGTTAACTTATCACAGCCAGATACACACCTTATAGGTCTAGTTAGTTGTGCGATTTCGACTCATTTCGGATATGCTAGCACATTTATATGCATAGAGCTATGCTTTTTCTCTATACTAATGTTTAATTTTAACGATTCTGCATATACAATCGTATATATGTCCATGTCTTTTTTTGTACATTACTTTATAAAATAAATAAAATAAAATAAATAAAATAAAATAAAGCGTCCAGACGGTAATATATTTGTGAGACTTTGCTATCGACATGAAATTCGGTATATACATTTTGAGCGGATATACTATATAACTTACTTACCTGCATTGAGCCCGATTTACAAGAAACAATTAAAAATGCAAAAGAAAAATGAAAAAAAAAATATTTTATCTAGAAATCGACTAATATCGCGGCTATTTGACATTATAAATAGGTTGAAACTGAATTTACCGCGTGGTTTGTAACACCCGATATTACGGCGATGTTGCAACCATTGTTAGCCAGGGTAGACTGTCTATTTTATATAATTATTTAGAGTTGATGTCATCGGTAAGGCCAAATTCCAGGCGACTAGTCTCTACAAAGGACTTTAAATAATTTACGTAAGAGAATAACTACATAGGACCTTTCTTTGGACTTTTAAATAAATTTGCCTGATAAATTAATGGCGAATAATAACATTGATAGTTTCAAGAGATCCATCCGGGTGTATCTGCCTAAAATCAACATGTACCTACCTATGCGCTTTAACGACATTATAAAATATTTTTAAAACAGCATCGTACCTACCAATGTAATTTATTGTAGATTTTTGAAATGTCATTTGTTATGTTATTGTCTATTTTTGTTATTTGGAATAAGTTTGGAGTAATTTTCTCTATATGATTCTTTGTTAAATTGATCATTCTTTGTTTATGATTTATTTATTTATTTATGGTAATGTACATAATATGCAACAAGCGTAACACAAATCATAATTAAAATATATACACAGGGATTACAATTTAACCTTAAATTAATAAAACCAAGTTATGTCACGCTTAAATGTGATAATAGTCCCATGCCGCCCAACTAAGTAAGAACTTGTTCCAGGGCAGGCATTTTAAACATAGGCAAAATAAGGCTAAATATCATACATGTTTGTTTAAAAGCAGGAAATAATATACAAATAGATTTAAAAAAAATATATAATAAGAATATCGCATATAAATAAAAGTTACATTTTTTAATAATTTTAAATAGTCACAAAGAAAAAAGAAAAAATAAAATAATTATTTGAAAACAGTATATAATAAAATAATAATAAAATTAATAATAATAATCACAAAGAGGCAGTCAAATACAGCTAGATAGTGGATAGTCCTTGGTTTATTATGAACGTTCCAGGCCCAAGCATCCATGAAACCAGTTTTCTCTTACATATTGATGTAATATATTATGTCATTCGTGTACAATTGTAACGGTTGTAATGGAAATGTTTTTATATTTTATTTTGTTGTTTGGGGCTTTTCTAAGGTCTTTATGAGCCTTGTAACAATGCGACCATTGCTGATCTATTGTGTTCGCCACCTGCTATAAATCTGCGCTAAGCCTCGTGTCATTTAAGAACCGCCACATGCTTTTGGCGCCAGATTGTTTTATCACCTCAGGTTGGAGGTAATGACCACACAAGCAGCTTTATCTTTTACGCATCAGCGGGCCACACTCGCATATGAGGTGCAGGGGAGTTTCCTCTGTCTCTTGGCAGAACCTGCAAATTTTCGTGTCCCGGAGCTTGAGATTGTACATGTGTTTGTTCAGGCCACAATGCTCCGTGAACGCCCTCACCAGTAGGCGTAGATTGCTCCTGTTTATCGATAAGGCCTCACGGGAAGTCTTACGGTCGTAAGTCTTAATTTACGCTTTTGAATGATTCAAACCTGTCGTTTTGTTCCAGCGATTGATTGTTTGTTCCAGTGGATTGTTCTAAACATATTTTTTTCTGGCATTAGGTTTGCAAGGCTTTTTGGTACAATGGAAATGAATACTGTTCATTTTTATTTATGTATACCCGAAAAACATTACTTTGTAGTATCAGAATTGATTGCAGAAATACATTTAAAGAATTACTTTAAATTATAAACTTGCCTGCACTTAGCCCCGTTTCCGAGTTCGAAAATGAAAAAAACTATTTTTTATCTCATTATTTAGGGTTGGGCCTATATACACCCAAAAAACTACTATCTGTAGGCTCAGTCAATTGCAGAAATATTATTAATTATATAACTTTAAATTAGAACCGAATATGTAAATAAATAATATGCAGGTGATACTGTACTTGCTATTTGCTAGCAGACTGGAAGAACTCCAGCTCTTGATATCATATAAATTTGGCGTTTACCTTGAAACAGGCACTACCTAACAGTCCACCCTAGACAACGGCGACTGCACCGTCGCCGAGACGTCGGGTGCTACAAAATTCACGCGGTAAATTCGTTTTTTTATTTATATTGTCAAACAACCGCGATAGTCTCCAATTTCATAAGGCACTGCCTAGTTAGAAGTGATGCAAAATCATTTTGTAATAATAATTCCTATACATTATTTTTTGGATATCTGAATAAATAAAATAAAAAATACGTGTGGCACTCGGGGACTGCCGCGGTAAAGCTATTGCATAGCATTTTAAAAAACTTATGCAATTAAAATTATAAATTTATTTTATTTATTTTATTTTTTCTGATATCAGATAACTGCGCTCTATCGGAAAACGTTGAAATTATTCCGAATCATTTGCGGCTGCGTGCGGTAGCAAATGATTCGGAATAATTTAAACGTCTTCCGATAGAACGGATTTTTCGAAAAAAATCGTAGATAAAAAGATAGATAATTAAATTATCTTTAAAATGGTGCAGGTTTTATAATAATACGCCAGATAGTATTTGCGTAGTAGTCGTTTTTGTGTTCGGTTAGACCTAATTTTACAAATTAATTACCTACACTATGTAATATAAACAAAATCTAAAATATTCAAAGCTAAGAGTATTAGGAAAATGTTCTTGTTAAACATATATTTTTTTCGAATCGTAAGCAGTACTCGTTTAGACGTAATTATCAGTTTAAAATAATTAATTTTCGTTAAGAAATTTCTTCATTCGGTCGCCGCGCTGGCCTAGGCCCGCGATAAAAGCTATGCAATAGCTTAATAAATAAAAGACTTTTATATAAATAGGGTAATTAAATGTACGGCGGGTGGGACAATACATATTATTTTTTGCCAGATAAACGTATTGAATCGTATACGGTATTTTTATCGAAACGATAAAAAGTTGATTGTATAACTGCGCGTTGGCAACTCCGTTCAGACCGGTCGGCTTCGATCCGGTCCGCTGGGGCGCCTCGGCAATTTCCGTGCAGCCGAGCCGAGCCGACGGACAAACGCTTCCTATGGAATAGTTTCGTTCTATGAATATTCCGTTTAATTTTGCGTTAAACGTTTATACCAGTTATACATGATGAACGAAGAGAAGCTGCTCTCCTTAGTACAGACCTACCGGGAGCTGTACGACAGTTCCGATCGGAATTATCACAATCAAGTGAGGCGCGACAACGTATGGGAAGCTATCGGAGGGGAGATGGGAGAAAGCGGTAAGCTCTTTCTTTTTCTTCTTCTTTAAGTGAATTTAGCAGACGTTTTAGAATAAACCACTCCACATTTGAGGAGGACCAGTAAGTGGGCAAAATGCGTGAGTGATCACGTATTTTTATTTCATTATTTATACAACAAAATATATTTAAACACAAAGAGGAAGACTTTCATTTTATAGAAATTTAAATGGTAATTTCACAAAAATATGTTTTCTGTTCTATTGGTTTCATAGAAAAAAAATATTAAAAATAAAACACAAACAAAATCATTGGAAAAATCATATCTGTCTAGTTGTCAAATTTTCCAACTGCAAAAAAAATATTTATGCTTTTGTTTATTTTTTAATTCTTACACTAAAAGTTGCCTTTTTGCTCGTACTGATTTACCCACTTCAAGGATGTCACTAATTAAAAACTCACCTGTAGAATTATATCCTTTCCCCAACCCCCTCTCCCTCTTTCCCCACCAACCTCCCCCTAAGGTCAAGCCCCTACCCTCCCCCCTATCCCCCCCGCCCGCCCTTCCCCCCTCTCACCCAAAGGTCAACCCCAAACCAACTTTCCCCCCTCCATCCTCTACCACCTTCCCCTCCCCCTCTTCCCTCCCACCTTCCTCCCCCCAACCCCTCCGCCCTCCACTAAGAACCCCTTCCTCCGCCAACACCCCAATCCCCACAACACCCCCTTAACCCCCCACCCAACGCTACGACCACAACGCTCCCCCTTAACCCCACCTAAACCCAAGCCCCCCAAAATCTCTCCCCCCCCCCCCCTTCCAAAACACCACCTTTCCTAAAACCCGTTTTGCTTCCTAGGCACTTGAATATCTATTATAATGCGGGATAGAAACCCACGTGACGACTGACGTCGGACCTCGAACGAAAATGCATGACTATTTTATTACGCACACGAAACCCACTAGACAACTCCTGAGTGATAATTTGAATGTACCTAGGATGAAGACGACTTTCGGACAGCGACACTACTCTTTCATAGCTACAAGACTTTATAATAAATTAAGCAGTGACATAAAAACCAGCCCCAATTGTCATTTGTTTAAAAGCAAAATAAATAAATGGCTGTTGGAAGAAGAGCGTTTATCTATACATGCCATGATCGATATAGTAGAATAAGTTGAAGTTGACTTAACATATATTGTGTTTATATGTATGTGTGTATATGTGTATTCTAATGTAGTTAGTATTTCTATTTCCTATTTAATATTGTAATTTTTATAATTTTTATATATATGTATATATATATATATATATATATATATATATATATATATATATATATATATATATATATATATATATATATATATATATATATATATATATATATATATATATATATATATATATATATATATATATATATATATATATATATATATATATATATATATATATATATATATATATATATATATATATATATATATATATATATATATATATATATATATATATCTTCTTAATATATATAAATTACGTGTCACGTTGTTTGTCCGCGATGGACTCCTAAACTACTTAACCGATTTGAATCAAATTTGCACACAATGTGCAGTTTGATCCAACTTGAAAGATAGGATAGCTTACGTCTTAATTTATAGTCGCGATATTATTTTATTGCAATGTCTATTATTTGACATTCGCAATTATCTGTTAGTTCCAAACAATTTTAACAGATGGCGTTATCTATTGAGTAATCCATAGATGGCGCTGCTATGTTAAACGTACAAACGTCATAGTCGGCCAAGCGTTATTCTAAATTCAAAATATTGTGAAGGTAATACAGTGAAATTATTCCTGCTTTTTAATTATTTGTGCTTCATTGTTCAAAACTCTTTAATTAAAATATATACATGTAAGTATTATCACATAGTTATAAAAGTGGAATAACTGCAGTATAGGAACCTCTCTCCAATTTTTTTCATTTTAATGCTAAATCTGGAAGAAAATTGTGTCGGTCGCTATAAATAAGCGAGATATAGGCATTCAAAGTTTAAATTTTAAAAACAGGCCAAAATAATATAATATAAAAATGGATGTTGGTATATCTGTATGCCCGTCTGTCCGAGTTTAATAGACTCCGAAACCGTTTGACCGATCACCATGAAAGTTGGCATATATATGTATTTTTTCATGGTTAAGGTTTTTATATATATCCGCTTTGTTGCAACTTTCAACTAGACGGCGCTGCAGCACACCAACTTCTATACTGCTCAACCGATCGCCAAGAAAATTGGTATACATTGGTATTTGAGAAAAGATATAACACGGGCAACGCCGGGTAATACCACTCGTATATATATATATATATATATTTATATTTGATAAGGTTTTGTAAATAATCCGTTCATAGGATGATGATTCGCAGTAAAATAAAATTAGTAAAAGCTACTTGAACAGCAGCGAAGGAAATCCCAGCTTGGATTGGGAAACGCTTATGTTTGAATGAGATATACTTACGGATGTGCACGACTTTCGATTGTGCATGTTAGTTTATGGGTCCCTTTACCGTCGACGAACGATCACTCATCATCCATATATCTCAAAAATCGAGCTTTTCCTTTTGCAACACAAAATGCCTCCAATTGAGGCGAATTAAAGCGAAAAAACTAAAATAAAACACTTTGATCACATCGGCAAAGGCCGTTTCATAAATGGAGGATGACGTTTCGAAATAATTCAAAATTTCGGACGTTTCCAACATTTAAAATATGACATTATTAGGCTGCGTTAGTTATCAACGAGCCATTAAATCGAAATAAAAATATAAAACCTCCAATGCACAATGAAATGAAAGAATTTTATTTCATTGTGCATTGGAGGTTTATTTTATTTTAAACTAATTTTATTTTACTGCGAATCATCATCCTATGAACGGATTATTTACAAAACCTTATCAAATATAAAAATATTATACAGTTTTTCTACCATGTTTCTTTATACATTTGCTAATGTTATACAATTTTATACAAGTTTACCTTATTTTGATATTATTATATAGTCTTTAGTATAAACTTCTCTGCCAGAAATTAAGATCGAAGTATCTTCTTTCATTTCATTGTGCATTGGAGGTTTTATATTTTTATTTCGATTTAATGGCTCGTTGATAACTAACGCAGCCTAATAATGTCATATTTTAAATGTTGGAAACGTCCGAAATTTTGAATTATTTCGAAACGTCATCCTCCATTTATGAAACGGCCTTTGCCGATGTGATCAAAGTGTTTTATTTTAGTTTTTTCGCTTTAATTCGCCTCAATTGGAGGCATTTTGTGTTGCAAAAGGAAAAGCTCGATTTTTGAGATATATGGATGATGAGTGATCGTTCGTCGACGGTAAAGGGACCCATAAACTAACGGTGGACCGGAAATAAGCGCACAGGAAAAAAGCGCACACGAAAGTTGCGCATCGGAAAAAAGCGCAAATGTATATATGCGCACGCGAAAAAAGCGCACAGTGAAAATAACGCACAACGAACAAAGCGCACAGGTATATAAGCGCACATAGAATAAAGCGCACATAGAAAAATGCGCACAGGTATATAAACGCACATAGAAAAAAGCGCACAACGAAAAATGCGCACAGGTAGATATATAAGCGCACACAAGCTTTGCTCATTTTTTGTACCTGTATTTTTTATTTTACTCTCCATTTATTTATTGCTCGACATTTAACCTAATTATATAAAATGGATCAATATACTCACAACAACACATCATTTGAGATAATAAAAAAGAATGTAAGTAAGTACATAATTTGTAAACACATATAATTAAAAAGTTCAAACAATTAGGTACAAAGAATTAAAACTATGGGACAGAACACTAACATTTTTACCATCACAAGCCAGTCAATATAAAAAATACGATTTTTTTAAATATTACAATATTTATTTAATTGTGGCTTCTAATATATTTTATTATTTTTTTACTTTCCTGGCAAGGAAAGTATTGTGGACGCACTTCTGTCTGTCTGTCTGTCGGTCTGGCGCCTCGCGGTAAGGCGTTGGCTTCTTACGGGTTGTTGGTGGAGCTTTTTGGTGGACTGTCCGTCCCTTAAAGGCTCTACGTTCATTTCAGGGCGAAAAAACGATCAATATCGTTATACCATCCTGGGGTGACGGGTTCGCCCGTAGTAGTTGACACCGCCAGTTGTAGGTCTGTCGGTCTGTCTGTCGGTCTGTCTGTATTCCTCCACGATAGCGTCCAAACGCTACATCTGATTGGGCTGAAATTTGGCTATATTGCGATATCCTTTGTTTTCATCATAGCGCGGCATTTGGACGAACGATTTGCACGACATCTCCAAGTCGTCACTTCATTGATAATACGAAATTGAAGATATTCAAAACCATTATATATCAAGATTTGCTTTCCCTTTTGGGTCTTAGAAAACTCCATTGCGAATACAAAATAACCTGCGAATAAACTAAGAATTAATTCATCTTTGAATTCAAATACATTTCTAAAATAATCAGTAATAATGCGTACATAAATAATAATTAACTGCTAAAAGTACTAAAAAATAAACGAATACATTTTCTGATACTTTTTATAATAAATGAAATCGAAGACTATCGCACTTGTTTGAAATTATAAATAAGTGGGATTAAACGAATTTACCGCGTGAAGTTTGTGAGACCCGACGTTTCGGCGATGTTGCAACCGCTGGTCAGTCTGCCCTAGACAACGGCGGTTGCTACATCACAGAAACGTCGGGTCTCAGAAATTTGATTGAAGTATTAGCATATAAATTATAATAAATACAAATAATAACATTTACCTCAAACACAGCACTGATGGTAGGTATTTTATAAAAAGAATATAATTTTTTTAAACGTATAAGTCAAAATTTGCACTAAAAATGTAGGACACAACCACGATTAGATGCACACAAACGCAATGGTGAACGACTGTGTTCTGAATGAGAACCAAACTTGAAATTGTCCAAAATAATCTGGTGTTGCAATAAACAATTCCACCACTGTATTATAACCATTATAATTAGGTAATTAATCCATCATTATGTACTAATTCACTAATCATGTAATTAACTAATGACCTAACAAACTCTTCTATTATTGTACATAGGTACTTCATTATTATGAAATAAGCTAAATTGTTTGATAGGTTATTAGTTATTATTTACCCGTTATTTATTTGAACTTCTAAATACATTTCAACATGTAAGAAACTACCTATGTAAGCAAAGCTTGTGTGCGCTTATATACCTGTGCGCATTTCTCGTTGTGCGCATTTTTCTATGTGCGCTTATATACCTGTGCGCATTTTTCGTTGTGCGCTTTTTTCTATGTGCGCTTTGTTCGTTGTGCGTTTTTTTCTCTGTGCGTTTTTTTCTCTGTGCGCTTTTTTCGTGTGCGCATATCTACATGTGCGCTTTTTTCCGATGCGCAACTTTCGCGTGCGCATTTTTCCTGTGCGCTTATTTCACAGAATCAAACTAACATGCACAATCGAAAGTCGTGCACATCCGTAAGTATATCTCATTCAAACATAAGCGTTTCCCAATCCAAGCTGGGATTTCCTTCGCTGCTGTTCAAGTAGCTTTTACTAATTTTATTTTACTGCGAATCATCATCCTATGAACGGATTATATATATATATATATATATATATATATATATATATATATATATATATATATATATATATATATATATATATATATATATATATATATATATATATATATATATATATATATATATATATATATATATATATATATATATATATATATATATATATATATATATATATATATATATATATATATATATATATATATATATATATATATATATATATATATATATATATATATATATATATATATATATATATATATATATATATATATATATATATATATATATATATATATATATATATATATATATATATATATATATATATATATATATATATATATATATATATATATATATATATATATATATATATATATATTATTATTATTGTTTTTAATTGGTTCATCGACCCTCGTTTTAAATGTAAAAATATAAATTGGGCAGCACTAGCCAGTGAATGAAAGAGGAAAGTTTTTGCCATTTGTTTTAATATTATACTTATTATAAATGGTTAATTTGATAATTCCAATAAAATAAATAAATAAATAAAAATATGTAATTCAACATTGATTTTTGTGAGTTAGTCCTGTATCTACGACTTAAATCGCATTATAGGCATAATCGTAAAAAATTATAGAGATAGCGGTTAATGCATAAGAATGCATCTACTTCGCGCGGTTTCGCGATGCCTGAGCGACTGAATGACTCTTCTGTATAATTTGGTCAAGTCGCGTCCGCGCCACATCCGCGCCCGACGCCTGCGCCACGTCCTTTCTATCTGAGCCCCTCCCCCCCCCCCCCCCCCATAAGATTTTGAATAAATGAATAATTACATTTTAATTTATGTAGCTTACCAAGTAGCACAAATTGGCTATATAACGATCTCGGCAGCGTTATCGCTGCAGCTTTTAGTCACAGGAACTGGTCATATAGCAGTCATATAAACGTTTATATGACTGCTATATGACCGGATTAGGCGTATTTCATACTGCTTTTGGCGGAATAGTGGCTGAATAGCGGTCATAACGGCTACCTTTGGTGATATAAGCCACTCTTATATAGCCAGCGGCTGTAAAAGTGTCTCCAATTGATACTATATTACAACTTCTAGTCGGGTAATGACTTGAAACGATATAGAATGGTAATGAAAGGAAGCTGCATAATCATTTGCCGTCGCAAACATAGAATTCCTAATGGCTACTAATATATTTTATTGATTTTAATATTATTGTATTGTACACAAAATTCTCTTGCGGATATCATTTCATCGAATAAGTAACATAACTAACAAAATTTTAATGCGCCCTAAAAATATTAATATTTTATCTCAATTTTAATTATTCATTATGGTTTTTTTTTTGTAAATTAATTTTATTTTTCGCAGTAAAAACGAACACTTGCTGGGTACTAACACACTTTAAAATAGGATTTAGCTGTAATACGTGTATTGTATGACTTAAAATGCATTTGAAAATATAATACAAATATTTTAGGTTATAAATATTGCAGGAAAAATGGCCGCCTCGTTTATATGGCATACGCAACTTTATTTAACCTTTATAAAACTATAAACTGTGTAAATGAGGTCCTATAAGCTTCAATATGGCTGAAAGCTGTATAAGGGTGGGTCTTGTAGCCAATATACAGCCTTTGGTGCAGTAAGGGTAATGTAGTAGCTTTTGTTTTGTTTGTTCTATAAAGGTTATTTATTCGACTACTATACAGCTGGTTATAAATTAGATGCTATGGTTATAAATTGGTATGCTTTATAGCGATTATTCTACCCGTATTCGACTAAAAGGCTTTATACGACGAAATTGACTAAAAGGTAATATAAGCCAAATTGCTTTAAATGACACTTTTACATACCTAGCTGAGAGTTAATCTGAACGCCTTTACATGACTTTTAATCAGCTTAAAGCTATATTCGGCACTTCTTATATGGCTTTTGTGCTTGTCATTATTTTGAAATTTAAGTTTAAACAATCTATTTATTATTACCTCTTTCAGGTGAAGTTTGTCGCGAGAAATGGACCAAACTCCGGGACTGCTACCGCAAGTCCCTCAAAGGCCGCAAGACGAAGAGCGGCCTGAAGCCGTGGCGCCTGGAGAAGAAGATGGCTTTCCTGCGACCTTTCATCTGCGACCGCCAGGTGGCCAACGCGGAGACCGTCGACGAAAACTCGCAATTCTCCGAAACCAACAACTCGGACGACGAACCGCTGTTCGCCGACGACCTGAACGCGATAAAAGTGAAATCGGAAGAGGTGAACGCGCAAGAGGAGCCCGCCGCCGCGCCCGCGAAGAAGAGGACCACGCGCTCCGCCTCCGCCTCCCAGAGGAACACCAAACGACCCGCCAGCAGCTCTTTGGCCGACCTCTTCAAGGCTTACATCCAGAATAAGAAGAGGAAACCGCGCATTCTTGAGAAAACCCAAGGCGATCACCTCAACAAATACTTCGAGTCGGTCGAGGAAACCGTTCGCACTTTCCCAGCGCCTTTGCAGATCGAGGCCAAGAGAAAAATATCCAAGATAATCCACGCTTTAGAGGCGAAATCGTTCACGTTCTTGAATACTTCTCCGGGAAATTCCCGAGAATTTTACAATAGTCTATCCACTCATTATTCTCACAGTTCGTCGAATAGCCCTGAGAATGTATCCGGGTCGTATGAATAAGCTCTAATCGACCTTGCAAAGGCTTTCGAGAGTGTGGAATATGAGAATATGAACAATTGCATTATTTTATTTTAATTTTATTTTATTCAGGAAACAAACAGTATGTACAAAAAACATATTTACTTAATCAAAATATAACAATCATAAACCATTTATATGTTTCCACCAATTAAACGGTCATATAGTGCGTTATTCTATAGAAAAGAAAAGTTTAAAATACACAAGCATTTTAAAAGTGAAAAGTGAAATTATAAGGGTTTTTTAAACAAACAGAAAATATTCTGAAAAGTAATTGCTAAGTTACTAAACAGTCCAAAGTATTAAAAGAGTAAATATAAAGTAAATAGAGCAGAAAAACAGTAAATAGATTCATAAACATGTATATATATGGTAATAAATTAATTTATTATTAAATAGATAGTAATAAGAAAAATAAAATATATAATTATGTAATGACACATTTTATGAGAAGGAAAAATAGAAAACAGGAATAAGTTATGTAAATACAAAGATAAGAGGAGAATAACTATTTTCATACTAAACAGATTACTTAATTAAATTGTAATACATATATTCATAATAAGATTTTTAAATGTATCTGGGGTTGTGGCAAATGTATCAACATCCATAAACACCGAGTTGTAATGATGACAAGCTCTATAAAGAAAAGCATTTTGTGCATAGTTAGAATTGACAATTGGCAGTTGAAAGGAACGCTGAGAGCGAGCTGGTCGAGGGGGCACGAAAAAATTTATCTGCTCCAAGATTTGACTAGCATCAACACGATTGTTAATTAGATTATGCAGATATACTGCGTCGATCATTCTTCGGCGCTTTTCTAGTGAAGTCTAGGCGAATTAGTGTTGAAGCACGAACTGTATTACTGAATTTAATGAAATTTGTTATATAAAAAAAATACTTAAATAACAAAAAAAATGTATTCATTGATAAAGGCTTGTGACGGACCACCCCTCACTAGACTCCAAGTTGTTTGATGTGAGGAGGTGGTGTCAACTTGCTGGTTATCTCCATACTGAAAGTATATTGAAAGTATATCAGAAGGTATTTATTGTATCAGAAGGAATTTATATTGCCAGTTTGTTAACGCTTCCCGAATATGTCAGGGGTTGACGTAAATGCGGTGGCTATCTGCCTGAAGTTACGAGGGTGCATTTATAAGGATTATAGTTCGTGCTCAGAGTATCTTGTACTCGGCACGGCTCGAGTCTGTAGGAGTTCAGACTGATGCTTGCTCGTCTCGATATGAGGAAGGAAGGAAGAGGTACCCAAAATGGTCAGACCCGTTGACCTAACTCGTGATAGTAGTACCGGGTTGATTCCGCCGCTGTCTTGGGGGGAGTGATCATTCGAGAAATGATACCCTGGTGCTATTTTCGCCGCCTTATAAAGGCCGAAAAATGACGCAATCCAAAATATTTCGAGTAAAAATGTTGTTCAATGTAACTGATTTGACAAAGTAGTTCAAATTCGTGCTAATTGAGCGCTGCACAAGGTGGAACAATGGCTGTATTGAGGTCAGTGCATTTCACTGGAATTCAATGCATTTGTTGACTGGCATGTACGATACTTAAGGATCGTTACAGGCTCAAAAGGTCCTTATCAGAGTGATTACCAATATAACCACTTCCTATCTAAATTGTATTTCTTTGTGTTTATTTATTTGAATATATTCATAATATGTACCGTAGGTATGTACCGTCCCAAAGTCTTCTACGTTCACCTCAATGGAGACAGAACGATCATATATCGTTAAAACTTCTTGAAGTGACGGGTTTCGCCCGTTGTAGTTGACAACTCAATCAAGTTATGGCATTGAGCAATCTAATACCCTATATAATCAATGCAACTACCTACCATAAAATTATCAGGTAGGCTCATAGAAGAATAAACATTCTGAAGATTGCTTGATAACGAATATCAATTTATAGGTCCAATAATATACAATTAAAGGTCCAATTTATACATTGGTGCGTACGATCGTATCTGGCTGATGAGTTTCGGGAAAATGCTGTCAAAATATCTCGCCCTACAGTAAAGATTCGGAACTCAAATCGCAGTACAAAACCGCCTCTGTGAACGAGCTTTTATCATTTTTACCGCGCCATCTACGGATTTTCGATCTAACTACCTGCGTATTTTTTTAATGTGGAAAACACCGCCCTCTATAATCACCTAAGAAAACTACTGAAGCTCGTCGCATAGCAACCGTTTCATCAATACAAAACAAACAAACGTCAAACGCATACATTTGACGTGTCATGAGCGCTGAAAGAATTCCGTGAATTAAATATATGAATTATTAATACCAGTGGGAATAATTTGATTGATTGAGGCGATGTTTGACGCGTCATTCGAAGTGCTGAACCCAAAGGAGGTGAACAGCGACAGCTCGTCCGGCACGGAAGACGTTAATAGGAGAAAAATCATGGCCAGCGAAAGAGGGAGGGTCAAGACGAGAGGGTTGAGGAACCAGAGCTTCAACTTGAGTGACTCTAGCCCGGAAGGGGACCGCTTTATCAACGATTTGAGCGCCGACCAAAAGGTAGACAAAATTAGACTTCACTTTTTATATTTAATGAGACTCTCAGTATTAGACTTCAATTATTTTCTACTCTTATTACCTATTTAATTATTTTTATTATTTAATTATTTTTTACATTTTTTATTATTTATTGATTGATTATTTGGATTGCCTTTTTATGTCCAATTGTATCTTTGTTCGATCAATTTAATGCTAAATCTGATAGAAAATCGCGTTGGTTTTTTTTATTTTTTTTATTACTTTTTATGATGGTTTTAATGCAAAAGGCAAAGGGAAAACCACCGCATAACCCCATTCTCAGGAAAATCATTATGGCTGAATACAATAAAACCATGGCTCTCAGTCCCCGGCAGACCTTAGATGGTCAGAGGGTACGAAGAGTCCTCGGGGGGTTAGCCATTTTAACTCAAGCATCACCGAGTTGTTGCAAGCCGCAATATAACGGGCCCAAGTGGCAATAATGACCGCCGACCTCTGATAGGAGATGGCACTTTAAGAAGAAGATGGTTAAAAAAAAACTAACCTATCCTACCACCATATAGGCGTTTATAAAAGGTTTTTTTAAAAAAAAACTAATTAAGCCTACTGAAATAGGTGTTTGACACTTTTTTAAAATGTCTATATCTCTCTTATTTATTGAGTCCCACAAAAGATTGTTGCAGTTTCGGAATGAGCATGGTGACTATAGTCGGGTGACATTAAAAAATCAACAATGTAGAATTGGTCGCAATACCTAATAAATGTTGTATCTCTTTGCTTATATTTTCTGTCTATTCAATAAATAGGTAGCGAACGGTTTCGTGCAGCTTGGGCCATAAGATCCAATTTGATCTCGGACCGGCCCAACTCACGATTCAGCTCCTATTCAGAAGCCTCCTCGTGTGAAGGCTACCCCGGGTAAGACTCTTGTATGTAAAAAATAATTAAATAATAATTATTTTTATTATTAAATTATTTTTTACATTTTTTATTATTTATTGATTGATTATTTGGATTGCCTTTTTATGTCCAATTGTATCTTTGTTCGATCAATTTAATGCTAAATCTGATAGAAAATCGCGTTGGATTTTTTTTATTTTTTTTATTACTTTTTATGATGGTTTTAATGCAAAAGGCAAAGGGAAAACCACCGCATAACCCCATTCTCAGGAAAATCATTATGGCTGAATACAATAAAACCATGGCTCTCAGTCCCCGGCAGACCTTAGATGGTCAGAGGGTACGAAGAGTCCTCGGGGGGTTAGCCATTTTAACTCAAGCATCACCGAGTTGTTGCAAGCCGCAATATAACGGGCCCAAGTGGCAATAATGACCGCCGACCTCTGATAGGAGATGGCACTTTAAGAAGAAGATGGTTAAAAAAAACTAACCTATTCTACCACCATATAGGCGTTTATAAAAGGTTTTTTTTTTTAAAAACTAATTTAGCCTACCGAAATAGGTGTTTGACACTTTTTTAAAATGTCTATATCTCTCTTATTTATTGAGTCCCACAAAAGATTATTGCAGTTTCGGAATGAGCATGGTGACTATAGTCGGGTGACATAAAAAAATCAACAATGTAGAATTGGTCGCAATACCTAATAAATGTTGTATCTTTTTGCTTATATTTTCTGTCTATTCAATAAATAGGTAGCGAACGGTTTCGTGCAGCTTGGGCCATAAGATCCAATTTGATCTCGGACCGGCCCAACTCACGATTCAGCTCCTATTCAACCTCCTCGTGTGAAGGCTACCCCGGGTAAGACTCAGGCGTATCAGGTCTCACGGCTGTTGTATCGGTTTCTCCTGGTGGGGTTGCCTTCCGGTACTACTGGACGGTTTGTGCACCATTTGGCGACGCCAATCGGTTGTACACTTTAACTAATTGCTGAAGGAGTCTGGAGACTATAGAAATATACTGTTAAATTGACGCTGCCTAGTTAGGAGCGATGCAGAATCTTCTCTACTGCAGAAGCTGAAGCCGTCATCAAAAATACCACTTGTCATTAAATGTGGTCCAGTAGTTTCCCTCACAATAGATGACAGTAGCTTCAAGTCTATTGCTATATTTGCCATATTCTCACTGCCATTAAGAACTGCCGGTAGGATTACCAATTGGGCTTTTCCAAATACATAGAATTCTAATTTAGTAGTAGTAAAAGGATCTTTTGTAACTACCCACTTTGTGGTTTGGTCAGTGGTCTGCTAGAAGCCCGGAACTGCTTACCAGTCCATACAGATCACTGACCTTCAAGTTGAGCAGATCGCTGGGTTTGAGAAAGGCTCGACCCAGTAATCTGTTTTTTTGCAGCAAGGCCTGGGCAGCGACCAACGATGTGTATGCTGTCTTCAGGTTCTTCGCCACATATTCGTCAGTCCTTGCTCTCGGTCAAGCCAAGGTTGAATAGATGTGCTCTAAAGGTCGTGTGTCCAATGAGGAGACCGATAGTAGTTCTAAGGTTCTCTTGCTCATGTCAAGTAGGGCCTTGGTTTTCTTTGGAAGTGGTTGCTGTATCATGGTTTTTGCCTGGGGACATCCTTGGCTCTGTTTTCAGGATGCCCGATGTTCCTGCTCCAAGCAGTCCCTAATGATTTTCTTACCTGTAGCCAAGGGGACCTCAACAACTGGCTTCACCGGGCATTCCAGTGTGCCCAGTTTTGCCAGTCTGTCGACCTCTTCGTTGCCGGGTATGCCTTGATGCCCTTTTCCAATTTGTTGATCTCTAACATACAGTTCCAGACCACAAGATTCTGGGGTGGCTTTAGCCAGAGAGTACAAGGCTGCTCTGCTGTCAGAGCAAATAAGGATTTTTCTATTTTTTTTTATTATTATTTTGTATTTCTCTAATTTAAGTATTTCTAGGATTTTTCAAGCTCTTCTACAAAATCCTTACTTCTAGGGCACTCTTTGCATTATCAATTGCTTAATCGAATTAAGATTAAATCAATCGATAATTGATATTGATATTGTAAAGACCAGAAATATAGCATTTTTATGAGTGGCTAATAGTACAGTATCATCGGCGTATCTTTAAGACTGACATTTACAAATTATTTTCTCACAGGGAACGCCGACAGAGCTGATTCCAGCATCAAAACCAAGGTTAGATAATGTCCCTTTGCAGAAACCAGACAAAGAAACCAGACAAAAACACGACAGTGAATCTCTTGATAATTCAGGTATGAATCTCGAAGGCAGAAATTTAATTATTTATATGTTTATTTAAAACTTTACGACATATCAGAATCACTGTCTAATTCATTGAAAATTACCTAAACTTAAATAATAATTATCATTATTATTTCATTTTATACACCATAAATCATAAGCACTTGTTTTTAAGGTTGTGGTTGTTTTGCACAATTTTTTCTATTTGTTGTGTGAGGCTTTTCTAAGCTCTTTATGAGCCTTGTAACACTGCGACCATTGCTGATCGATTGTGTTCGCCACCTACTATAGTTCTGCACTACACCTCGTGTCATTTAAGAACCGCAACAGCCTGTTGGCGCCAGATTGTTTTACCTCCTCAGGGTGGAGGTAATGACCACCCAAGTGGGTGTATCTTTTACGCATCAGCGGGCCACACTCGCACATAAGGTGTAGGGGAGTTTCCTCTGCCCCTTAGCAAAACCTGCACATTTTCGTGTATCGGAGCTTGAGGTTGTACATGTGTCTGTTCAGGCCACAATGCCCCGTGAGCGCCCTCACCAGTATGCGTAGATTGTTCCTATTTAGCGATATCGCCTCACGGGCAGTCTTACGGTGATAAGCCTTAATTAGCGCTTTGGAATGATTCAAACTTGGCGTGTTGTTCCAGTGGTTGACGGATTGTTCTAAACATATTTGTTTGAGCATTAGGTTTGCAGGGCTTTTTGGTACGCCACAGCAAGGTTCAGGGCCGTATAACGTTCTCTTTGCTCCCGTTTTAGCAATTTCGTCAGCTTTTTCATTTCCCTAGATTCCTGCATGGCCGGGAACCCATCTTAGAATTACCCTGTTCTTTTCGCCCAGGGAATTTAGTAGTGATACTCAGTTTTGCACTAGCTTTGAAATAATGGTATTCGAGGCTATTGCCACAAGAGCTGCCTTGCTATCCCAGTGAATATAGATACAGTGGTTGGCGTAGTTTTTATGTAGGTTGATATCCGCACATTCAATAATGGCGTATACCTCCGCTTGGAATATGGAGGCGTATTTCCCCAAGTTTACACTTCTTTCGAAATTTGGTCGCTCTCCATATATACCGCAACCTACGTCAAGTCCCGATTTGGACCCATCAGTATACCATTTAAGGCTACCGGCCTCCAAGTGCAGTTGGCTTTTTAGCCAGTCGTCTCTGGGCAGCAGTTCCACTGTAAAAAGTTGTTTTGCACTAAGAAAAATATTCAGTTGACAGAGTCAGCACTTATCACTTCCTCTAGCAATGTATCCCAAGCATCCACTACAAGCTTTGTGAACAAGGGTTTCTTGGGGTTTTATGCTGCAGATGCTTTATTTAATTTGAGTGTCCACACAGCTGTTTGTTGGTGATCATGTTATACATGTTCTCGAGGTTGGGCACAGTATAATAACTGTGGGGTATTTTGTATTTTTCCATTAGATTTCCTCGCTGCCTACGTTCCTCTAATATTATAAATAGGATAGAAAACGAATTTACCGCGTAAAATTTGTAGGACCCGACGTTTCGGTGATGTTGCAGCCGCCGTTGTCTAGGGTAGACTGAAGAGCTGTCAGTCCGTTGTTTTGCGGGTAGGCCGCAAACCGCTGCCGCCACTGCGTAGGTTATAACGGTGGTGTGGGGCCGGGCTCGGAGCGCGGGAATTTTGAAAAACTGACAGAACACATCAAAGCTGTTAAAAACGTTCAGCGAGAAAAATCGGCGATCTGCGAACATATATTGGATAGCGGAAGTAACCACTGGATGCAGTTTCAAAATCCCATTGTTCTATCCAAGGAACAATTTTACTTTCCTCGCATGATCCGGGAAGCCATTGAAATAAGAAGAACTCCGAACTTCAATAGAGACGACGGCTACAAACTCTCTTCTACGTGGAACCCTCTTCTTAAAATGTTCCCGCCGCCGAACGCCGAACGCAAAGACGTAAAACAGGATACAGTGAGTGTTGTGTGCAAGACGGATTTTCAAAATTCCCGCGCTCCGAGCCCGGCCCCCCACCACCGTTATAACCTACGCAGTGGTGGCAGCGGTTTGCGGCCTACCCGCAAAACAACGGACTGACAGCTCTTCAGTCTACCCTAGACAACGGCGGCTGCAACGTCACCGAAACGTCGGGTCCTACAAATTTTACGCGGTAAATTCGTTTTCTATCCTATTTATAATGTCAAACAACCGCGATAGTCTTCGATTTTATATTCCTCTAATATTGTTAGACAAAGTTCTTTCGGTCGTACTTCGTGGATAACATGCGGAAGTTGGTTCCTAAGTCGAGCAGACTGGATGGCAAATAAGTAGATGAAAAAAGAAGTCTGATATAATGTAATCGCTATAGTGTTGTCCTGACTTGATCTGAGTGGAACACCATGACTTGATAACGGGTGACTTCTTCTTTGAGGTGTCAAGGGACTGTTAGGACTTTGTAAAGGAATGAGAAGGCATGCAGCTTTCTGCAGACTTTTAACAATCGAGTTGTACAATATATGCATAGCCCGAATACTATTAAAGTGTCTCAGATTATTGTAACACAAAACCTAGGAGGTTAAATGACGATACTGCATACCTGTACATATATGTCATGACATAGTAGGACTATCATTTCTATAACACAACTCGTTTTGCTCTATTTGTCAATGTCAAATACAGAAACTCGATAGGGAACTAACTCTACATAACGAAGGAATATATTCCTTAACCCTTGGAGTAAATGGGTATTTTCATGGATGCATCTGTCTCTTTTGCAGGATTTTCGGCGACATCGACCTTAAACTACGAAACTACTACACCAATCATAAAAAGAACAACTGCACAATGATTGCATTGAAATTTCGAATATAGAATATTGAAATATCATTTTGTAAAACAATTAGATAATTATGAATAAATATGAGAACGTCAAAGAAGTGAAAGAAACGCGTGACCAGATTTGGTCGACTCGTACTCAACGGATAATTGTTTCGCGACCAGATTTGGTTGACTCATACTCAACGGGTTAAGATGTAAACATATTTTATAATAAGTGACATTACTAAAACAACAATTGGGTTCTTGTTTTAGTAATGGGCAAACTCGTCACCTCAGGAAGTTTTAACGATAGTGATCGTTCTATCTCTCGTGAGGTGAGCGTAGATGACTTAGAGACATGCCCGCCTTACGGCGAGGCACCGGGAAAGGTACTCAGCGGGCAGCCCCGCCTTCTGATTACCAGTTTTGGAAGGATATCTCCATCTGTAATCAACCATCAAGATACCCTCAACCTCCTAACTGGTTACGGGTTCGAACTCGCTTGCGCGACCTCTACCTGCCGTATATTCAGGAATGATTCAGTTTGAATCTATCGCGGACCAATCGCATCTTTTACTCCTTCAGTAATCGGAGTGCACAACCGATTGGCTGACACCGCACGGTGGGCAAATCGTCTAGTAACGCCGAGGGGCGTTCCTCCAGGGTAAATCGATCTACCAGCCGCGACGCCTGAGATGCGAGAGTCCTTCCCGGGGTAGTCTTCCACACGAGGAGGCTACTGAATAGGAGCTGAATCGTGAGTTGGACCGACCGACTGCATGAAAACATTCGCTACCAAATCTAACACAACAGAGCAGAATTTGACACTGAAGGATTTAGACAGATACCTAAAAAAACCACACTTTCCGGTTGACATGCAGACACCTGGCAACCCTAGCTGCAGGCCCGAATACTAGCCGGAGAATGTTATAACAAATTCTAAAATATTAACGATGAAAATAAATTGTAAAAAATGTGAATTGAAAATGAATAAATTAATTTTAATTTGAATTTAGAATGCGCTAGAAGTATGAAAATCTCTCATACTTTCGTTTTTTTAAAGATTCTGACAGCATTGACTTCGAAGAAGGCGATGGGGCTAACATGGCGAGAAGACACAACTCTACCGTAGTCATACCAGTGGAAAATGCTTACGATTCCCAATTATATAAAAATATTCAAGTTCCTCAAGAAATGGCGGATATATTTCAACACATAAGCAGGTATTTTTAAGATTAGTGTCACTCCGCTCACTGACTATTATTCCCCCATTAATTTCACCATAACATTTCGACATTCATTCGTAATTTTAAAGAAAGCTTTTTAAAAGGGAGTTTACATCGTGGCCGGGTTGCCTAGAAAAATAGTGCTTACAGTGGCGTGCCCAGGGTTGGTGAATGGGGCAAGCTCCACATAACTATTTGTTTTTTTCGCTTTTTCTAGTAAAAACTAAGTGGTACCTCTTTACTCTTCAATCTTCAGCTTGAAATTTACTGCTTGTGTCTTAGATTCAATAAAGCACACTGAAGAAATGCTACTGCTAGACAGAATTAAATATATACCTACTTATAAGCAGTCGCATACCTGCGGTGACTAAGAAATGCCGTTTTATTTGCTTGAGCGGGTAAAATCAAGTTAAGGCAGAACTCCTCACAAGGAACAATTTCCTCCATTATTTATCAGGCAATAAAAACCACAAATCAATTGAAATTATGCAATAAAAAATCTGCTCTGTCACTTGTTCAAAAGAAACGGAACTAAATACGGAACACGCTTGCATTCTACTTCTTCTATCCCAAAAGACCACGAGTACAAATTAAATAAATACCATGATCTTGCAAATGCCGTAACCCGGAACGGCTTCACTGTTCACCTTCACGCGGTGGAAGTTGGCGCTCGTGGCCTGCCAGCTAAATCTCTATTTCACCTCTTTAAAGATCTTGGCCTTTCCAGAAAAATAATCAACTCTTTCTTAGAAAAATTATCTAAAACTGCGATTTGCGCATCTCAAATTCTATGACTTCGAAGGGGGAGTGAATGGGTGGTAAGGTGAACGCTCACATGTGGCAAGACAGCTGTCCTAAACCTACCACAGCCGGTTCGTAAGTCTGGATTCCACTGCTCACCCCCCAGAAGTGTAAAAAATAGTATTATGATGGGCCCGACTCCGGTCGGTGAATTCCATGGCAGCTCCGTTTGTATTTATTTATAACGCAAGCCTGGCTTAAACGTCAATACAAAAGTCATACGTCAATACAAAAGTCATACGTATATTGTTTTGCGTAATTTGACACAGGTTAAAATGAGAGGACCACTGATTTTGAAAGCCCCGTTACAAACCCATGTGTGCGAGCGAGATGACTAGCTGAACTGAACTCGGTAAGATTGCAGCAAATTGTCGCTTTGTCGGAAGCTGTTTTGTCGCATGGAGCGATCTGTGCCCGCTAGAAAGCAATAGGCGCTCACAAATTTACATATTAGTTTAGCGACCTTTTTAAGAAAAATTTTTAGATATTAGGCAAGCCGGGCATTTCGGATTGTATGAAGGAACCGCCACTGAGTGCTTAAGTACCTTTAACTCTTAAAGGCCATGGACGGCATGTTTTCAACCCTCGAAAATTTGATTGTAGGGGATATTCGTGCACGCATACTAATATATAATAGTAGCTTATTCAATGAAGGCGACTTATCACGTATAACTGCATAATTGCATAAATACGGAGATCGGCCGCCCGTGAATTGAATCGCAACAGAAAAACCACCGATCGTTGGTCTAAACATTCCAGTGGTTAATAATCATCTCTTAGCAAGCAAGAACCGTTTTCTTAACGGAATCCTCGGAGCGCAAATCAAACTGTTTTTACTTTCCAGGCTCACCAATCGACCAGTAGGGAAAGTATTGTGAATGCGCAAATGTTTTTTTTTTCGAGATGACTGAATTATCTGTTTTGAGCCCCCCTGAGACGATTAAGACCATTTCCCAATTTATGTCTGTCTGTGTGTATTCCTCCATGATAGAGCCCAAACGCTTAATCCGATTGAGCTGAAATTTGGCATGCGGGCATCGCAAGAGTTGAAATGGTTGTGGGTGAGATCGGTCCACCAGTTGAATAAAATACAAACGGAGCTGCCATGGAATTCACCGACCAAAAATCGGGCCCATCATATATAATTATTACACTTCTGGGAGGTGAAGGGTGGATTCCGGACTAACGACCGGCTGTGGTAGGTTTAGGACAGCTGTCTTGCCACATGTGAGCGTTCACCTTACCACCCATTCACTCCCCCTTCGAAGCCATAGAATATTTAGTTATACATCAATCTCGTAATATTACAGACTTGAAATTTGCTACACAGATCTGTTGGGTCGAAATCATGTTGTTAAATTTGATTAGAATATCTCATAAACAAGCTGCACATTCCGCTATACGAATATCAAATGTCAACGCCGAGAAACGATCCGCGCTGCTTGTAACAGAACCCAAGCGGGTTCATCCGGCGACCGAGAAAGGGCGCTTATCGATCTTATTTATGAAATTAATATTTAGATGAAATCAGTCCTTGGCTACTTACCAGGAAAGTCTTGGGGTGACACAACCGATTTTTGTTTCTTTGTTAAACAGATATACACCGCAAAAGATAGATATTGACTACAAGCTGCAGCCGTTTATCCCAGATTATATTCCGGCCGTAGGAGATATTGACGCTTTCATAAAAGTCGTAACACCCACTACAGGGATCAAAGGACAACCTCTGCCTGATAAAACTCAGAAAAAAATCGCTGAACTTGGTAAGTATTGCTATATGTCCCAAAAATATCGGGGAGTTGCAAAAATATTGGGAGTTTTCCCGCAAGTTGTTCTGGAAAGTCTCAAGCAGTATCTAGTTAGTCTGAGAATGGGTTCGCTAATAACACGCCTTGTTTGCCTTAAGATTTGTTCCCCTCTAGCTTTAAACTAATCTCTGGTTCTGTCTCATAGTGTAGTCCTCAGATAACGAAATGGGTAGCGAATGGTTTCGTGCAGCTTGGGCCATAAGATCCATTTTGTTCTCGGATTGGCTCAACTCAGGATTCAGCTCCTATTCAGAAGCCTTGTTCGGAAGGCTACCCTAGGTAAGACTCTTGCATCTCAGGCCCAACAGCTGGTAGGCCGGTTTATCCTGGCGGGATTGCGTCCCGGCGCTGCTTGGGCGGTTCGCACCGTTCGGCGACTCTCGCACCGTATGGCGGTTGTGCTGAAGGAGTCTGGAGACTATGAAAATATACTGTCTCCTAAGCAGCGGGGGTGGATGTTGACCTGCTGTTATGCCACTCTTGAAATGGGCCACCCGACCCCTTGTGGCACTACGGGCAAAAGACGTCCAGGTTCGCGATAAATTCAAATTGAATTACCGCTGTAATACAACAGGTGTAGGCAAGCGACTTCGGACATGTAACCAGTCGGGAGGACGGAGGTATCCTGAAGGTTAACTCCAGACGGAGAAATCCTACCAAAACTGGTAGTCAGGGGGCGAGGCTGCCGCTGGGTACATATCCTGGTGCCTCACCGTAAGACGTCGGCCTCTAACGGGCTTGTTGGCGGAGCTAGATAGTAGATTGTCTTGTCTCTAAGTCTTCTACGTTCATCCCCCGGCTGAAAGAACGATCACATATCGTTATACCAGCCTGGGGTGACGGGTTCGCCCGTTGTAATCAAGACCGCCCTACTAGTCCTCAGGTAATCTCAGTGCAGTCCTCAGTAAAGCAGCTAATGGTACCGTGCAGCTTGGGCCATATGACCAGCTCGTTATCTTGGGTCTGCTCAACTCACGGTTTAACTCCCATTCGGTAGTGTCTCTAAAGGGACGAACTTGGAAAGGACTCTGTTTTCCCTATCGCAGCTATGTCGTGGACATGGGATTGGATTCTCTGGGGTATTTATTACCTTTAAGCGCTGTGCTACTGGGTGGGTTTTACATTGTGCAGCGTCAGCCAATCGACTGTGCACTCCGGTGAATATAACCGGTGGGAGGGTCTGGAAATGGTTTTATACGTTTCATAAGGAGCTGGGATGGTCGCTGACCTGTCAGCTATTTTTGAAACAATCCGTTGGCCACCCAATCCTGTGTAAAATACGGGCAAAGGGCGCCACGGTCCTCGATAAATTCGAACTGAGCCGCTAGTAACAGGTGAAGGACACGCAAGCGACTTTGAACCTGTGACCGGAGTGAGAAATCTGGTAGTGAGGGCGTGAGGCTGCCGGCTGGTTTCACTTACCAGTGCTTCGCAGTAAGGCGTTGGTCTCTCACGGGCATGTTGCTGTAGTTAGACAATGGACCGTGTCATCCCTAAGTATCTGCATTCTTCCCACACTTGAAAGAATGATCTAATATCGTTATACCTTCCTAGGGTAGCGGTTTCACCCGTAGTAGTTGACAACTCAAGGTTCTCAGGTATTCCTCTGCCAATGGTATTATCATCTCCGGCCCAATGGGAGGGTTAGCCGATCCCTGTTCTGCGAGTCTGTCTGCTTCCTCATTACTCCAGACTTCACAACATCCCTTCACCTACTTAAGGCTTATTCTGTTATCATGTGTGATCTTTCCAAGGGTCTCATGGCATTCACCTATTGGATTGGACGTCTGCCTGTGGCTCTTGGCCGCTAGAACCTTCAATCTGGTATCTGTGAAGATGTGGAAGTCTTTGCCATTAAGGTTTCTCTCTCTAATTCAGCAACCTTTATTCTGCAAGTCTATCAACATTATTATCCCCACTGATAACCTCTCATCATACAAATCGTAATTTGCATTTCACTGTTTTTTTTATTTTTTTCAAATGATTATTTTTAATCTTCTAACAGGTTTAGTAGTGCTTGATGAACCACTGGCAATACAAACGGACCCAGCACTATTTCATCTGAAACTGAGAGCTTCTTCTAAATCTAGCGCTTCTGAAAAATCTATGGTAAGGGAAACTAGAATAATTTTGCATACTGGCCATAGTATTAAGGCTGATTTACATTGAGTCAGTTACAGGCGTCAGTTCTGGCGCTGAGAACTGACTCACTCTGTTTACATAGAGCCAGTCGGTTGTGGTGAGTTTTTCTTGGTGTGAGCATATTATTAGTCAGTGGGGGAAGATGAATTCTCGAAAACGGCAGAATTTGATACGAGTGAATTGAATAATTCACTCGTAAATGTTAGAAGAATAGATATCGAAAAGAAACATCATTTTCGCTAGCTGAAATCTTCGACACAACGCGTTGTCACTAATACACAGTGGCAGCGACTGGCTAAATACTAACTTGGGCGTTTAGACAAGGTCAGTCATTTAGACCGGGTGGCAGAACGAGCAGGCTGACTTCAAAATATGTAGCAAGAATATTGGTCAGCACTTACGCGACAGCGCTGTACTGACTTAACCCTTAAATGCATGATAAAAATAGATAAAAAATAAATTTTTAAAATCCGTTAATAATATGGTAGGTATATTTATTTTCAAAAAACTTATATGTAGACTTGTAACTTGTATCATTGATTTTACAGTTAACCCGTTGAGTATGATACGACCAAATGTGGTTCTGAAACAATTATCCGTTGAGTATGATACGACCAGATCTGGTTCCGCGTTTTTTTCACTTCTTTGACGTTCTCATATTTATTCATAATTATCTAAAATATTCTATATTCGAAATTTCAATGCAATCATTGTGCAGTTGTTCTTTTTATGATTGGTGTAGTAGTTTCGTAGTTATAGTACTTTAAGGTCGATGTCGCCGAAAATCCTGCAAAAGAGACAGATGCATCCATGAAAATACCCATTTACTCCAAGGGTTAATGTAAAATCAATGCCTGTATGTAGACTTGTAAACTTTCGGCAATAATATGCTTTTAGTAATAAAATTACTGTAGACAACAAATAGTCATATTGTATTTATATTCATTAGTATAGGAATATCCATATTATTTATGAATGAAATATAACTAGGGTTGTCGACTACAACGGGTGAGCCCATCACCTCAGGAAGTTTTAACGATTAGTTGTTCTATCTCCCTGGAGTGAGCGCAGAAGACTTGAGGACAAAACAGTCCACCATCTAGCTACGCCACAAGCCCGTAAGAGGCCAACGCCTTAACCGCGAGATAGCCAGGAGTGTTACCCGGCGGGCCTACACTCACGCCCTTACTTCCAATTGTGACCAGATTACTCCAGTCTCGATTGGTTACGAGTTCGAGGTCGCTTGCGCGGTCCTCTCCCTTACAAAGCGGTGAAACAGTGTATACCGAATCTATCGCGGACCACAGCGTCCTTTGCCCGGCTGTTCACCCAGGATCGGATGGCCGATGGTCGTTTCAAGAGCTGTCTCCGTAAGGTCCGCAACCACCCCCGCTCTATAGGAAACAGTACTGCTTCCAGACTCCCCCGACTGTTAGTCAGGGGGAGTCTGGAGCTAACGGGCCCATGATGAGGTGGCCACGATGACCCATGTGTTCAGGGTCGGTCACACTCACGGGTCAACACCCATCCGATGGCCTCCACGCATGGGGTGCGAACCTGGGTAGGACACTGGGTCAACCAGTCTCCCCTGGGAATCAAACCTCTGGCGCTCCTGGACGGTGTGCGCACCGAGCGGCGCAAGCCAATCGACTGTGCTCTCCGACTAACAGTCGGGGGAGTCTGGGAACTGTATTGTTTCCTATAGAGCGGGGGTGGTTGCCTACCTTACGGCGACTGCTCTTGAAATGACCATTGGCCATCCGATCCCGGTTCAGAGTCGGGCAAAGGACGCCTTGGTCCGCGATAGATTCGGCGTACACCGTTTCACCGCTTCGTAAGGGAGAGGACCGCGCAAAACGACCTCGAACTCGGAACCAATCGAGAGACCGGAGAAATCTGGTCACAATTGGAAGCAAGGGCGCGAGTGTCGGCCCGCCAGGTAACATTACTGGCTATTTCGCGGTAAAGGCGTTGGCTTCTTGCGGGTTGTGACGTAGCTGGACGTTGGATTGTTCTGTCCAAAGTCTTCTACGTTCACTGCAGGGCGACAAAACGAAAAAATCGTTAAAACGTCCTGTGGTGACGGGCTCGCCCGTTGTAGTTGACAAGTTGTTAGTCAGAGTGCACAATCGATTGGCTTACGCCGCACGGTGCGCAGACCGTCCAGGATCGCCAGAAGGTTGATTTCCAGGGGAAGCTGACCATAAGGCCAGAGGAGGCCGTCGGATAGGTGTTGACCCGTGAGTGTGACCAACCCTGAACAGAATGGGTCTTCGTGGCCAATTCAGCAAGGGCCCATTAACTCTCCCATGAATGAGATACAGCAAAGCAATTGCGATTTTTGTTGTGACATAAAGCAACCTGGAAATTTGCATCTATTTTTAAAACTGCACCTTTTTTCATCATGGCCTATAAGTGGGCCATACTGAAAGTTTCTGGAACTGGCCACTTATAATAA
The DNA here is from genome assembly GCA_944548615.1 of Micropterix aruncella. Lineage (NCBI taxonomy): Eukaryota > Metazoa > Arthropoda > Insecta > Lepidoptera > Micropterigidae > Micropterix > Micropterix aruncella. The sequence continues at coordinate 28,476,664 of OX155971.1, read as the reverse complement.
AAGAAATAGAAAACTAATTTGCTTGGTTTCTATTTCTCCATCTAGCTATTCGAAAAATCTATCTTGTCTTGTAAAACAAGACGCGGTGAATTCCCTAGTAAAAGAGCGAAGAACCAAACTGCTCTTCGTAATCATTACATAGTGTTACTGTCTTTTAATCAACAGATGGCGTTCGGAGTCATCCTTGAAATTAGATTGTATTTTATTTTTTTTATTTATCTAACAATACATAATAAAATAATTGAATGAATTCAATGAATTACACTATAAAGGTAAGATTTAAAATTTTTGGAATATTGAATACCGTAAATCAGTAAATAAAATACAAACGGAGCTGCCATGGAATTCACCGACCAAAAATCGGGCCCATCATATATAATTATTACACTTCTGGGAGGTGAAGGGTGGATTCCGGACTTACGACCGGCGGTGGTAGGTTTAGGACAGCTGTCTTGCCACATGTGAGCGTTCACCTTACCACCCATTCACTTCCCCTTCAAATGCATGCATGGTGGGCGTAATGATATAGCCGGGTACTGTACATTGAGTTGAAAGTAAAAAATGGCAGGATTAGTTGATATCTCGAAAGGCACATATCACCAAAATTTTTAGTAATATCAACGTAATTGTTTTAGGTTGTAAAAAAACTAGAGAATGCAGAAAAAAATGGTAAAGCAATTGAGCGATGGATTCGAGATGTGAGTGATTTGCATCAAGCAAAACCAGCGCCAAACGTTGTCTACAACAGGTATAAACAAAACCTTTTTTATTTTTTCACGCTTAACGTAACAGCGTACGTTAACATCGAGCATCGGTGCTGGCGCCGAGAACTGACTCACACTGTTTACATAGGCGTCAGTCAGTTGTGGTTATTTTTTCACGGGGAATCAGTGTCGAGAAATTTTGAGTTTTTCTGAATATTCTAGCTTTTAAAACCCATTCGAGTTGGAATTTTTAAATTGATTGACAGAGCTTGCACTAATCACTTTATTCCACATGTCCACCACTCTATTTTGCTGAACATCCTTAACCCCTCAAGCCCCGATTGGCCGATATCGGCCACAACACGATTCAGAGTGACGGCCCCGTTTTAATTTTATTTTAATTTAATTTGTTTTATTTTATGATGTTTTATTATGTTAATATGTTTCATTTTAATTATGGGTACAGTGGTTTGGCAGTAATTAATGTTTTGGTGAGACAGTGTTATAATTTAATTTTTTTACTAATTTTTACTAATTTTTTTTGGGACATCAACTTTTTAATCGGCTGAGGTGCCGAGGCCTGAAGGGTTAAGAAGATTAGATTTAAATTTTACATGGTTGAGGTTTTGCAGTGACCTTGAAGATTTGTGATGAAGTTGAATTTGTAAATACTGTACAACCTCTGTAATCCGACAGATACCAGACCAGTGCACTGCCGGATTACCGATTATTGGAAAATAATTAAAACATTCTAACAGAAACTTTCGTTTTAATGTAGGCTACAATAAAAATATAAAATATACAGAGGTGTTACTGTAGTGTAACTTACTTTATTCCATTGACGTGGAAGGCTTGAAATAATTGTCTATTGTCTTTTGTTTTTTATTTCTGAACGATCCTTTAAGGGCTTGTTCTTGTAACCGTTTTAACACTAAAACGTCATGAGAACAGGCGCCATTTTCTTCTGCCCACGCTATCGATGTGGCGAACGAGACGATAGCCGCATCATAGCTTATCTTTGTAGCAGCTGTCATGTTGCCTCCCCCACCGTCCTCTTCGTACTCTTCCTCCCATGTGACCTCCGGATTAGAGGGAGTGCCGGAGAGCTGAGATACCGGATTACAGAGGTTGTACTGTATTCTGTAGCCTAGGTACATCGTAATAATTTGTAAAAATGTTAAATATCTCAATCAGTCCCCTCTTTGTCTTCTTTGTTTGACAGTAATCAGTAATTCCAAGCAATCTTCAGGCCCGCTGGCATTTTGGTTGCCCTTCGCTGCACCGCTTCCAGGACATCTACATACATCTTTACATAAGTAGGGGTTCCAGAGTTGATAGCCATACTCAGTGGTGGTCTCTTCATATAAGCCGAAAAGCCCGGCTTGCCAGTTCTTCGTAATTAACAATTAAATAAATGAATAACACAATTCGTAAAAAAACAATTAAATAAATTAATTTGCTAGAGCCTACGAGTGCTATCTAGCGGACGCAGCTCGCTCCACGCGGCGAAATTTATTGATATTTTTGCCATTTGAGATCATCACTAATTGTTATTCCAATATATTTTTATCTTACTTACCTGTTAATCGATATTAGCTTAACCCTTCAAGCCCCGCGACTTCTACATCAAAGTCAACTGAACGCCAGGAAAAGTGATTTGATTGGGTTTCTCGTGTCATTCTGTATTCAGTTGTATTTTATTTAAATGCACGATGATATTTGTATCATCGCGCATTTAAATAAAATACAACTGCATACGGAATGACATCAAAAACCCAATCAAATCACTTTTCCTGGACCCGTTCAGTTGACTTCGATATCGAAGTCGCGGGGCTTGAAGGGTTAACGTGCGTGATATAAGCGAATCTTGGATCTAACCATGGCTAAGATTATATTTCTTAACCTTGGTGCAAGTCGCCGATGGACTAATAAATTACTTTCAAATTTCACAGAACCATGCCGGACATCGACTCCCTGATGGAAGAATGGCCGGAGAACATGGAGACCACGTTGAACAATATCGGTTTCCCACCGGCGTCCCTGGACTGCGATCTTTCCCAATACGTGGACATTATATGCAATCTATTCGGCATACCGATTCATGATCAGAATGACCCAAACTGTCGGATTCAAGCTTTGCACGTTCTCTTCACTCTATTTGCGGCGGTAAAAGACTCTCAGCTTTACGCTGAACGTCAAAAAGATGACAAATAAATCCCAAAAACCAAATCATAGGGACTATCTGATCGGATTGATGCTGTAGCGTATATCATCATGAAGAAGATGATAGAACACATCAAGGTGGTGAAAAACCACAAAAAAAAACCTCAAAAAGATGACAAATAAATCCCGAAAACCAAATCAAAGGGACTATCTGATCGGATTGATGCTGTAGCGTATATCATCATGAAGAAGATAATGGAACACATCAAGGTGGTGAAAAACCACAAAAAACCTCAAAAAGATGACAAATAAATCCCGAAAACCAAATCAAAGGGAATATCTGAGATTGATGCTGTAGCGTATATCATCATGAAGAAGATAATGGAACACATCAAGGCGGTGAAAAACCACAAAAAAAACCTCAAAAAGATGACAAATAAATCCCGAAAACCAAATCAAAGGGACTATCTGATCGGATTGATGCTGTAGCGTATATCATCATGAAGAAGATAATGGAACACATCAAGGTGGTGAAAAACCACAAAAAAAACCTCAAAAAGATGACAAATAAATCCCGAAAACCAAATCAAAGGGACTATCTGAGATTGATGCTGTAGCGTATATCATCATGAAGAAGATGATGGAACATATCGAGGTGGTGAAAAACCAAAAAAAAACCGAACAGCCGGGATGTGTGGAGATAAAACTGAATAGCTTATCCAAAAAAATAAATCTTTATTCCACCAATATATTATTATTACATTGTAAAAATAGTCAAAAATGTAAAAATGTACATAATAAAAAGCATGTTATAAAATTTCTAATACTAATTATTCCTCTGTATAAAAGTAGGTATATAATAATAATATGAAAAGTGTATATGGAAAGTTTGCAACAGCACAACAAACCTTTCAAGGGGTAACCCTTCTGTACAAGAAACTGAACAATTTTTGATTTCGACTTTTATTCTGAGAAACGTGTTTTTGGATATTACGAGATTTTTGTACCGGAGATTATTCTATATAAAAAACCGAGCTAAAAATCAGCTACTTGCGTATTTTTTTTATTTAACCCGTTGAGTATGAGTCAACCAAATCTGGTCGCGAAACAATTATCCGTTGAGTACGAGTCGACCAAAACTGGTCGAGCGTTTTTTTCACTTCTTTGACATTCTCATATTTATTCATAATTATCTAATTGTTTTACAAAATGATATTTCAATACTCTATATTCGAAATTTCAATGCAATCATTGTGCAGTTGTTCTTTTTATGATTGGTGTAGTAGTTTCGTAGTTATAGTACTTTAAGGTCGATGTCGCCGAAAATCCTGCAAAAGAGACAGATGCATCCATGAAAATACCCATTTACTCCAAGGGTTAAGGCTTACTTTATCGAGACCTATGCCAATAATAGAAGCAATTATTATATGAGATATTGCTGTGTCGTACTGCAATTTTGCAACTAGGATTTTACTTTAAAACGGACTCGTATAGACGGCAGTCATAGTTCAAAAATTTATTAATCTTCTCGTATTATGTTCAATACGGTGGCTTTCATGGAATAGCAGTATGGCGGCGCACTCTAGATGGTGCTCTAAAACGCCTATACGGTATAAACAAATAACATAAGAACAAAGGAATATTTAAATCGTTCTTATTATTTTAATAATATTTACATAAAGATATAATTGTTTTTTTTTGTGGGTATATAGAATTTAATATGTAATAAGTACGCACTTTAACCCCTCAGGCCCCGATTGGCCGATATCGGCCACAATACGATTCAGCGTGACGGCCCCGTTTTAATTTTATTTTAATTTAATTTATTTTATTATGTTTTATTATGTTAATGTGTTTCATTTTAATTATGGGTACAGTGGTTTGGCAGTAATTAATGTTTTGGTGAGACAGTATCGTAATTATTTTTTTTTACTAATTTTTACCAAAATTTTTTGGGACAGCAACTTGTCAATCGGCTGAGGGGCCGAGGCCTGAAGGGTTAAAGTTCAGATAGACTAACAGATGGCATTCTATATCTCCGTATTATTTCTGTAATGTAATCAGCCTATATAAAAAAATGCAATAGATGGCACTAATAAAGGAATGATATTGTTATAATTGGTTGATTTATTGGGTTTTTATAATCAATCAGTCCTTTATTTTAAAAAATGTTCATTATCAATGTTATTATAGATAACCAAATAAACTGCTATTAGTTTCGCTGTCAATTCTATCAGCGCCACCTACATACCTACGTACTGTGGAGCTGAGCAATCTAATACCATATATCAGGCATCTACCCCAGGCCTAAATAAAAACATAGCTACGCAGGAAAACCGATAAAACCCGAAATTTGTCTCAGACAGTGCCTCCGTGCTACAAGCGCTAGCAAAAAATACTATAACCTCTGTCCTTGTACTGGAATGCCACAATGCGCTTCAATCCATTTCAAGGTCAAATAGAGTGACCCTGCAATGGATTAAGGGGCAGAGCGACTCACTGGGCAACGATGCGGCAGACGAATTGGCCAAAAGGGGATCAAAGGAAATAGTATATGGACCGGAACCCTTGATGCCCATACCCCAGGCCCAAATAAAAACATGGCTACACAGGAACACCGACGAAACCCACCTTAAAGACTAGAAAAAAAACGCAGGATGCAGGCAAACAAAGAATGCGGTTCCGGAAGCGTCTAAAAAACTTGCCCGCAACCTCACCAGATTAAAAAGGGACAAAATCCGTAAAGTCATAGGTACTATGACAGGCCACTGTCCCTTAAACAAACACCTGTTTACCATAGGTGTGACAGACAGCCCTCTATGCAGAGGATGCATGGAGGAAGAAGAAACGCCACAGCATGTGCTCACGGAATGCAGGAGCGTGGCAGAGCAACGGGCAAGAATACTACAATCTCCAGCATCTGTCCCGGAGGCCTGTAACAACCCAAACAGGCTGCTAACCTTCTGGGACAGCCTGGGTTGGTTGGAGTAACATAAACACAAATAGAAACATGAGCCACGCACAACAGCCCAATCAAGAGGCCAAGTGCGAGAAAAAACCAGACAAACTAACTAACTAACTAACTACCATATATCAGCGTTTCCCAATTAGTGGTACGCGTACCCCCAGGGGTAGGCGAAGTTGCAACAAAGGGTACGCGTGGCTATTTCTTGACTAAATTGTTTCAGAGTTGTGCAAAGAAAATGGTGCACATTTGTCGGATTAAACTGATTTTCATCGTCATCTACTGTATTTTAATGGTACTAAATGTTTAAAAAAACTTTTCCTTTTTTATTTATTATTCCTGCTATTTTGGGTTTCCGCAGTTCGAAGAGAAGAGCACCCGCGGAAAGCCCAGTTTTTCATCAGCTTTGAAGCTAGTTGATTTGGATGATGTAAAATTCGCATTAGGTAGGCTACCGTTTTAGTTTTATTTCCTCCTTCACTGTTGAGATTTCCAGGTCAAGACGGTAATTCGTGACATACCATGGTGCATCATCTATAATTCTCAGCATCTTGTTTTGTTCTGGGCCTAATATGTTTGATCCATACAGCCGATCTTCTGCAAGCTGAGATAGAAATTATTATCGGCATGTTTTATGATTACACTGCTGTACTCTCTGTACATCAAAATGCTACAGAAGCATCTACGATTCTCCAAAAGAGATTGTTGATTGAAGATTGGTTTAGAACATGGGTTTTCAACCCGCAGCCCGCGGGCCGCATGCGACCTGCGGTGGTGTTCTTGGCGGCCCGTTCGCGCCCGCGTCCGCCCGCAGTTTTACTACTACGGCGGGTTGCGACGGACACACTTGTTTCGTTCGCTCGCTCAGTGAATGAGAGTTAAATAGAAAACACGTTGCAACTTGCAACCTTGAGACCAGTTTGAGAATTGCAACAACCACTATAGGGGCAGATATTGATAAAATAGTTAAGACTAAACAATGTCAAATATATCATTCATTGAATTTTATTAAAACATTTTTTATGTTGGTAAAATTGTATAATAAATAACTTCAACGATTATTGTTCTCCAATTACTTAAATTTATATTGGAAAATTTTGTTTGTGTTGCGGCCCGCCGAACCAAAATTAAAATATTGTCGGCCCTTGACCTAAAAAAGGTTGAAGACCCCTGGTTTAGAAGGTTAAAAATTAAAGCTAACGAAGCCAAATGTATCCACGAGACATTCACCAACAGGAGAGAAACATGTTTATCAATACTGCTGAATGAAACACAAATGCAACTTTTTATTTAGATTTTTAGTTAATATTTATTAATATTATATATCCTGAATAGCTTTACTGACTCATTTAGATCAGATCTAAAGCTACTAACATCTGGTAACAGGTTACCAGATGAATTAAAAAATATACAAACATATGCACTATTTAAAAAACTTACTAAGGAATTTTTACTGCAAAAATGTTTATATATATGGCACTGACTTTTAAAATTTTGTATTCACAATTGACTACTTGTTTATTTTATTTTTTTTTATTTTTTTTTATTTTCCATTTTAATTCTATTCTGAACACTTCATTTTATAGACAATTTAGTTACTGATTATGTAACATGATTTAGGAATTATTGCTTTTATTTTTATATTTTTACTCTGATTATTATTTGATGCTTTCCAAATTGGACTCCTTGATTATTATTATTATTATTGTTTTTTATTTTTTTATTTAAAGATTTATACTTTTTTTTTTATTTTTGGATTTGGTATTTCTATTTTTGATATTTCTAAATGATCTTTTTAATATTTAGACAATGTAATGGTTGATTTTGTATAGTTTATTGACTTTCAGATTTCTAACGTGATTTAATTTTATTTTTGCAAGATATATGATATGTTTAAAATATGAATATTATAAAAAAATAGATTTATTAATTGTAAGTTCTATACCCTTACCGGGTTTTTTGGAATAAATAAACTTTGAACTTTGTACTCATAAACAATATTAACAAGTTTTTAGGTACAAACCAAGTCGAGAATTTTAAATTGATCGACAGAGCTTCCACTAATCTTTTCGAATGGTTGTTTATTCCACATGTCCACCACTCTATTTTGCAGAACGTTTTAAAGAGGATTAGATTAAAATTTTGCGTTGGTTGAATTTTTCGCTGTGACCTCTAAGATTTGTGTTTGTGTTGAATTTGTAAATATTCTTTAGCCTAGGTACAACATATTAATTTGTGAGAATTGTATATCTTTCAATCAGTTCCCCTCTTTGTCTTCTTTGTTTGCGAGTAGTCTATACAAGTAATTAATATTTACTTTTCTTATTTAGTTTCAAATACAGAGTTACCCGTTGAAAGATTTGTCGTGTTGTCGCGAACATCCCTTATAAAGATATTAGCCCTTTTTGATCAGATTCGAGGAGACAAATCTTTACTTATTTTACGTTGCATTTACGATGCTTATTCTTACCGATCTTAAACTATACGTTTTTCTTGTCCAGCTACAGAAATAGGGTGCTGAATGCTGTTCAGGCTGAGTCTGAGGCAGCGTCTTCACATCCATTACTTTCTCAATGTATCTAGCACCGAGATATACCGGTTATGCCTCAGAAGTTAATGCAATTTAATACTAAGCTCATACATGCCTAGAGTGAGCATCGTCCCGAGGAATTGCTTATGGTATATCTGATGAAGCTCAAATCTGAAAAAAAAAATTAAGAAATATAAATAAAATACAAACGGAGCTGCCATGGAATTCACCGATCGGAGTCGGGCCCATCATAATACTATATTTTTTTTTACACTTCTGGGGGGTGAGCAGTGGATTCCGGACTTACGAACCGGCTGTGGTAGGTTTAGGACAGCTGTCTTGCCACATGTGAGCGTTCACCTTACCACCCATTCACTCCCCCTTCGAAGCCATAGAATTTGAGATGCAGAAATCACAGTTTTAGATAATTTTTCTAGAAAGGAGTTGATTATTTTCCTGGAGAGACCAAGATCTTTAAAAAGGTGAAACAAAGATTTAGCTGGCAGGCCACGAGCGCCTACTTCCACCGCGTGAAGGTGAACAGTGAAGCCGTTCCGTGTGACGGCATTTGCGAGGTCATGGTATTTGAGTTTATTGCATAAGTTATGCATTTCATTTCATTGATCAAATTTTTTCTTTTACAAGATGAAGCTGTTTATACCAAAACAAACAAGGCATTTAGATTGATTTTATCAGTTTAGAATTAAACCCATTGGCTACGTAACGACCAAATTTGGTTGCACAACAGAAGACCGTTGATTACATAATGACCAATATTGGCAGCTTGCTCCCGGAGCGCACAGTAATATTATTTTCTAATTCGAACACATCCTAAAATCCATACCTATATTACATACGATATTTCTGGTAAAATTCCATTGTCAAAGAAATCATCAAAATTTTTATTGGTTTTGATGAGCTAAATATTTTTGTATGTAAATAAGCAAAACGAAATATTACCTTTGATATAGAATGTAATAAATATCACTATAGTATTTATAATTTCTAATTAGGGTTCCGTATTTTTCCATAAGACAAGTAGGTACAACTTAGAAATGCCGAGTTTTTTTCACTTTTTCGACTTTCTCATATTTAGTCATAATTATCTAATTATTTTACAAAATAAGATTTCAATACGAAATACAATATATAAAATTTCATTGCAGTTATTCTTTTTATGATTGCTATAGTAGTTTCATAGTTATACTACTTTTTGTCGAGCACGGCGATATTGCAAGAAAGTCCAATAAATTGCCGCCGTCTGCCATGAAATTATGCCGCTACTCGAAGGGTTAAGATAAGATTAATTGATGATTATTTGTGTTTTCGCCAATTAATCAAAATCGTCGATTGTTGTCCTGATAAAATAGCAACTAGCAGCAAAAAAAATAGAAAAAACATCAACAAAATCAAAATCCCGAATATGCTGATTCCTACATTAAGAAATTATAAGGCTTCCTTTGAAGTACTAGGCGATGGTCCTTGGAGTGCTTGCAAATATTGATTCGTGCAGCAGAGGATCAGAAACATTTTTCCATTATTATTATTATTATTATTATTACTATTATTATGTTTTACAGACCGGCAGCTTAATTGCTGACATGTCCTAATTTACCACTAAAACATACATTTAAAAAATACAGTACAGTATTTTTTAAATGTATGTCTAATCTAATATGTTGACACTACACACTTCAACCACTTCAGCGGCTAAATTGTTCCACTGGTCCACAGTCCGGTTGGCTAGAAAATGTTTCCTGGGATTGGTGTGGAATCATGTTTTCTCCAGTTTGAAGTCGAGAGACGAATTATTTTTTTTTTGCATTTTTTCGCTCCATGTGTAATTTGCCGCCAGCACCACAGGATATCGTATTAGAACAACTGGGGCTGTTAACTACATTGGGCGAAACCGTCACCTCGGGAAGTTTTAACGATATTTGATTTTAACGATGTTTCCCGTTTAGAAGACTTATGACGAAAACAATATACTGTCTAGTACTTACGCCATTCGCTCGTAAAAAGCCAACGCCTTACCGCGAGAAACCGGGTTTTTAACCTGCGGGACGACACTCGCGCCCTTACTTCCAGTTACAGACAGATTTCTCCAGCCTCCCGACTCGTTACGGGTTTGAGGTCGCTTGCACGGTCCTTTCTCTTACGTAGCGGTGATTCGGTGTTTACCAAATCTATCGCGGACCACGGTATCCTTTGCCCGACTTTCACCCGGCGTCGGGTAGCCGATTGGTCGTTTCAAGAGCAGTTGCTGTAAGGTTAACAACCACCCCCGCTCTATAGGAAGCAAAGCCGTTTCCAGACTCCCCCGGCTATCTGTTGCTAATGCCGCACGGTGCGCATACTGTCCAGGAGTGCCAGACGTAGGATTCACAGGGGAACTGGCCCGCAAGCACAGAGTCATACCTCGGCTCGCACTTCTGCTTAGAGGCTACCGGATCAGTGTTGACCTGTGAGTTCGGTCGACCCTAACACATGGGTCATAATGGCTCAACTGCACTGGGTCCATTAGCTCCCCTTAGCATCGAGTTAGAATAGTAGGCGCTCTCGAGTGGCAAGGAGTTGCGGGGATAGGGTGCAAGGAAAACGCGCAAAGGTTAGTGTATGTTAAGGCAAACGCCTGTAGAGAGCGTTATGTGCGGGTGGGGGTTGCCAAGTTTCTCGAACATTTGAATATCTGCATTGGTGAAGTGGCAGCCATATGTGAATTTCATTCAATGGCATCATGATCTGTGGTAGCCCTCGGGAGTCAACACCTATCCGACGGCCTCCACGAATGAAGTGCGAGCCCGGGTAGGACTCTGGCCTTATGGTTAGTTTCCCCTGGGAATCAACCTTCTGGCGCTCCTGGACGATCTGCGCACCGTGCGGCGTAAGCTAATCGACTGTGCACTCTGACTAATAATCGGGGGAGTCTGGAAGCAGTACTGTTTCCTATAGAGCGGAGGTGGTCGCGGACTACCGATCCTGGGTGAACAGCCGGGCAAAGGACGCTGTGATCCGCGATAGATTTGGTAAAACCGTTTCACCGCTTCGTAAGGGAGAGGACCGCGCAAGCGATCTAGAACTCGTAACCAATCGAGAGACTGGAGTAATCTGGTCACAATTGAAAGTAAGGGCGTGAGTGTAAGCCCGCCGGGTAACACTCCTTGCTATCTCGCGGTTAAGGCGTTGGCCTCTTACGGGTTTGTGGCGGAGCTAGACGGTGGACTGTTTTGTTTGTCTTCTGCGCTCACTCCAGGGAGATAGAACGACTAATCGTTAAAACTTCCTGAGGTGAGGGGCTCGCCCGCTGTAGTCGACAACCCTAGTTGTGGTAGCCCTTAGGACTAGTAATGTCGCTCTATTCAATTTCAATTTTGTTCGAAGAGAAGCTACGGCCTGTATACTGTGCCAGCGGCTCCTACAAACCCAAATTTACAAAGGTATGGACCTAATATATCTACGAAAAGCACTTACCCTTCTTTTTGGAATAAAATTCTCGCTTCGCTCTGCAAATCCGTCGTCACCAACTCAATGGAATTGTAACCTTTGCTCCTGCCATAGGCAATCGTTTTATTTACAAGGGATTTCCCAACACTTTTGCCTCGGTATCTGAAATTGCGTCGCAGAAATTATTGAAACCCGAAAGCGTTCTTGATGGTTCGACGAAGGAAAGCTCGCTAACAATTCTCCCGTAGCATCATTTTTTTGCATATACATTATTATACTGCAAAAATCGTGTTAGATATACGCTAGATGTTTGTGAAACAGTCACTCATGTTTTTCCATCGAACCTCAGATAAACGACCACGAAGCCAGCAACAACGAACTACAAGAGCATCTGCAGGTCTGAATTATGCCGTTCCCCGAGTTAATTCTTCATTTGCCTAAAGACAATTCAACTGAATAGCACCTAAAATATTCAACCGTCTTGATGACAAAATAAAGGAAATAAAAAATACCATTTTATTAAAAAAAAAAAATTAAAAATGGCTTCTTGACGACATAGGTCGTTCAAGGACAGAGAACGAACTTCTGCAAGTCAAATATTAAAAAAAAAAAAAAACAAAAAAATATTTCTGCATAACTTTACTATTATACTATATAATATGATATAAGATATTAACCCGTTGAGTAAGAGTCAACCAAATCTGGTCGCGAAACAATTATCCGTTGAGTACGAGTCGACCAAATCTGGTCGCGCGTTTTTTTCACTTCTTTGACGTTCTCATATTTATTCATAATTATCTAATTGTTTTACAAAATGATATTTCAATATTCTATATTCGAAATTTCAATGCAATCATTGTGAGGTTGTTCTTTTTATGATTGGTGTAGTAGTTTCGTAGTTATAGTACTTTAAGTCGATGTCGCCGAAAATCCTGCAAAAGAGACAGATGCATCCATGAAAATACCCATTTACTCCAAGGGTTAAACAAAATGTACTATATTGTAATATAATTCAAAAGAATAATACTATAATATATTTAGATCGTTATATTTATATATTGTGTATGTGTATATGTATCTATATGAGTACCTACGCCAGTTAGGCTTCTCAACCTAAGTAAGAAAATAAGTCGTATGCCCAGATACAGGTTATATTTGGCCTAGTTGGGTATGCGCTGAGCATGGTCATGTGAATGTGGGCCGTTGTTTCCTCGCACCATTACTTGGTATGACCATTTTTATGTGTTTTATAATTATGTTTGGAACAATAAATAAATAAATAAATAAAATAGATATTATAAACTATGTATTTAACGTATGTATTTAGGTGAAATAAAATAAAATCATTTTTTATAAAAAATTCAAATGCACAGATTTTTATTTTTACAGAGATTTGGAGGCACATAACAAAATGAGTTTTCTTATTACAAAAGTATGCCTTAAGAGCAATTGCTAAAGTGGACCGACCAACACATTCTAGCAACTTACAACTGGAGCTGTTAACTACAACGGGCGAACCCGTCACCTCAGGAAGTTTTAACGATATTCGATCGTTCTGTCGAATTGATGTGAGGCAACTATTCATAAAACAATTACTAATTGAGTTTCACAGAATCAAGGATCAGCAGACAAGAAGCCAACAAACTAAAAACACAAGGCAAGCTACTGGGTCGAATTATAATATTCCGATTGTAAAGTCCTCATTTGCCCAAAGGCATTTTTACTTCCTTGCGCCGAGATTTTATAATAATTTAAATGAGAGTTATAAGAATGCAAACAACTTAAATTCATTCAAAATACTTATAAAGAAGTACCTGCTTGAAAGGGGTCCAATGTATGCGGAGTCTCAATTGCTCTCGCTAATAATTTAAGTTGTTTTATTAAATTATATATTACTAACTAATATCAAATCTCGTGTATTATTTGCTATGTATATATATGTGTAGGTATGTATATATATATATATATATATATTTATGTATGTGTGTATGTATGCGTATGTATATATGTATATATTCTTATGTATCATGCAATACAACTTAAGTTCAGAATATCAAAAGAGTCAGCTCGTCGATACAATTAAACAAAAATCAGCATCCCTAGATACGGGTCTCTGACCTAGTTAGGAATGCGGATAAACATTTTCACCATAGGATGTGCTCAATCTCTCCCAACTCAACCATATTATGTAAATGGTGTTTATATGACATATTATATGAAGTTATTGTAAATTAATAAATAAATAAAAAAAAAAAAAATTAGGACAAAACAGTCAACTAGCTAGTTACGCCACTCGCCCGTAAGAAGCCAATGCCTTACCTGAAGATAACCAGGTTTATTACCCAGCGGGCCAACACTCGCGCCTTTAGTTGCAACCAGATTACTCCGGTCTCCCAACTGGTTACAGGTTCGAGGTCACTTGCGCGGTCCTCTTACTTACGTAGCGGTGATTCGGTGTTCATCTTGTTAGTCATGTATATTATAAGATTCTTGCAAAAGATTTCAAGACAAAAAACTGTACCTTGGAAGACGGAAAAGGAAGTTGTCTTAACGGACAAAGAGCGGATTCTCCGGAGGTGGCCAACTTATTGCCAAGAATTATATCGTGACCCAGAACATAACGAGGTGCATAAACACAGGATGGACGAATGTCCGGAACGTGAACCTGATATACTTCTGGAGGAAGTCCGTGCAGCTATCTCGCGCTTAAAGCCCAAAGCATGTCGAGGTGACAAAATTACAGCGCAACATTTGAGGAACCTGGGTGAGGATGGTGTTCGTGTTATACACAATAAATGCCAAAAGGAGATAGGGAGATCTGGAGAGTGGCCTGAAGATTAGACCGAATCCATCTTGGTCCCGTTGCATAAAAAAGGCTCGACTCGAAACTGTGAGAATTACCGTACGATCTCGCTTATCTCTCACGCAAGCAAGATTCTCCTCGGCATTCTTAACAAGAGGCTGGAGTACTTCATAGACACACAAATCCTTCTAGGGAAGAGCAACCAAACATATATATATATATATATATATATATATATTATATATATATATATATATATATATATATATATATATATATATATATATATATATATATATATATATATATATATATATATAAGGGCAGGCCGAAACGGTTAAGCGCAGATCTGTCAAACGACGCAAAGTGCCTATAGGCACTGTTGGCATCTGACGGGTTAAATCATACTGTGATGCATCCCTATGCTTTGTTTTGGTATGTAATCGTTTGAGACAAATAGACAGGGTGTTTTTAATTAGCGGAACCCCTAGAGTGGGTAAATCAGTATCAGCAAATAAACAAAAAACTGTTAATAATAATTTGTGAAAAAAAATATACTAAAACAAATAACCACCGGGATTTTCGAAAAACAGTTTGATAAGCCTTGAGTGCACGTGAAAATATACCTAGAGGTTGAGAAACTCTATAATTTTTGGAACTAATCAATAAAGAAAACAATATATTAAAAAGAATAAAAAACACGACTGCCATTACAGAAAATGAACTATTGTATTTATAATTATTTTTATTATGGTTTTTTTTATGAAAAATTGGGGGTTTATGTATTTATCCATAAAAGGAAGTAATTATTTTTATCTGGGAGTCACGCTCGACCAGAGACTCACCTGGAACAGCCACCTAGACAAAACAATTCAAAAAGCTAAAAGTGCTTTGGGTATAAGCAGAAGACTGGCAGGGAAAAACTGGGGCCTTAGCCCCAAGATCTCCCACTGGCTATACACTGCCATTGTGAGGCCGATAATCTCGTACGCCTCGGTGGTATGGTGGAACAAAGCCAACCAGAAAACTGTGATTACCAAACTAAACAATATCCAAAGGACGGCGTGTCTCGTGACAACTGGCGCAATGTCCTCCACTCCCGGAGCAGCTCTAGATGCACTGCTGAACTTACCGCCCCTACACATTCATTTGCAACAGGTGGCGAAAGCCAGCATGTACAGGCTATCTGCCCGATAGAAGGTAAACTGGATCTCACAAGCACTAAGATCAGTTCTTGACTCAGTCAGTGACAATCCAACCCTCAACATGGTCTCAGACACCATGCTCCCACTCCTAAACTTTGGAAAACTTTTTACAGTGGAACTGCCGCCCAGAGACGACTGGCTAAAAAGCCAACTGCAATGAGAGGCCGGTAGCCTTAAATGGTATACTGATGGGTCCAAATCGGGACTTGACGTAGGCTATGGTATATATGGAGAGCGACCAAACTTCGAAAGAAGTGTAAACTTGGGAAAATACGCCTCCATATTCCAAGCGGAGGTTTACGCCATTATTGAATGTGCGGATATCAACCTCCAAAAGTACTACGCCAACCATCGTATCTATATCCACTCGGATAGCAAAGCAGCCCTTATGGCACTGGCCTCGAATACCATTAATTCAAAGCTAGTGCAAAACTGCATATCACTACTGAATTCCCTGGGCGAAAATAACAGGGTAATTCTAAGATGGGTTCCCGGCCATGCAGGAATCGAGGGAAATGAAAAAGCCGACGAACTAGCAAGGACGGGAGCAAAGGGAACGTTATACGGCCCTAAACCTTGCTGTGACGTACCAAAAAGCCTTGCAAACCTAATGCTCAAACAAATGTGTTTAGAACAATCCGTAAACCACTGGAACAACACGCCAGGGTTGAATCATTCCAAAGCGCTTATTAAGGCTTCCGACCGTAAGACGGCCCGTGAGGCCCTATCGCTAAATAGGAACAATCTACGCATACTGGTGAGGGCGCTCATGGGGCATTGTAGCCTGAACAAACACATGTTCAACCTCAAGCTCAGAGACACAAACATGTGCAGGTTCTGTCAAGGGGCAGAGGAAACTCCCCAGCACCTCATGTGCGAGTGTGGCCCGCTGATGCGTAAAAGATACACCCACTTGGGTGGTCACTACCTCCAACCTGAGGAGGTAAAACAATCTGGCGCCAAAAGCCTGCTGCGGTTCTTAAATGACACGAGGCTTAGTGCAGAACTATAGTAGGTGGCGAACACAATAGATCAGCAATGGTCGCAGTGTTACAAGGCTCATAAAGACCTTAGAAAAGCCCCACTCAACAAATTGAAAAAAAAAATATTTATTCATGAAAATAGAGGTAAATATCCAGAATATACTCATTCAGACCTTTTATTTGGCAGTAATCACCATATATTTATGTTAATTTATTGACATTTGGACAGTTTAAGTACCATATGTAGCTCGGGATGACATTACGATTCATGTAATATCACACACTTCTAAATCGGTTCAAGCGTTTCGTAGTTATGGTGGAATAAAAAATCAGGGTTTCATCATTTTTAGTTTTTATTTTTTTCGAGTACAATTGCGTAGTTGTATAATTTTCCAAATATTTGGATTGGAATAAATTGAAAAGAACCAAAAACGGTTATTTAAAAATCGGTAATATTTTGTGCACTGTAATAATTAAACAATTTTGCTAAATTTTTTTATTACTAAGCCTACCGGATCTATTCCTGTCGGCCGCTAAGTGGACGAACGAAAAAAAACCTAAACCGTCAAATGATGGATGTACCACGGCCATTTATTATTAAGACGCTGGTTTCTCTTTATATGAGAGCATGGGGTCGCGGCAAGTACCCTTTGACACTCGGGAGGACAAAACGATTCTAACAATACAACACACATCTAAACCGGTTCAAGCGTTTAGAAGTGATGTTGGAATAAAAAACAGAAAACATACATAGATGAATTCTGAACACATAACACTTCTTTTGGGCAGTCGTGTAAAAGTCACAGGTTGCCTCTAGTTAGTTAGTTAGTTAGTTAGTTTTCCTGGGCTATTTCCCGCACTTGGCCTCTTGATTGGGCCGTTGTGCGTTGGGCTCATGTTTCTATTTATGTTACTCCAGCCAACCCAGGCTGTCCCAGAAGGTTAGCAGCCTGTTTAGGTTGCTACAAGCCTCCGGGACAGATGCTGGAGATTGTAGTATTCTTGCCCGTTGCTCTGCCACGCTCCTGCATTCCATGAGCACATGCCGTGGCGTTTCTTCTTCCTCCATGCATCCTCTGCATAGAGGGCTGTCTGTCACACCTATGGTAAACAGGTGTTTGTTTAGGGGACAGTGACCTGTCATAGTACCGATGACTCTACGGATTTTGTCCCTTTTAGGTTGCCATCTAGTAGTAGGTAAAACAACAAAAAAATGCCGATGAAGAATATTTCTAGGGAGCTCACAGTTATAAAATTTCACAATAGTCACGAAGGAAAGAGAGAGATGGCGGTTGCTTTTTTGCTGGTACGGATTTACCCACTTCAAGGGTGCCGTAATTAAAAACTCATCCTGAATGATGATGATTTTTATGATTGTTATTGTGTATTTGAAGACCTGAATGCACTCGGAGTTTCTAACTGAAAAGCAAAAGCCCGCAGTAGGACTGATCGGGAAAGATTCATGACAAATCCAAGACTTGCAGTGAGTTGGAATTCTAAAGGTAATAATAAAAACTAGTTTCCATTGAATGGCTGGGTCATACACATACCTGGGATCGACTGCAAGTCCGTACATCCAAAGGCTGTTTTTTGGACCGATGAAGTTCCTCAAGTTTACAACTCCGATAATCTGCAAAAATATGTATAGGATAATAAGAGATATAGAACCGATCTTTAAGGATTGGCAAAATGCAATAATTTATAAAGGGTATGGTTGGGTAGAATACTCTTTGTCTACGACGGGAGAAACACACAATAAATAGAGAATTGCGTTAAAAAAACATAGGTTTTTATTATTCTATTTTAATTAAATGTTTTTAACTATTTTTTCTGTATTTTAACTTTTATCACCATGTCACTTTTTATAGTACCTTTTTATATGACTGCCCAACAAAAAACGTGTAATGTGTTCAGGGTTTATCTATGTATTTTTTTCGTTTCTTTATTCCACCATGACTTCTTAACGCTTGAACCGATTTAGAAGTGTGTATTGTTTTTATTTTATTTATTTGGTAATTTACAATTATCTACAATAAATTAACGTATACAATTACACTGTCATAGCCAAGAATCCATTAGCAAAAAACTGATAACATATTATGCCAGAAACTGTTGCCAGTGATCCTATTTTAATGTCGCCTAACTAGGCAATAGCCTGTTCTAAGGCGGACATTGTTAAAATCGTTATGTCATCCCGACTATCATATGGTATCTCAACTGTTCAAATATAAAGTAGTTGTCTAAATGTCCAAATTTCCAAATGTCAATAAATTAACATGAATATATCGTAATTTAGTGTCAAATGAAAGGTCTGATTGAGTACATTCCGAAAATATACAGACATGTATCTATATTATGATAATAATAATAAAACTCTTTATTCTTCAGAAAAGGCGAGTATAAATACATAAACCACAAATATTTCATAAAAAACCACAATAAAAATAATTATAAATACAGTAGAACTCCAATTAACCGAATCAATTTGGACCGGACCCCATTTGGATAATCAAAAATTCGGATAATTGGATTCTTTCCGAAAGGTATTTTAATTAATTATAGCATAAATGTTGAAAATGGGAGAAAAAACTATTTTTAAATAAGAAGAGCCAACCTTTACTTGCTTTAAATGATGAACCACCAAGCTTCTCAGCTAAGATCTCAGCTTTTTCACAAAGAATCAGACCCGAAATTGGGTTTCCCATAGAACGTTACTGCAAAAATACATTCTGAAATACAATCAGCTGAGAACTCTGTATTTTGCCCTGGTCGAATCTATTATTGCTTATGGAATTACAACCAACGGCAACACATTTAAATCTTATATATCGCGCATCACATCTCTACAACACTGTATTTTAAAAATAATAGATTCGAAATAAATTCAGAAACGACTAGATAGGACTTTTCAATTATTGTGACATATTACCAGCTGATGTATTATTTATTTATAGATTGACAGTTCAATATTTCGAAACTGACGAGTTCCAAATTTATGTCCAACATAAACGCAGCACTAGACAGATACAAAATGAACGGCTACTCGTCCCTCCTTTTCGCAACCTTTATGGCAAATGAAGATTGAATTGGCTAATCCCTCATATATTCATATATTCAAAAAAAATCCTCTAAATTTAAAAACCTATAAAAATGTACAAAAAAAGAAAAAAAAGAATTAAAAATAGTTAGCTTTAAAATAAGTGAAAGTGAAACACACATGGTACGAATAAGATACATATTTTATTATATTAGCATTAAGTACGTTCATCTTTTTATGTAAATATTATCAAGGGGGTGGCTTTCTGTGCCGACTAATCCTGACTAATGTGGCAGATAATGCAGCAGATATATTATAATATGGTCAAAATGGCCACTAAACTCTCACTGAAAGTCACCCTATCATAATCTCCAGCAGGTAAGCCTTAGGCTTGGCTGGATTTTATATAAAGCTGTATTTAAAAAAAATGGGTATTAAATAAAAAAAAATAAAAAAACCACTACAAAACGACATCTTCTAAATCTTAGTTTGTGCTGCCTTCATTGATTTTCTTAAAGAACTTCCATCTTCGTTTTCAAGCACTGACACGAAGTTTAAAAGTGTAGGTTTGCTCGTTTCCGTCTTATTTTTTTTCGTTTTAATTTTGGATAATCAGCGATGCGGATAGTCGGAGTTCGGATAATTGGAGTTCTACTGTACTTCATTTTTTATAACGGCCGTTGTGTTTTTTATTCTATTTAACCCTTGGAGTAAATGGGTATTTTCATGGATGCATCTGTCTCTTTTGCAGGATTTTCGGCGACATCGACCTTAAAGTACTATAACTACGAAACTACTACACCAATCATAAAAAGAACAACTGCACAATGATTGCATTGAAATTTCGAATATAGAATATTGAAATATGATTTTGTAAAACAATTAGATAATTATGAATAAATATGAGAACGTCAAAGAAGTGAAAAAAACGCGGAACCAGATCTGGTCGTATCATACTCAACGGATAATTGTTTCAGAACCAGATTTGGTCGTATCATACTCAACGGGTTAATATATTTTCTTGTTCACCTACTCATTTACCGTCCATTCTGCTCGACTTTGGAACCAGCCTCCGCATGTTATCCGCCATGCAACTTTATTACACTGCTTTAAGGGGTTATTGAAAAAACATTTTTTTTCTCAAGTGAAGTTCAAAGTGATATTTGCTTACATTATCAAATTTATTCAAGTCGAACCCCTATCTGATGCAGATATTCTGTAGCCGTTTGAATTTATTCAGAATCTTCTCGTTCCTTTTGATAGTACCAACATCATCATAATGCAGAATTGGGAATAGCAGATTTAGGCATGGTTAGTAAGAATTATCTCTCTTTGAGAAAAGAGAAAAAATTGTGACCATGTTTATGTTTTTAAAATGATTAGTGGTAACACTGACAACCTAAGCTTATTAGTTAATGTGTGTCTCTTTGTGACTGACATTTATCTAAAACCTAAATATATCGTGTTTAGTATCAAATGAAAGGTCCGATTGAGTACATTTTGACAATATACATGTATCTATATGGATAAATACATATAAAATAAAAAAAAATATAAAATACAAACGGAGCTGCCATGGAATTCACCGACCAAAAATCGGGCACATCATATATAATTATTACACTTCTGGGAGGTGAAGGGTGGATTCCGGACTAACGACCGGCTGTGGTAGGTTTAGGACAGCTGTCTTGCCACATGTGAGCGTTCACCTTACCACCCATTCACTCCCCCTTCGAAGCCATAGAATTTGAGATGCAGAAATCGCGGTTTTAGATATTTTTTCTAGAAAGGAGTTGATTATTTTCCTGGAGAGACCAAGATCTTTAAAAAGGTGAAACAAAGATTTAGCTGGCAGGCCACGAGCGCCTACTTCCACCGCGTGAAGGTGAACAGTGAAGCCGTTCCGGGTGACGGCATTTGCGAGATCATGGTATTTATTTAATTTGTATTCGTGGTCTTTTGGGATATTTGATTCCCATGGAACAGTTAATTCTACGATAAGGACCATCTTCCGAGATAGAGAGTAAAGAGTTATATCTGGACGCAGGGCTGTGCATCTGAGACTTTCAGGGAATTTATACTACTTAGAGACCGAATCGGCCTCCATAATCCAATCTGAAGCTTTCTCGATTATTGAGAAAGGTTTTGCAGTGAGCTGTTTTTTGCCTTTAGAGCCAACCCGCACAAACTGTATTGGGGGTTTGGAGGATACTGTGGAACCCTTGTTGGCACGAGCCACTGAGAGGCTAAGTACCTAGGACTTTGTCGTGGCGATAAGTGTACCGTCCTTGATCCAAGGCCACCTTGCAGCCAGCTAGAATATGTCTAGCTGTGCAAGGGGTGTTGCTACAAAGAGGACATGAACTATCCTCGGCATAGCTCCAACGAGCGAGGTTACTGGGGTCTGGAAGTGTATGCTGAAAGGCATTTAAATAAAATTTCAGCATCTCTGGCGTCCAGTCATACAACATTACTTTCCAGTGCATTGGAGGAGGAATGCAAAAGTCTCCAATTGTTGTCCAATCATTCTGGCATTGAAGGCCAATAGCGTGAGCCATACTATTGCTGTCGTAATCTTCCCGCAAGAGAGACTTCTTCAAGTCCACATCGCCTATAGTTGTACTGCCATACCCCAGACCAGTGCCATTCTGGCTGATTCCAGTAAGGAACTTTTTGTGGAAGTCTACGCGGGCTTGTAGATCATTTGAATCACTACGGCCACTTATTACGTGCTTCGATATTGCCGGATCTTTGGAATTGCACAGAATCGAATTTTTGGTTATTCTGGAGTTGGCGTAGAGCAGAGAGGGCAGTTTTAGCGCTAGCCCAAAATTTTGTTTGGACCTGAAGAGAGTCGAGGGGTCAGCTGGTTTGGCTAAGGACAGCCAGGATTTTAAACTAGCTGTCACCAGCGCATCTGGACGGGACATATTGAGATGTCAACCACAACGGGCGAACCCGTCACCGCAGGACGTTTTAACGATTCATCGTTCTATCGACCGTGCAGTGAGAGTAGAAGACTTTGGACATAACAAATCCGACGTCTAGCTACGGCACAACCCGTTAAGAGACCAACGCCTTACCGCGAGTAGCCAGGTATGTTACCTGGCGGGCGGCACTCGCGCCCTAACTACCAATTGTGACCAGATTTCTCCGGTCTCTCGATTGGTTCCGAGTTCGAGGTCGCTTGCGCGGTTCTCTCCCTTTTGAAGCGGTGAAACGGAGTAAACCGAATCTATCGCGGACCAAGGCGTCCTTTGCCCGGCTCTGACCCGGGATCGAATGGCCAATGGTCAATTCAAGAGCAGTCGCCGTAAGGTAGGCAACCACCCCCGCTCTATAGGAAACAATACAGTTCCCAGACTCCCCCGACTGTTAGTCGGAGAGCACAATCGATTGGCTTGCGCCGCTCGGTGCGCAGACCGTCCAGGAGCGCCAGAGGTTTGATTCCCAGGGGAGACTGGTTGACCCAGTGTCCTACCCAGGTTCGCACCCCGTGCGTGGAGGCCGTCGGATGGGTGTTGACCCGTGAGTATGACCGACCCTGAAACAGAATGGGTCTGCGTGGCCAACTCAGCAAGGGCCCATTAGCTCCAAAGACGGGACAGTTGGGTTTTGGTAAAATCGTAAATAAGAAATGGCCATGACAAATGTGACGTTAGATAATTGTAATAGATCCAGGCCTTACGAGGGCCAGAAATTAGCAAGGCATCTATCTTTTTCAGGCAACTACTGAAATGTTCTATAACATGATCCCCTGAGAGGTCTTTTCCCTGGCAGGTGATTTCCTGCCAAGAAATTTGAAGTGGTTATTTGGGTCTATAAGGGAGATAATAGAGCCCTTATAGACCAATTTTGGGTCAGAAATATTTTATAAGAAACCGTAATAAAAATAATTATAAATACAATGTTCACATTCTGTAATGGCAGTTGTGTTTTTTTATTCTTTTTAATATATTTACTTATTTTCCTTTGCAAGCTGGGTATCACAGTACATGCTGGTCTGGTTTTTTTTTTTGTAATTTGTCAAATTTCTTTTATGTATATTGTAGTTGTAATCCATTCCTGGACGGTTAAAGTGGTTACCGGTACGCCAAAAGGGAAATGCCAGTTACCGGTATTTCTATTACCGGAGGTTACCGGTGCGTTCATAAACTTGCTCTCCTATATCGTGTACTCTTGCAATCATCACCATCCTATCTCGACGAGATTTTCGAACTATTAAGTTCCTACGATCTCTTACTTCAGTCAGCCTCTGACAATTAACTCAAAATTCCTCGTCATATTACTGATTTCTACTTCTACTCATTCTGTGTCCATGGTGTAGGAATGTGAAACGATCCCTTAGCAAAAATACGGAACTCGCCTTCTTTAGAATCATTCAACACTCACCTCAAAAAGTATTTCTTTTCTAAGAATTCCCTTTTTGTCTCGTTCCTCTACCAATTTCATCTCTTCGGATATTCTTAGTTTTAACCGCCCTAACTTTGGGTTATTATTCAAAAAGTAGATAAAAAATCGTTGGTTTTTTTTTTCATTAGATTTCTTAATAACAATACTTGTGATTACAATATTGTAATCACAAGTATTGTTTATCACTATCCCAGATTGGAGTATCCGAACCTACCTGTCCACGACTGGGCTTACAGCCGCATAGAATTCACAGAGTCCTTTCCAGGTTAGTCTCCCTTTGAGGCTACCGAATGGAAGCTGAATCGTGAGTTGATCCGACCTAATTTAACAGGCAGGTTATGAGGCTCAAACCGCACTGAACTGTTAGGTACCTAGGATTGCGCAACGACAAAACCGAGGAGTAGAGGTGGGAGCCACCGCGCGCGCCAACCACAACTTCACAGTGAAAACGCAACCCGTCGCACGTCGTCCAACCAGTGGAACCACCATTGACCTTCCGATTTTGGCGAAGCCGCCGCCGCGCTGGGGCCTCCTGGTTTTCGTTCGCCACCCACTCGTCAAATATACACCCCTCAGAATACCGAATACTCCGAATTACGTAAATCGAGCTCTGCCCACCGCTCTGATATGCCTCTGCCGAGACCTGTCGTATTTTACATTTTAATTTCATTTTAATTTAATGGGTAACCCTTTTATGCCCTATTATAATTATAATTATTTCAAACAGGTTAAGAAAATATCTTGTAATGTGTTATACTGTTTTTATATATATTTTTTTACATTCTGGATATTTTTTTATCTTAAGCCGAATTTTCTATTTTTTATACGAAATAGCGCTCATACCAAGATCTATTGTCATACCAAAATTGTCTGGTATATACCAGACAATTTTTTGACACAAGACAGCCATTTATTACCCTTTTTTGTATTTAGAATCGTAGGAACAATTTGACGTATCACATACGCTTTATGGGTTTCAGGTTTTTTTTTTTTTTGGTTTGGTACTTGAACGTTCGTGATACAGGTTGTTGAGTTCAGGCGATAATATAGTAGCCGTATCACGTACGTTCGTATAGGTGGGGCTGTTAAATATAGTAATTTGTATTTTATGCAGAATAACTTATCTGTTTCATAATCTTCATTTGATGGTGTATCACTGGTCTGTATGATTGGGTTAGTTGTAAGATATCGCAATGTAGCAAAAAGCTTGCCTTTTAATTAAAAAATAAATAAATTCAAAAAATGTTTTTTATTTATTTTTATTGTTGCTTGATCTATGGTTAGGGATAATAAATAAATAATGTTATTACACTTTATATTAAAGTTGTACAGTAAAAGTTATACCTTTCTCTGTAGGTTCTTGATGTCGTAATCATCGCCTCTAAAGTCCTTGTCGTTAACGATTTCATAATGCAACATTTTAGGGTCGGTCATCATAAAGTATGGCTCATATGCTTCTGCCACCCATCTCTGCAGTGGTGGAATCTAAAGAAATTAAGTAATTAAATATCTCAGAATTAAATATTTAAAAAATTTATCTCGTCACAATCTAGCTCCTCTGTGGATGATATTTAATTCTTCGTAGATCCGACACTACAATCTGGACACATTCAGGATGACTTCGATATCATTATGTTAGACAAATAATAGGCTACTAAATTTGAATGCCAGCAAGTGTACAGTCCTTTATATTAGGAAACGTTATCCTAAAAATATATAAGATAAAAAGAACGCCTTACGCCTTACAGTCAAAGTTGCTTGACCTTGAATATGTGACCAGACTGGATGAAGGAGAAATCCGTCCAAATTTGGTAGTAAGGGAGCGAGGTTTCCCGCTGTTTCCTCTTTGCAGTGCCTCACTGTAAGGCGTTGGACTCTTACGGGCCTGGTGTAGCTTTTTGTCCGCAAAAGTCTTTTACGCTCACTCCATGGGAGACAGAACGACACAAGGTCATAACTCTCTGGGGTGACGGGCATTTGTTATTGAAGTCCCTAGTAGATCGTGAAAAAGGCCAGCTTAGTTATGTACCTCATCCGCAAATCATTCCACTATATTGCACCAACCTTATTTTTGACGTTACACAAAAATTACATAAGATCAGTTTTAAAGCTTCTATTCGAAATTCTTTGTGAAAGACATGGATCTCTTCAAGAAAGTTTTAAAAAGCTGGAATACCCAGAAAGACTCAAAACACTGTAACTACTCACACTCAAGAGGGTTGTCGACTGAAGGGTGACCTCATCAATCCCTCAACTTGTCGTAATTGCCCCGAGTTATCTTCGATATTTATGCGGAACCACTCCCTGGAGTGACTGGTTCGCCCGTTATGTTTGATACCTCCCTTCCCCCCACCACCACCACCACCCAGTTGCTAGACACTACTGGAACACCAATATTCCGAGTAGAATTTAATATGCTTTTTCATGCTGGTCTTAGATATAAAATTAATTGTAATAAACTTCAAACAAACCTGCATTTGTTCTGATGCCTTGAATGCGTGTGTTCCCAGTGAAAATGCGTACACCATAATTATAACGGCCGGTATGGTTGCTAGACACCATACAAGAGGAAATCCAAAAAATATGAACATGACAGCAGCGGTCAATATCATTATTTGGAATGTAAACTAGAATAAAATAAATACAATAATAAAAAAAAACATTCATTATCAATATTACTTCTTCTTCTTCTTAAAGTGCCGTCTACTATCGGAGGTCGGCGGTCATTATGGCCACTTGGGCCCGTGATGTTGCAGCGAGAAACTCGGTGGTGCTTGAGTTAAACCATTCAACGAGGTTCTGTAGCCAGTGAGTTCTTCTTCGGCCAGGTCTTCGGCGGCCTTTTATCTTTCCTTGCAGGATTAATTTGAGAAGTTACCACGCATTATGTGGCCCATGTATTGTAATTTCCTTCTCTTTATGGCCTTCAGTAATTCCAATCCTTTGTGCATTCTTTGCAGAATCATCTCATTTGTGACTATCCGTCCAAGATATCCTATAAATACACATTTCGAAAGCTTCTAACCTTTTACACAAAGTCTGGGTTAGTGTCCACGTTTGTACTCCGTACAGGAGGACTGAAAATATATAACACAGCACCAGGCGGCATCTAGTGGAGAGTTTGAGACTGCGGTTACAGAAGAGTTGGCTCATTTTGATAAACGTAGCTCTAGCTTGTTCGATGCGACATCTGACTTCCACACTATAGTCTTCTTGATCATTCACAATACAGCCAAGGTATTTATATTGGCGAACCCTCTCCAGACGTTGGTTCTTGATGTGGAGGGTGGTATATTACTATAATTCAGGTGGATATTATAATGCAGGAATATTAATATAGATGGCCAATTAAACTGCTATTTGTTTTGCCGTCAATGCTATCAGCACCACCTGCATTTTGCTGGTGCATATGCTTGCCTAAATGTACTACGGAGTTGAGAAATCTAATACCATATATAATCAATGATGCGAATCAATGTTCTACATTATTTGCATATTTGTCCATGAAAATTCTAGTTTTCTTGGAAACAGACAACTATATTCAGTTATAGTTATGTAGTCTGTGCTTTTTAAAATTTGCTTTTAAAAATAGACCTTTTCTTTTCGTAAATTTCTCGACTTTTCTTGGTTTTCCGGCAATCACACTGGCGGAAAAATACATAATCTTCCGATTCTTTTTTGCTCATTTTAGCTGTGGCCGAAATCCCTTCCTTTCTCCCTATATCCATTTTTCCTATATTAAAGGTGTTTTAACGTCCCTCGACTATATTCATCGCACTGATTCCAAAAATGTTGGCTTCGTTAGTTTGTCAAATCACGCTCTCTTGACATCGTATATACAAACTTTAAAGCCTATATCTCCCTTTTTATAGAGATAGAGCAAAGATTCGGTTTTAGTGTTGTGAATATAGGGGGGGGACGAAAAAACATCTTTAATGCGAGTTTGATAAACTACATAAATACAATACAATTATACTAATAAAATGAATATGAATATAATAATTAATACAAGCAAGACACACTATATTAGCGTCCCGGATATACCCATTCCTTTATATCAGTATTCAATAATCACAAAATAAACTAACCTCTCTCAATGTAAACTCGACAAAAGCTGCATTGGAAAACGACATGATCACACTTCTGGATAGCTCCTGGCAACGTACGCGATCGGTCGCCTCTACATATTCCCTTATTAAAACTAAATTTCTCATGTTTGTTTAATAAAATTAAGAATAAACCCACAAAAACAGCGCTCCAGCCGGCGAAAACAAAATAATTTTCCGTCAACAAAATTCAAATGTCAGCATGACAGCCGAGTAGTGTTTGACAGCTGATAGTTGTGTAGCGTTGGACCCGAATCGTTTTACAACTAAAAATCGATTTATCACTGATTCCCCCATACTTTGGCCAATGCTGTTCCACATCGTTAAGGTGGAAGCGAGGCAGCACTACTGTAATGTTTGAAAAATGAACGGGAAAGAGCGAGAGAATGATAGGCAATGGCACATATGATCGCCAAGGTGTGGAGCGGGCATTTCAAGCGCTCGCGCTGGGATACTTCATACGTGGCCGTCATATAATTATATTTAATTATATGACGTTTAATTATATTTAATTATATGACGAATTAATAAAGATTTGCCCAAAGACACTTTGGCTTTATAGGACCAAAAATTTATAACTATCTAAAAGAATCTATAAAAACATGCCAACACACTAAGTCAATCCTATTAAAATCTAAAATTACACAACATTTACCTCAACTTGGTAGAGATGAGGTGGAAAATGCAATAATTCATATTTTAAAGTAAAGGTCTGCATTATTATTATTGTCATAGGTACATTGCACTAAACTTTATATTTTGATAATATGTATTTATTTGTTCTACAAACTTCATATTACGACATTTTATATTATTATTTATTTCCATTACCATTCTATATCAATAGTTTAAATATAATTATATGACCACCGAAATCATGGGCCCTATAGGGTTTTATTATTGCCACTAGTTTTGCGAGAGAAAAGGCGGGCGATGATATTCTCACGAAGCTCGGGTTGTGGTCAATTTTAAAACAAATGTATAATAAAATCAATTAATCAAAACACATTCCCATCAATATGGATTTGTGCACAAAACTTTTTTTAGGCGGCGCGAGCGACGATTGTGCCATAGAGGTGAGAAGGGAGCGATACACCGCTAGAGCGATCATCCGCATGAAGCCCGGGTGACACGATGCGAGTTCACGCACGAGAAATTCTTTTCGAGCGCATTCACGTATTGTGTAGACACCTTAGACTTATCGCTTCCGTTAAACAACCAAAAACTACTTACTTAAAGAAAACTTTTTCGCACCCGTGCGAGACGCCTCTCAAACGCCAATTAATAAACATGCATGAACTTGTTCGCGTTCGAACCAGGCGCGAACGACGCTGGTTCGTGCACGTATGCGAGCTTTCGAGAACCGTCTAAGTCTACACAATACGTGAATGCGCTCGAAAAGAATTTCTCGTGCGTGAACTCGCATCGTGTCATTTGGGCTTCATGCGGATGATCGCTAAGTCTTAAGTCCTATCGCTTAGACGTAGACTACACGTATTGTGTAGGCAACCGGGACATGTGAAAAGGGCCTAAGTGGACTGATTTACAAATGATTAAGTTTGTCGAACTATATGAAGAAGACCCAAGCTTGTCGAGGCCAGACTCGATGTGGAGTCGATGGCGTCCAGAGGTGCTTGTGAGATCGGCAGTTGTATTTTAAGTTTTATAAGCCAAATGGTAGAGTGTGGTGTTAAAGAGTGCAGCTTCTACTCAGATAACTGCGCAGGGCAAAATCGTAATAGGTTTATTTATTGCCTATATACTGTGCTGCTAAACACGCAGAATGAGTGTGATTCTGTACATGATGTCATAGAAAAGGCATCGAAACATATTCCAATTTTCAGAAAAACTCCCTTTTTTCTAGATTAGTAGGGAATATAAATTAATTCCACTATTAACGGAGAGATAGTAATCTGTAAACAACATAATATTAAAGTTGTTTGTTTTTATAAATTACTTTTTAATAATAACAAAACGAAACTTTCAAAGTGCTCTCCTGTGAAATATTATCAATGGTACATAGGCTAATAGTTCTGCATTTGCATATCATCATTGTTTTATATCAACTCAATATGACATAAAAAGAGCCACTTACTAAATTCCTAGAATTCACATTGATGAGAAAATGTCTTGGAGAGTCCATAATGATCATCTGAAATGGAAGCTATCGACAGCTTGTTACGCGATTTGCAAACTAAGGAAGATGAAAAAAAAGTGTTTATTTATTTATTTTATTTATTTAAGTAATTCAAGAATAATTTAAAACAATTTTATCTTAGGAACTATGCATTAAATATTTTAAACATTGAATAAATAGCAGAAAATGAATACATAGCAAAGTCCAGTGACAACGCCACCTAACTAGGCCGGGACCTGTTCTAAGGTGAACGTTTAATTTTGTGCGTGCTTGTTCATAATTGTGATTATTACAAAAACAAAATATTTTTGTAACAAAAAAAATAAAAAAAAAATAAAAAATTGTTAAATGCATAAAATATGTCGCTCGTGGAGTCTCATCTGAGCTATTGCATACTTCTATGGTGGGCCAATGCCGTCAATGTAAACGATATATTTATTTTGCGAAACGGGTACTGAGAGCAATTAGGGGTTTAAATCAGCGAAAATCTTGCAAACCTTTATTTATATACTTAACTACCTATTTCCACGATATATGAAATTTTTGTTCATGAATTTATATGTGAATTCTATAAGAAAAAATAAACATGTTTAACTCAAGCGCATATAGGATACACGCACGATACAAGGACAAGTCACTTTATATCCATTCATCGCAGACTGCCACTTCAGAGTTCCAACGCCAAGGATGTATAGTAGGTATAGGAGCGTAAACTTTTATAAAAAGCGGCCACAAAACTTGAAAAATATTAATAATTATGTCGAATTTAGAAAAAGAACGAAACAATATTTGTTATCTAAATGTTTGGGGTCCCATCAAACTTGCAGAAGGCAAATTTGCAGACGGCAATCTTGCAGACGGCATTCTTGCAGGCGGCAGTTTTGCAGAAGGCAGTCTTGCAGAAGGCAGTTTTGCAAATGTCAAACTGACGTTTCGTATATGATCAGTGGTTTCGAGTATTTATATGATCAGTGGTTTCGAGAACCTATAAGTCCAACCAACATGCCCGAACAACCTACTAAACCACGGTTTGGTGAGTTGTCCGGAGAACAATAGGCGACCAGCGAACAATGGGTGATATTGAAAACACATGTGTATTGAATAAACTTTTATTGCATATGAAAATATATTATTGTTCGTCGTCAGAAATGTGGAAAACTTCTTATTTGACTCTTCATCAGAAGCCTCCAAAACCTCGGACGTGATTAAAGGTCGATGTATAACCAGACGCATATGAGGCGCCCTGTTGACGCGGTAAAAAGGTACATCAGACGGTCTCCGGGGTCGGCCAATAACTATGCGTCCAGATGAACGACGGGATCCATACACCAGTCGTAAGGGTCTGCTTAGACGTCCTGTGGTATGAGATGACCCGGATGCCTCATTATTTATCGTAGAGGTTATATCAACGCAGCTCTCATCAGAGCCAGCCAAAGACAACCCGTCAAACGGGCTATCCCAATTCGTTTGGTCCAATACATCTTGAAATGTGACAGCATTAGTCGCAGGTGCAGTTTAACTCCATACCGGCGTTCTGAAGACACTATCAGCGATCGACTGCAATCCGAGCAATAGCCGCTCAGAAACAAAGTCAATGCCATATCCTCACTATGCACATTCTCACGTCGATCGAGGATCATCTCAGCACCGATGTCGACGCAGACGCCGCAAACCTAACCTAACCTAACAGAAAAACTTAAAACATTTTTTTAAATGTTTAGTTTGATGTATAAAAGTCATCCACTACAAGGATGCCGGTAATTAATGTCACTTCGATTTTAGGGAAAGAAAAACCTAACCTAACATAACCTAACAGAAAAACTTAAAAACTGTACTGAAGGTTGCCGCCTGCAAGGTTGCTGGGGGCGCCAGTTTTGCATGCGGCAATTTTGCACAAATGTCACTTTTGACAGGTCCAAATTTGTTGAGGGCAGATTTGCAGGAGGCAACCTTGCAGGAAGCAACCTTGCAGGCGGCAACCTTCAGTACAGTTTTTAAGTTTTTCTGTTAGGTTAAGTTAGGTTAGGTTTTTCTTTCCCTAAAATGGAAGTGACATTAATTACCGGCATCCTTGTAGTGGATGACATTTATACATCAAACTAAACATTTAAAAAAATGTGTTAAGTTTTTCTGTTAGGTTAGGTTAGGTCATTTTGACATTTGCAAAACTGCCTTCTGCAAGATTGCCTTCTGCAAAACTGCCGCCTGCAAGAATGCCGTCTGCAAGATTGCCGTCTGCAAATTTGCCTTCTGCAAGTTTGATGGGACCCTATCCCGCCTGCAAGGTTGCCTCCTGCAAATCTGCCCTCAACAAATTTGGAGCTGTCAAAAGTGACATTTGTGCAAGTTTGCCGCATGCAAAACTGGCGCCCCCCAATGTTTGTACAATTTGAGTGAGTGATTTATGCTATTTTATTTAATTTAATTGTTACATTTAAATTGTTTATTTCATGTCTGTATTTTCTACACCCTAAACGGGTTTTTTGAAAATGAATATGATTTGATTTATAGAAATGAATTCCTAATAAATAATTAATAAAGTAGATAAATATGATTCCGTTATGTAAATGGCAACATATATTAATATAGCGGCTGACCATAGATAAAAGAGCTGACGTTTAAAACGTCAAAATATACAATAATCACTTGAAAATCAGGGAAAAATACAACTTGCAACTGATAACGAGAAGATGTGTACTTAACAGTTTGCTAGTTTGTCGAGTTAGTTAGCGTTTGAAATTATCACGGCTCGATTGTGCCGCTCGTACTTGAGATGACTAACTAGCGTGAGTCGCCAGAATAACATTGAATAAAAGATGAAATTCGCTGAACATCTAACGGCTCACATCACACCAGAATGGCGAAAACAGTACATCAATTACGAGGTATTTTTCTTTTTATAACAGCCCAGATTGTCTCTCATTAATCATTCGTAAACACTCTTGAGTTTTGTATTTTTACTTGTATATCTGCATTGCCTCCATACAAATTTTCGAAAACATCCGAAAGGGGTGCGGGGGTTCCTGATGATGTGAAAATATTTTTATTCACTGGAACTGTAGAAGCATGAGATCGTATGCTCATATAATGTATGATTACTTCATAGCTGGGCGTGTGCTTCCCAGAGGTATTAGAGTCAAGGACTTGGGAGTTTTTTCGTAATGTATGCAGCTAAGCTAACTCTGCCATATATTATTTTTTAAACTAACTCAACCTACCACCAAATAGGTATTTATGAAGGTTTAAAAAAAAACAACCTGACCTACCACCAAATAGGTATTTATGAAGGTTTTTAAAAAGACTAACTTAATCTACTGCCATAATAAAGGTTTGAAATCGAATATGAATCTTTTTAAAAAAAAATTTAATCTACCACCATATATGTGTTAAAGCTTCGGTATAACTGCAGTATAGGAACCTCTCCTGGATTGTTGAATTTTAAACGTCACCGGAATATATTCACCATGCAGATTCCGAATCTGCAATAATCTTTTGTCGCTCACAATAAATAAGCGAGATATAGGCATTCAAAGTTTACATACTAAACGTCAACAAATCGGCCATATTGTTTCAGGAGTAGTATCTGGAAAATAGTCGATATATCGCGAGTTCTCTAATTTCAATAACAATTCGCAATATTACAAAAATCATGGCATGCTCGTGAAAAAACATGTCTGCGATATTTAACAAAATGAGACTATTTTCGAGGTTTTTTTTAATGACTTTGCGTTTTGGTAACAAAAGGTATCCTGAAACAATAGAAAATTCCTAAATATGGAAATATCACCGCAATTTTTTTTTTTCAAATTTTGCACAAAATTCGAAAAAAAAATTTTGCTTGCGGTGCTATTGATGTTAACAAACAATGTGTTAGCGATAATTCGTTTTTTTTTTCGAGGTTTTACAAAATGACTTTGGTGATGATGACAAAAGGTAACTTGAAACAAACGAAATTTTTTCAATATCAAATTAACACCGCAGGCAAAAAGTTTTTATCGAATTTCGTGCTGACAATGTGTTAGCGATAATTCGGATTTTTTTCCAGGTTTTTACAAAATGACTTTGGTGATGATGACAAAATGTAACCTGAAACAAACGAAATTTCTTCAATATCAAATTAACACCGCATATATCAAATTAACACGGAGCTGTTAATGTTGCCATGTGTTAGCGATCATCTACAGCAATTGGACAATTTTCAAAGTTTTTACGAAATGACTTTGTGTATTGATGACTAAAGGTAACCTGAAACAAACGACATTTCAGGATATCTTCTGTCATCAATATGCAAAGTCATTGAAAAAGCATCGAAAATAGTGCCCTTTTTTTAAAGTTTCGCGAAAATATGTATTTTTCTGACCGTTTTTTCAAAATATTTCGTTTAATCTAAAAACTCTGCAAATTGTCATAATTTCTGTAATATTGCTAATTGTTATCGATATTACGATATACTTGAATATGTCCCACACGGTATATACGGACAAAATGGACGCAACTTTCATTGGACATTGGAATGAAAATTTTGAACGCCTATATCTCGCTTATTTATTGAGATCGAATAAGGATTTATTTTGGCCTGTTTATTTACATATAAAATTTAAACTTTGAATGCCTATATCTCGCTTATTTATAGCGACCGACACAATTTTCTTCCAGATTTAGCATTAAAATGAAACAATCTATTAGTCTATATTTTTTTTATTTTTTTAGAGAGAGGTTCCTATACTGCAGTTATTCCAAAACTTCTTTAAACGTCTATATCTCGCTAATTTATAGACAGAGTTAGAGTGGTCAATTGCAACGGGCGAACTCGTCATCTTAGAAAGTTTCAACGATTATTATTGTTCTATCTCCTGTGAGGTGAGCGCAGAAAACCTAGAGACAGGATGGCAGTGTCGACTACAACGGGCGAACCCGTCACCCCAGGCTGATATAACGATATAGATCGTTTTTTCAGCCGTGGGATGGTTGTAGAAGACTTGGGGACAAGACAATCTACTGTCTAGTTCACCAGCAACCCGTTAGAGACCAACGCCTTACGGTGAGGCACCGGGAAAGGTACCCAGTGGGCAGCCTCACCCCCCTAACTACCAGTTTTGGCAGGATACCTCCGTCTGGAATTAACCTTCAGGACACCTCTGTCCTCCCGACTGGTTACGGGTCTCAACTCGCTTACGCAACCTCTACCTGTTATATTACAGCGGTAATTCAGTTTGAATTTATCGCGGACCTGGCCGTCCTTTGCCCGTAGTGCCACACAGGATCGAGAGGCCCAAGGTCATTTCAAGAGTGGCATGACCTCAGGTGAAACATCCACCCCCGCTGCTTAGGAAACAGTGTATTTCCATAGTCTCCAGACCCCTTCAGCAATTAGTCAGATTGGCATTGCCGACCGGTGCGCAAACTGTCCAGTGGCGCCGGGATGCAATTCCGCCGGGAGAAACCGGTCCACCAGCTCTGAGGCCTGAGACACAGGAGTCTTACCACTCAAGGTAGCCTTCCACTCAAGGAGGCTTCTGAATAGGAGCTGAATCGTGAGTTGAGCCAATCCGAGAACAAAATGGATCTTGTGGCCCAAGCTGCACGAAACCGTTCACCGCCACAACTTGGGTTGTCGACTACAAGGGGCGAACCCATTACCTCAGAAAGTTTTAACGATTAGTCGTTCTATCTCCCTGGAGTGAGCGTAGAAGATTTGGGACAAAACAGTCCACCATCTAGCTACGTCACAAGCCCGTAAGAGGCCAACGCCTTAACCGCGAGATAGCCAGGAATGTTACCTGGCGGTCCGACACTCACGCCCTTACTTCCAATTGTGACCAGATTACTCCGGTCTCTCGATTGGTTCCGAGTTCGAGGTCGCTTGCGCGGTCCTATTCCTTACGAAGCGGTGAAACGGTGTATACCAAATCTATCGCGGACCATAGCGTCCTTTGCCCGGCTGTTCACACAGAATCGGTTGGCCGATGGTCGTTTCAAGAGCAGTCGCCGTAAGGTCCGCAACCACCCCCGCTCTATAGGAAACAGTACTGCTTCCAGACTCCCCCGACTGTTAGTCAGAGTGCACAGTCGATTGGCTTACGCCGCACGGTGCGCAGACCGTCCAGGAGCGCCAGAAGTTTGATGCCCAGGGGAATCTGGCCATAAGGCCAGAGTCCTACCCAGGCTCGCACTTCATGCGTGGAGGCCGTCGGATGGGTGTTGACCCGTGAGTGTGACCAACCCTGAACAGAATGGGTCTTCGTGGTCAACTCAGCAAGGCCCATTAACTCCCCGTGGATATAAATATAGTGGGGTGACATTAAAACAGCTTTAATGTAGACTAGTTTGCTAAACTGAAAAAATACTACTTTTTCAACCCCAAGTTATCCCAAACTTCGATGAACACTTCAACTTTCATCTCCTTTAAACTTGTAGATGGTGGATTATTATTGAAGTGTTTATGATACGGCAATCCAAACACTTCAATAATAATCCACCAAAGTGACATATAAGGTCACTTAGGTGGATTAATTAAAAATAATAATAAATGCACTTTCAATACTCTAATCCTTCAGCTTGCAAGGACTTTAGACCAATCTCGATTCTACCAACACTTTCTAAACTACTTGAGCGAATTGTCTTCTCACAGTTGAACGATTTCCTCAATCAACATAGCATACTTAACCCTCTGCAGCCGGGTTTCCGCTCTAGCCACAGTACCACAACAGCTCTCACTAAAATTACTGAGGACTTCCGTGTTGCTATGGATTGCCGTCAGCTGACGGTCTTAATCCTCCTCGACTTCAGCAGTGCCTTCAACTCGGTAGATTTAGACCTTCTCTTAGCCTGCTTGCATAGTTTAAACCTATCTCCTTCAGTCAATGGTTTCATTCCTACTTACACGGACGCGAACAACGGGTATCGGTCAAAAACTTGCTCTCGAGTTGGTCGAAAATTATCGGAAAAATGTTGGTGTGCCCCAAGGTGGAATTTATCACCTCTCCTTTTCTGCTTGTTTACTATCTCCATCTCTGAAAATTTGTCATGTAAATACCACCTATATGCCAACGACCTTCAACTCTATGCTAGTTTCGCTCCCATGGACGCGTCTAGTGCTATATCCGCATTAAACTCCGATTTCAACTCGATAGCGGTATGGTCTCGTAACCATGGCCTGCTTCTTAATCCGTCAAAAACCCAAGCAATCGTCATAGGAAGTCGCTCACTCATTGCCAAGTATAAAAATAATCTTCCTCCTATCAATATCGACAACGTCGTTGTCCCTTACAGCACTTCTGTGAAAGACCTTGGCCTGCTCATTGATGAAAACTTTTCTTGGCATCCTCAAGTAAGTGAGGTCAGTCGTAGAGTCTTTGCAAGTCTCCATTCTTTTAAACGGATTCAGAATCTCTTACCTCTTTGTATTAAACGCCAAATGGCACAATCTTTTCTTTTACCGCTAATTAACTACGCTGATGTGGCCTACCTAGATGCGAATGATGAACTACTCGATAAGCTAGATAGGATTCAAAACGCGTGTATTCGCTTTGTTTATTCCCTGAAGAAGTTTGATCACATATCAAACTTTCGCAGGTAAATAGAGTGGCTTGTTGGAGCTTCAGTCCAACATACCCACAACAAAAAAGTAATTTCTACAGAATCGAAACCGCAAACTCGCTCAAATCTACACGAGCCAGCTGCAGTTGATTTCCAACTAAATTCGGCATTTTTTTTGCACAGTCAAGTGATGACTAATGTCATTTCTTCTGATCGATACGAAATTAACAGACATTTCTCACCCCACTCACAACTATTGCATCACTGCTTACAATATAAAACGCAGTACATTTCGATCGATCAATATCATTCCATGGCGGACAGTAACCGCTCATCTACAAGTACTCGCGCTCTTCATTACCTTCGAGTCATAAATTATCCGCGACGCTACACATCAATATCATTCCTGTTTGGCAGTTATCGCGCTACACATCTTCATCATTCCCTGGAGGGCAGTAACCGCGCATTAAGAAGTACTCGCGCTTGTGAGAATGGCCACCCTTCACTAGGCTCCAATTGCTTGTGAGCGAAGGGTGGTTCTCAGCATGAAGGTTGCTCCGTTAATGAGAGTCGCAGTTGTCCGTGTAGAAGAGTTTATTCAGAAGATTGAAGAGAAGTGAATCGAAGTCGCCAATTCTTAACGCCTTGAGTTACTTTCGCCGTTGTGTTGTAGTGTGGGCGCGAGGTGAAGCCGTGGCGGTGCGTATGTAAACGAGGTGTGAAGTGTGTAGTCGAGATATCTGTCCGCTGAGGGGACGATGTGTAGAGCGCGGTAACTGTCTGCCGAAGTAATGATGTAGAGGGGCAACTGTCTGCCAAAGGAATGATATTCATCGAATGCAATGTACTGCGTTTTATAGGGTGATCGGTGATGCAATAGCTACGAGTGGGGCGACGCATGTGTCGCTTGCCTGGGCAATATTTGCCAAATTTAGCTGGAAATTAACTGCAGCTGCTCGTGCAAGTTTGAGCGAGTCTGCAGTTTTCTGTTCTGTGAAATTAACTTTTTGTTGTGGGTATGTAGGGCCGTAGGCTCCTACACGCTCTACTTTTCACTTCGAGTCAACAAATCACGCATAGTATACGCGACTACCATTATCTTCGAATCTATCGCGGCGCTTCGACTTCGGATACACAACTACGGCTTCACCTCGCGCCCACACTACCTACACATCGGCGAAATATCACTCAAGGCGTTACGAACTGGCAACCTACTAGAGACCTTCTGAATAAATACTTCAACTTCGACATCCACGACTTTCAATCACGGAGAAAACTTCTTGATGAGAACCACCCTTCGCTCACAATCAATTGGAGTCTAGTGAAGGGTGGCCACTCTCACAGGCTACCCATTAGACGATGTCGGGAATTTCACATACTCGCCCTACTCTTCCGCGCACTACAGTCAAACTGTCCTACTTATTTGTATAATCTCTTCTCTCCGCTTTCATCCCATGGCCTTTCATTGCGCTCTCAGAAAAATCTATTACTGGCTATACCTCAGCATTCATCAACTTTCATGTCTAGGTCTCGCAGTGCAAGCGGCCCAACTCTGGAATTCCGTGCCTTTACCGATAAGACAACTTGAAAACCTGAGCGGGTTTAAAAATTCTTTAAAGAGACATTTACTCAACTTATGAATTCCCCCCCTCCCCTCCCGTCTCCTTTCAATATCGAGTTGGTATACGTTACTAATCATTACATTATATTTTATACTATGATGACTTTTATGTAAGTGTACTCTTTTATTACTTGTAAATTAATTTTCCCACATAAACCTTCAGTCACAATAACCCTGGCGGTATGGTCGGTAGATATTGCCACTTGGCAATAGGCCCACCACATTGTATTCTTTTGTGTGTGGAATAAAGCTTTTCACAAACTTTCAATAAATAAATGCACTTTCTAACAATCACAAATATTTTTTTCAAAAATATGACTGGATCTGCTTTGCTTGTTCACAGGAGATGAAAGCGATGCTGTACGTGGCTGTAGAAGAGGCTCCGTCTGCAGAAAACGTCGAGCCGGAAATCCTATCCAGGCATTTTGCCAATTTCGACGAAAACTTTTTTCACTACTGCGATAGCGAGCTGAAAAAAATCAACACTTTTTATTCGGGTGAGGCTCATCTTTTTGAAGGACTATTTCCTTTTAAGGGAATACAGCCTTTAAAAACTTTTATGACTTAACCCCTTGAGTATGATACGACCAAATCTTGTTCTGAAACAATTATCCGTTGAGTATGATACGACCAGATCTGGTTCCGCGTTTTTTTCACTTCTTTGACGTTCTCATATTTATTCATAATTATCTAATTGTTTTACAAAATGATATTTCAATATTCTATATTCGAAATTTCAATGCAATCATTGTGCAGTTGTTCTTTTTATGATTGGTGTAGTAGTTTCGTAGTTATAGTACTTTAAGGTCGATGTCGCTGAAAATCCTGCAATAGAGACAGATGCATCCATGAAAATACCCATTTACTCCAAGGGTTAAGAAACTCAACGGATGACTTATATATTTTTTTTAATTTTATCTGGAGATCGATATTGAGGAATCGGTTGATGAATTGATGTTACGCATAAACCTCCCTCGAAAGGCAAACGAATGGTAAAAAGCGCATCGAAATCCGTTTAAAGTTTTTGAGTTTATCGCGATCAAACAGACTGGAAGAGAGATCCTTTTTTGGCTTTGTTTTATAATTGTTTAGATAAACTGTGTACATTCTATTTTAAACATTTGTTTCATTTTGCTTATTGCTGTATAGAAAAGCTGGCGGAGGCAACCCGCAAGTTTGCAACACTTCAGGGGGAAATGAAGATAGTGGATACTCACAAGGGATCCGGCGACGGCGGTAAGGCCAAGCTATCCAAGAGGAAAGTATCCGAACTTAAGCTCGCATTCAGCGAATTCTACCTCAGCCTCATCTTACTGCAGAACTACCAGAATTTAAACTACACCGGATTCAGAAAGATTCTTAAAAAACACGACAAGGTAGGTTCTACTCGATTTAAACACCTGAAAGACACAGGATAACACACTCAAGGACGCAAAGGAACTTCGTCATTACAACGATAATTTCATTTTTGACAATGCAATGTCAATCCCTCGAAACCCACTCATCAGATCGACATTTACGCAAACGTAAAAGTCCTACTTACCGAGAGTCAAGCGATCATCTCAAAAATGTATCGCATTCGACCGAAACAATAACATAGCGTCGAATGCATCCTGGTTTGCGAGTATAGTCATTTCATATATTATAGGTGGCCAAAATTCGTTGCGGCTTCCATCAATGACAGACAGGATCCTCGTATCGGGGAGAGCTATGCAGGGCAGGTTTGGCTTGTCATAGTCATAGGTTTTTTATTCAAAATAGTACGAAATCGTAACTTTTTGACGTCAATAATGCATACAAACATACATAAATGATATAAAAATTAAATTATTGTGACATTATAACAAATTATTGTGACATACAACGTGATATAAATCATCGAGGTAACCATTTTATTTCCAAGGGTCTTTGTCGTCCAGATAATCATTAATTTTATAGTAGCCCTTTGAGTACAGCTTCTTCTTAATAAATGACTTAAATTGTATCACAGATAAATTTTACATGTTTTCGGGGACTTTATTGTAGAAGTGTATACATTGCCCTTTGAATGATTTTGTGGTTTTGGAGAGTCGACTTTTATGGTCAGCAAGTTCATTTTTATTTCTAGTATTGACACCATGCTATATAAGAGTTTTTTAAAAACAGTTCTTTATTTTTATGCACATACATTAAGTTTTCATAGATGTAATGAGATGCAAGTGTCAAAAATATTGATTTCTTTAAATTTTCCATGTAACGACTCTAGCACCTAATTTATAAATAGCGCGGATGGCTCGTTTCTGTAGTATAAATATTTTATCAGCGTCAGCAGCATGACCCCACAGCAAGATGCCATACGACATCAAGCTGTGAAAATAGCTGAAGATAGCTTGATTTTCCCCAACTCGAAAAAAGCCACTCAGTGTTACACAACTGACAATAACGATTTTCGGGAGAATTCCCTTCATGGTAGCGTTAAATGTAGTCTATGTAGAACTCGTTGGATGCTTTCTATTTTTCTAGTTTTTAAATATTTTTGTTGTTGAATTGCTGATTCTCTATGTTTTCTCATTATTTCTGTTGTTTTTTATTTTTCTAGTTTTTATGTCTTTGTTATTGAATTTTTGGATTTTTTAATTTCTATGTTTTTTTTCAATTATTAGTTTTTTATAGACATTTTTATAATTTTATGAGTAATTTGAAATGTAATTTTATTTGTAGTAATATCACTAGATATGTAATTTCTATACCCAGATCTGGTTTTTGAAAATAAATTATTCTTATTCTTATTCTACAACTTTATTTAGTAGTAAATAGATTTGGATTGGCTGAAAAATGCAATAAAATGGTAATAACATTAAATTAAATGTAAAATTAAAATATATTAACTTAAAATTCTCATTAACTCCTAAAAAACCCAAAATTCCCCGAAAATCCCCTAAAAAACCCGAGATAACCCAGTGGGCAGATATTTTTTGATAAAACCCGGGTTTTTGCCAACCCTGATGCAGAGTGAGATTGTTAGTTTATAAAAATGTGTATGAAACAGCTGCTGACGGCGGGCAACGGCGGGGAATGGAGGGCGGAGCGCGTGGACAATGCGCACTTCCACACCAACAAGGACATCGACCGGCTGATCGCCGACACGGAGGCCACGGTGACCAACGAGCTGGAGGCCGGCGACCGCCAGAAGGCCATGAAGCGGCTGCGCGTTCCTCCGCTGGGCGAGCAGCAGAGCCCCTGGACCACCTTCAAAGTCGGACTCTTCTCGGGCTCTTTCATCGTCCTGACCGTCGCCGTCGTTCTCTCGGGTTCGTACTGGCATTCTTCTTTCTAGATACATATGCTAAGATTCCATCGCAAAATTTCTCTATTCGTTAGTGCTTTTAATGATATTGCAGCGAATTCCGCTACAATTTTTCTCCTTCAAAAAAGGGCAGTATGTAGTGTATACAGAGTCTCTCTGAAAAATTCTCGTAAGCCGCTCTTTGTTAAATCGGTAAACGCGACTCCGTTTTCGTATTAAGTCTACCAAAATATTAGATTTGCTCGTAAACACTAAACATACGGTCCCAACCGGTATTTTCATCGTAATAATTTTTATAAATCAACACCAACTCAAC
This sequence comes from Micropterix aruncella, assembly GCA_944548615.1. Taxonomy (NCBI): domain Eukaryota; kingdom Metazoa; phylum Arthropoda; class Insecta; order Lepidoptera; family Micropterigidae; genus Micropterix; species Micropterix aruncella. The sequence continues at coordinate 28,433,412 of OX155971.1, read as the reverse complement.
AAAGTGCAAGTTGTTTATTCACAAAAATATGTGGTACTGTAACAAGATTACAGCGCGAATCTCCGCATTGGAGAAAACCAATTCAAAATGATAATTGTCAACAATTTAGTAAGAAACCCAATTCATGGTATAAGGAAGTTTTAAAATTGTGAATTTATTTTCTATGCAATGCTATTTCTATGTGTAAAATTACAAACATTGGAATATAATGATGGTTTTTGTTCTTATTTTCATTTAATTTATTTTACTTCATTGATTTAAAAAATTGTTAGATTTGACAATATTATTTTTATCTTGATAGTTTTACATAGACTTTGTATTCCACTATTTCTCTTTTAATTTGTTAGTATTTCTAACTATTAAATCATAGTCAACAGTAAATATGATTATTTGTATTCGTCGGTTTGGATCATAAACTCACTAAGTGCACTTTTTTCAATAATCGCTTTTTGTTGCTTCCTATGTAGTTTTTAATTCTCTATCTAGTCATGAAATCCTGATAATTATTTTAGGCGGTGCCAGTTTTCTATTATACGATGAAAAAATACGCATTTAGATTTTATGACTAGATAGAGATTGAAGTGATCGTGATCAAGATGCTTTCAGCAGGACTGTTCTGCGATCTAAGCAAAGCATTCGACTGTATAAATATCAATACCTTGGTAGACAAGCTAAACCATTATGGAATTAGAGGAGTGGCCAATTCACTCATTAAATCGTACCTACACAATAGGCAGCAAGTGGTGGAGATTAAAATAATTGATGGAATTGAGGAAAAGGCTGAGCAATCGAGATGTGAAATAGTAAACATCGGTGTGCCTCAGGGCTCATATTAGGACCTCTCCTCTTCAATCTCTATTGTAACGATTTAGCAACTAACAAAACTGTCCAACTTGCAGACGACACCTTGTGCATTCTTGAAAGTGATTGTAGAACAAAAATGAAGGAATTAATAAACGAGACACTTTTTGAAGTCAATGATTCGTTTAGAGCGAACCCGATGTCGCCAAATTTAAGCAAAACAGTGTTGATAAACTTCTCAAATAAAAAAGAAAAACAGTTAGCGTTAAATTACTAGCGAGGAGATCCTTCAGAAACGGGCTGTCCGCTGAGTGGCCGGTATTCCTCCTGAGATGCCCGGAAGAGAACTGTTCCACTCGTTGTAATTCAGCCACTTCCATGCATATTTATAATGGATGTGGAGGGTTTGTATTTAAGAACCCAAAAGAATTCAACGAACAAAGTGTGCGTGGCTACTCAACAAGACACACGGCGACTCCCTTTGTGCAGTGAGCCATGCATTGACAGTCATTGGGCCATTGGGCTGCCCATTTACAAGAAACTGTGTGCAGAAATAGAAGAGGTTAAATCTTTCATTATCTTCCAAAGTAGATTTTAAAAAATATTGTTGCCACTACTTCATTTATGAATTCCTGGAGGAAAGTTTCCATTAAAAGTTAATTGCAACAAAAATCTTTTATGTTTTCATTGATTTTAAGCATTGATTGCATTGATAAATGAGAAGCTAGTCATTAAACTGGAAAAAGTTCAGAAAGTGTGTATTCGATTTGTTTATTTCCTGAAGAAGTTTAATCACATACCAACCTTTTAAAGACAAATAGAGGTACTCCCCATTAGACAATGTCAGAATTTTCACATGCTCACCCTATTTTTTCATGCACTTTATTCAAACATGCCTTCTGATTTATATAATATTTACGTTTTCATCCCATGGCCGCCTATTAGGCTCTCAGGAAAATCTATTACTGTCTATACCTCAGCATTCATCAACTTTCATGTCCAAGTCATTTGCAGTGCAAGCGGACCGAATATGGACTTCTATACCTTTGCCACTGAGACAACTACTTGAAAACCTGAAAACCTGGGTTTAAAAATCTATGACGAGACATTTACCTAATTTGTAAATACCCCCCCTCCCCATCTTCCTCCCGTCTCCTGGCTTGTCCTTATATCCCATTCCTCCCTTCGATATTGAAATGAAATGAATGAAATGAAATGAAAATCTCTTTATTGCACAATAAAATAAGGTACAATGGCGGACTTATTGCTACACTACAGCAATATCTTCCAGTCAACCAACATGCTGGTGTGAAAAGAAGAGTAGGCAACAAATTATAGCCTAAAATTAAATTTGAAATTATAGCATATAATATACATTGTGTGTGTATCTAAAGTAAAATGTAAATATATAAATAAATTTTTGAGTTTGACATATTATATGTATGTATATGTATATACATACATATTTTGATATATTAACAAATAAATAAATAAATAAATAAGTAAATAAATAAACTGCCAAAATAAGGTAAGGAAAGGGAGGGGATAACGGAAAGGTTAGAATTTATGATTAATATTTATTGTGAAAGGAAGTGCTTTTTCAATGATTGCTTGTGGTGTGGTGAACAGCGAGCTAGCGCCTCGAATAGTTAAAGGAAGCTGATTCCACAGTCGAGCTGCATGTACGGAGGAGTAGGAAAAAAAAGTGGTATTGTGTTTTGGGATACGTAGGATATTATTCTGATTTGAACGAAGTGGGAGACCATGACTTCCTAATCCGGTAAAAGCCTCGTTGAGGTAGGAGGGAGATGTAGGGTTGTGTAGGACATTATATAGAAGTGAAAGGATATGCAAATTTCTCCGGTCCCGTATACGAAGCCATTGCAATTTTGATCGGTACTCGGAAACATGGTCATACTTCCTCAGATTGAATATGTACCTTATGCAAACGTTCTGTAGGCGCTCAAGTTTATCCAGTCTGTTTACGGTGAGATCCAAATATGCGACATCGGCATAGTCTAGTAACGGCAGAAGCAGACTTTGAATTATGGTTTGCTTAGTGCTTACAGGGAGGAATCTCTGCAACCTCCGAAGGCTATGAAAGCCATTATATATTCGCCTGCTTACTTCGTTGACTTGTGCTTGCCAAGAAAATGTCTCGTCCACGAGTATGCCTAAATTCTTTACAACTTTAGAATACCCAATGACGTTGCCCTCGATTTCTACTTGACGTAAAGATGATAGAGAAATAGGAGACAGTAATTGTTGACTGCCAATTATAATTGATTGGGTCTTAGTAGGATTTAAGACAATGCCATGACTATTAGCCCAAGAAGATATATGGGCAAGAGCCGAGTTCATATCAAGTATGGCAGAGTCAATATCGTCCGGTTTTGTGTGGATATAAACTTGTAGATCATCAGCGTAAAGGTGATACGAGGTGGTAAGGTTCTCGGTTATGGGGCTGATAAATATAGAGAAGAGAAGAGGGGAAAGGACTCCTCCCTGGGGTACGCCGGCAGTAAGGTCGATCAGATCGGTGGAAGTGTCGGCTGATTTAACACACTGTCGGCGCCCCTTCAGATAAGAGTCAAACCACATTACTGCATCATCTGAGATTTTGAGAGAGTGCAACCGCTCCAGCAATAGATCAAAATCGACCGTATTAAATGCGCTACTGAAATCTGAGAGTGTGAGAATTGTGAGTTTTCTATTGTCCATAGCGCATCTAATGTCATCGGTGACTTTGACCAGAGCTGAGGTAGTGCTGTGACCAGGGCGAAAACCAGATTGGAGAGAATGAAGTAGTCCATGAGAGACAAGAAAGTGGTTTAGTTGGATGTATTGAGTTGATGTATGTTATTGAGTACGATATTGAGTTGTATATATAGATGTACGATATTGAGTTGATGTATGTTATTCGTTTCTGCCCTTTTTATTATTATGTTTATTATTTAACTGTACTCATTTATTATGACTACTGCTGTACAAAATTACATGTTATACAGTGGAACCTCTCATAACGAGCACCTCTCATAATGAGTAATTCGCAGTAATTGCTCATAACGAGTATTTGCATCTCTCATAACGAGTATGGGATTTTTTTTCGCTGAACGAGTGTTTTGCTTAACGAGTAAGAGTCTGGAACGAATTATGGTCGCTATGAGAGGTTCTACTGTATATTAATTTGCCTATATAAACGTTTAGTCACAACAACCTGACGATATAGTCGTAAGATATTGCCATTTGGTAATAGGCCCACCATGATGTACTCTATTGTGTGTGCAATAAAGTTTTCCAAACAAACACATTTTAATGTATACTGAACAATTGAAGTTGCTTCCTGTATAATATGATAAGTAATACAAAAAATACTGAAATAAATGAACTGAACTGTAACAGGAAAAACTCTTTTCGCAGTCATTAAAGATTACTATGCTAAAAACCTCAAACCAGCCTTATTTAGGTCGGTGCAATACAAAATCTTACTTGTAAGGTCACCTATAATTACCCGGATAATCAGAACGCTGCAAATGCAGGCTAAATTCGCGAGGAAATTCTGTTCAATTCTCTTAATTTACTGCTAATCGATATTTACACAAGATTATGAAAGCGTACAGTGGGGTATTAGCGAGTACTTAGCTCATCTTACCAAACACAAACATTTGCTTAAAGATGAACATGTTTGGAGGCAAAGATTATCCAATGCTTGAGTACACAGTTACTAATGTTGCCGATTTTCTTATCTTTGTGCGGAAAATCCACAGTGGACTTGAAAATGCATTATATAATTTAATGTGATGCTAGAGATCCCTTAATGTACGTAACTTCATTATACACATTAGCCAACGAGGGTCTGACAGTACCCTCCAAACCCCCATTACAGTTTTTGCAGGATGGCTCTAAAGACGGGAACATTCCTCTACAAACCCTTTCTCTATAATCGAGAAGGCTTCAGATTGAATTCTGGAGGTCGATTCGGTCTCTAATGGGAATCAAACATTCTAAAATGCCACGAGTACAAATTAAATAAATATCATGATCTCGGAAATGCCGTCACCCGGAACGGCTTCACTGTTCACCTTCGCGCAGTGAAAGTTGGCGCTCGCGGCTTGCCAGCCAAGTCTGTGTTTCACATCTAGATCCATATTAATGTGTTGGTAACTCTGTTGATTGGTGAAATAAGAAAAATAAATACATGAATAAGAGGAAGATATGACTATATAACTAAGAATGGGATAGGAAATCAAAGTGAAATTTGTTGACTGACATTGCTAATTACATTTTTCATTTGATTTTTCAGTATTCACAATGCATATAAAGCCATATGAAATTGAAGACTATCACGATTGTTTGACATTATAAATAGGATAAAATTGAATTTACCGTGTGAAGTTTGTACCACCTGACGTTTTGGCGATGTTGAAACCGCCGTTGTCCAGGTAGATTTATAAAACCATGCACCTAAAACCACTTCTGTTGTTTACTAAATTTATGAATTTCTATTATTTTCCGAGAATGGTTCCGTTACGTCTAAGCCTGCCAATAACTTTTTGAAACAAAACCGACTAGCAATGACACAAACCTTATGAACAAAAGTTAAAAATTACTATTAAATGCCAAGTGAAAAGGAAATAACGGTCACGAGACATCAAATTCAGCCATAAAAATAAACATTTCGCCAAATTAAGTTGAACCATCAGATGTAGTGGGATCAAGCAGCCTTTATTTGAAATCGAAGACAATCGCAGTTGTTTGACATTATAAATAAGATAAAGCGAATTTACCGCATGAACTTTGTAGCACCTCTACAACTTTCGAGGTACTACTATTTATCAAGCAGCCTTTGTTTAGCCGGTTACCTAACAACTAATGAGGATTTCTTTAGCGATTGTTACATAATTTTGTTTATTTTATTGTAATTAAAATTTCTCACCGACTTGGATTTATTTTTTGCAGTATTCTTTCACTATCAATCGCCGGAGAACCTGAAGGTGGCGTTCCGCCTCTACCGCGGTCCGTTCCTACTGATAGAGTTCCTCTTCTTGATTGGCGTGAACGTGTACGGGTGGCGTTCGTCCGGCGTGAACCACGTGCTGATCTTCGAATTGGACCCTCGGAACCACCTCTCGGAACAGCACCTCATGGAACTGGCGGCTGTCCTCGGGGTGATCTGGGCGCTCAGCATCCTCAGCTTCCTCTATAGCAGTAGCCTTAGCATTCCACCCTTTGTGAATCCCCTATCCCTCGTTTGTATCATGCTGGTGTTCCTCTTTAACCCTTTCAAGGTGTTCAGGCATGAGGCGCGGTTTTGGCTGCTCAGAATATGTGTGAGTACCAGATTTTATGCACTTCTATCGAGCATTCACAGTACCTATATCAAATATCTTCTTCACTCCATTGTACTTCTCTGTCTCTGTCTGTCAACCTTCTGGCGCTCCTGGATGGTCTGCGCACCGTGCGGCGTAAGCCAATCGACTGTGCACTCTGACTAACAGTCGGGGGAGCCTGGAAGCAGTACTGTTTCCTATAGAGCGGCGCTCGTTGCGGACCTTACGGCGACTGCTCTTGAAACGACCATCGGTTACCCAATCCTGGGTGAACAGCCGGGCAAAGGACGCTGTGGTCTGCGATAGATTCGGTATACACCGTTCCACCGCTTCGTAAGGGAGAGGACCGCGCAAGCGACCTCGAACTCGGAACCAATCGAGAGACCGGAGTAATCTGGTCACAATTGGAAGTAAGGGCGTGAGTGTCAGCCCGCCAGGTAACGTTCCTGGCTATCTCGCGGATAAGGCGTTGGTCTCTTACGGGTTGTGGCGTAGCTAGATGGTGGACTGTTTTGTCCCAAGTCTTCTACGCTCACTGCAGGGAGATAAAACGACTAACCGTTTAAACTTCCTGTGGCGACGGGCTCGCCCGCTGTAGTCGACAACCCAAGTTGTACTTCTCTGTCAAATAAATACTGGTGATTGTTGATTGAACACAGTATGTTGGCTTAAAGTAAACCCGATTTGATGAGTATTACTTACGCTAACGAATAATTCAGTCGTTAAAACACTTCTTTTAGCCATTTTCTGAGATAGCTATCGGATCTGTCTGCGAGATGATTTATGACTTATGACAAAAGTCTAATGTAAGTTTGAGGATTAGGAAAAAACCAAAACAAAGAGATTAAAACAAAAACATTAGATTAAAACAAAAACAAAGAGAAAAAAATGAGTGCTATGCGTAAAAAGCTGAAACATGGAAACTAAATTTAAAATAACTACAGTACAGTCAGTTATGACCCAGAAAGACCTCGGCATCACTATCTCCTGGGACCTCAAATGGGAAGCCCGTATAATCGAAATAGTTAAGAGAGCAAACTCACTTCTATATTTAATAAGAAAAGCTTTTTCCACTATCACCAGTGAACTTTTCCTCAAGCTCTATAAAACCTACATTCGCCCGCTCCTCGAATACTCCTACCAGGTATGGAATCCTTACTTTCGGAAGGATATAGAGCACCTGGAAAGAGTTCAGAGAAGAGCAACAAAGTTGGTGCTATCGCTGAGGAACAAACCATACGAAGTACGACTGAAAGAACTTCGCCTGACGACATTAGAGGAACGTAGGCAGCGAGGAGACTTAGTTAGTTAGTTAGTTTGGCTGGGCTTTTTTCCCGCACTTGGCCTCTTGATTGGGCCGTTGTGCGTGGCTCATGTTTCCATTTATGTTACTCCAGCCAACCCAGGCTGTCCCAGAAGGTTAGCAGCCTGTTTGGGTTGCTACAGGCCTCCGGGAGAGATGCTGGAGATTGTAGTATTTTTGCCCGTTGCTCTGCCACGCTCCTGCATTCCATGAGCACATGCTGTGGCGTTTCTTCTTCCTCCATGCATCCTCTGCATAGAGGGCTGTCTGTCACACCTATGGTAAACAGGTGTTTGTTTAGGGGACAGTGGCCTGTCATAGTACCTATGACTTTACGGATTTTGTCCCTTTTTAATCTGGTGAGGTTGCGGGCAAGTTTTTTGGACGCTTCCGGAACCGCGTTCTTTGTTTGCCTGCATCCTGCGTTTTTTTTCCATTCTGTAAGGTGGGTTTCTTCGGTGTTCCTGCGTAGCCATGTTTTTATTTGGGCCTGGGGAATGGGCATCAAGGGTTCCGGTCCATATACTATTTCCTTTGATCCCCTTTTGGCCAGTTCGTCCGCCGCGTCATTGCCCAGTGAGTCACTGTGCCCTTTAATCCATTGCAGGGTCACTTTATTTGACCCTGCAATGCATTGAAGCGCATTGTGGCATTCCAGTACGAGGACTGAGGTTATCGTATTATTTGCTAGCGCTTGTAGCACGGAGGCGCTGTCGGAGACAAATTTCAAACTTACGTCTCCGACATCTTTGGCTGCGACTGCCTGTGCTGCTCTGGTGATGCCAATGCATTCTGCTTGGAAGATCGTATTTAAGTTGCCTAGGGTAGTTGACATTTTGATGTTTAGATCATTTGAGAAGACGCCGGCTCCTGTACCTTGAGTGGTTTTGGAGCCGTCTGTGTATAGCGCGAGGAGACTTAATAGAAAGCTACAAAATGCTTCACGGTTATTACAGTGTGCCCAACCTCGAGAGCATGTATACCCTGAACACCAATAAGCAACTGCGTGGACACTCGTTGAAGCTAAATAAGACAATTGCAGCATCCAACCCCAGGAAATATTTTTTGACAAATCGTGTAGTGGATGCTTGGAATGCGTTGCCAGAGGATGTGATCAGTGCTATCTCTGTCAATAGCTTTAAAAATAAACTGGACAATTTTCTTAGTGCAAAACAGTCACAAGTTTAAAAACAAGTGCATGTGATATACACGCATCAGCCTTAAGCTGCTAGTGTATAATATAATAATAATAATAAATATGTACTTACAAAAAATATTGTATATCTTCTTTCTTGATTCTGTCAAGCCAGCTTATACATAGTTTCTCCTATAGGCCCATATTTCGTAGGCTTCAAGCTGTCTTAACAGCGTGTGTGTAAGAGCCCAAATGTCCTTGCCCATATAATAGATCATACAGCATCTTAGAAATCGGAATTTCAGATGTAAGTTGATGTTTTTTCCGCAATCACCTTTTTACCAACATCTGATTATTTTAACAATTTAGGCTGCAGCACAGCTTTATTATTTCAAGCTGCCGTTTCCCGACCAACCTCCAACAGGAGAGTAAACTACCTGCTGAACTTATTTTGTTTTTAACACGCTTTTATTAGGTCGACCTGTATGTAACTATGTAATGGAATCTAAGGTAACTAATTTAACCATCTTCCAAGGATCGTAGCGTCATGAAAATTGGCAGCTGTATGTAGTTCTGATGACAATGCAATAATATGGTACTGTCGAACTGATCTGATGATGGAGTCGGAAGATATGAACTGGAACTTCATGATAGAACATCGTATCATAGCTGTGTTTGGACTTGTTAGAAAAGTCTTGGAATGATCTTTCACCACGATTAGGTTTCAAGGTCTGATGATGAAGCCGGAAGATGGGCACTGGCATTCCATGATGGAATATCGTATCATAGCCATGTTTGGACTTGTTAGAAAGGTCTTGTAATGAACTTTGACCACGATTAAGTTTCAAGGTCTGATGATGAAGCCGGAAGACAGGAACTGGCATTCCATGATGGAATATCGTATTATAGTCGTTTTTGCACTTCTGAGAAAGGTCACGCAATGGACTTTGAACACAATCAGGTGTCAAGGTTATAACAAACCTATTATATATTGACTTGTAAATATTGAGTGTAAATAGTGTAAATATTGACATAGGTGCCTGTATAAAGCGTGTTTTTAGTGTTTTTTTTTTAACTATTTATTTATTTTAGGGTCGCATTGTGGCTGCTCCATTCTACCCGGTCATGTTTGCGGATTTCTGGCTGGCGGATCAGATGAACTCTTTCGTCATGGCGTTGCTAGATTTTCACTATCTAGTCTGCTTCTACGTAACGAATGGAAACTGGCTGGAAGCTGGAGGTAAACATAAATATTACCAATAAAAATTAAACAGTACAACAATGCCCAGACAAACGACCCATATATGGATTGGAAAAACCAGAGTTTTGCAGCTCTCACTATCACCATAGAAATGAGACAAAATATAACTACCATTCATTTGTTTATTACTCAAATCATAGACTACAGAAACCCGACTTATCTAAAGAGTTGTGTTCGGCTCTACACTCTATCAAATATTGAGTAACACTATTCGCTGAATTTTAAAATATTTATTTTAAATGTAAGGTAATCCTTTAAAATTGTTTTTCCTGCTAGTAATTGTGAATGTCATTTTGATAAATTAATAATTAATACTGATTACAAAAAATATATGAAATGATATACCGAATTGTAGGTCAGAAGTTTGCTTTTTATCCGATAAGGGCAGCAAATAATGAGAGCTTCTGCGAATGGAGCAATTGAAAGAGCAGTTGGATTACGAGAGTGTTTTTAATAAGGTTGCAGTGAAGGTGTTTTTAGTATCCGTAAAGACAATCTTTTTACAAAATTTTATTAAAACGGTTAAAGCCATTATAAATAGGATAGAAAACGAATTTACCGCGTGAAATTTGTAGGACCCGACGTTTCGGTGACGTTGCAGCCGCCGTTGTCTAGGGTAGACTGAAGAGCTGTCAGTCCGTTGTTTTGCGGGTAGGCCGCAAACCGCTGCCGCCACTGCGTAGGTTATAACGGTGGTGGGGGGCAGGGCTCGGAGCGCGGGAATTTTTAAAATCCGTCTTGCACACAACACTCACTGTATCCTGTTTTACGTCTTTGCGTTCGGCGTTCGGCGGCGGGAACATTTTAAGAAGAGGGTTCCACGTAGAAGAGAGTTTGTAGCCGTCATCTCTCACAAACTCTCTTCTACGTGGAACCCTCTTCTTAAAATGTTCCCGCCGCCAAACGCCGAACGCAAAGACGTAAAACAGGATACAGTGAGTGTTGTGTGCAAGACGGATTTTAAAAATTCCCGCGCTCCGAGCCCGGCCCCCCACCACCGTTATAACCTACGCAGTGGCGGCAGCGGTTTGCGGCCTACCCGCAAAACAACGGACTGACAGCTCTTCAGTCTACCCTAGACAACGGCGGCTGCAACGTCACCGAAACGTCGGGTCCTACAAATTTCACGCGGTAAATTCGTTTTCTATCCTATTTATAATGTCAAACAACCGCGATAGTCTTCGGTTAGAGCCATTTTTGATAAAATAAAATAGTTTTAGCTTCTATGGCATCTACCCTTAATTTAAGATCTATAACCATTATTTTAAAGAGAGATCTAGACAAAGGTCGCGACAAAAAGATCTTGAAATAACAATTAGTGATGATCTCAAATGGGAAAAACACGGTCGCAATCGCTAAAAGAGTTAACTCTACTCTGTATTTAATATGGAAGGCTTTCTCAAACATCTGGCAATAGAGGTGTTTACAAAGATCCACGAGGCATTTGTGAGACCTATTTTTGAGTATGGCTATTAGCTCTGAAACACCTACTTATGCAAAGATGTAGACGTCCTGAAAAAGGTGCAGCTGAGGACGACCAATATGCCAGTGGGCCTGAAGAATAGGAATTATTATGATCGCTTAGAACTACTTGGACCTACAACTCTCAAACAAAGAAGACAAAGAAGCGTCCCAATTATGACACATAAAACTGTCATAAATTATTACAATTTACCTGGGCTCAAGATTGTTTACAAATTCAACGTCAACACAAATCTTTGAGCTCCTAGCGAAGAGCTCAACCATATTAAATTTAAATCCAATTCTCTTCAGAACATTCAGCAAAATAGAGTGGTGGACATGTGCAATAACCTACTATTTGAAGTGATTGGTGCAAGCTCTGTTAATCAATTTACAAACAGACTCGATTTGCGCATAAAAACTTGTTAGTATTGTTTATGACTAGCTTCACAAGATCTGATCTAGACATATCAGCAAAGCTGCCTATTTAAAATTAATAATAATAATAATAAAAGGTTGGAGTTGGTCATTAGCAAAAGGAGTGACCGCACAAGGATGATTTGGTATTCATAGAGAAGAAACTCCCTGTAAAGAATAGAAGCTGGCAAAAATTGTATGACTTACTTGTTGAGAGAAAAAAAAATGGTGATTTTAGATACCGAGAATCTATTGAATGATACACTTACATTGAAGAGTAATATAGTAGTTTTGATCTCACATAAACTACAATAAAAAGGGCCGAGTGACTAAGGTCATGTTTTCAATTTATTTATTTATTCAAGAAAATATATAAGAATTTTTAAAAGCACATTGATTTTGTGTCACTCCTAACTAGGCACGCTTGTTCCAAGGAAGACACCATTTTTTATAATAGCGATTTAAAATGTAATTTTATGAAAAAGATGTTTTCTATCTATTGCTTCCTAAGGGTGACTTGCACCAAACGGACTGTTAACTTCTGCTAACCGTGGTTAGCTAACCACAATAAACAATTTAACAGCTGGTTAAATTATGTCGGCTTGCACCAACTATTTGGATGTTCCGGTTAACTAACACCGGTCGGAGGCTGCAAAATCCATTTTTGAGTGTTTAACATAACCACAGACACAACTAAAATCGAGATCGCTCGTCTTAGCCAATCACAGCACAGTTCAAAATGGCAAACGGGAGGTTCTCAGCTCATCAGCTGTCGAACTGCCAAACGCTTTTGTTCATATCAAACATATCGTCAACATCAAACATATCGGAAAACATTTTAGGAGCGCGATAACCAAAAATATAAAAATAAGCAAAAAAACCTGCGCACAGGCGACGCAATCGAATCTAACCTCGAAAATTGACAACTAGCTTTTGTCAGCTCGCTAACGGCTGGTTAGTGGCGCTAACCGGGCACCAGGGCTCGGTTAGGAAATATAACTGCAGTTAGCTTAACAGAGCAAATTTCTAGTATTTAACTGTGGTTAGACTCTTTAAACACGGTTATCTATAGTAACCGAGCTTGGTGCAAGTCGCCCATAATGTAATATCAGAATGGTTACAAAATTGTTTTATTATATATTTTTATTAAAACAAACAAAATAATGATTAGAAAATCAAAATAATCATCTAATAATAACAGTAGGGAAAGTAAAAATAAAATAAATCCAAATACAAGATATTACATAATTAAGAAAAAAATCAGAACCTATTCTAGTATACATACAAAAGTAATTTATATTGTCAGAGATGTGAGGGTATGTAAATTATGTGTGTATAAATGCGTTGCTATTTTTGACATGTCTTGAGGATACATTCAGTTTCCGTTCTTCCTTTACTAATCAACCACTAAATGAGGCGTTTTTAACACACTTTTATTAGGTCGACCTGTATGTAACTATGTATTGGAATCTAAGGTAACTAATTTAACCATCTTCCAAGGATTGTAGCGTCATCAAAATTGGCAGCTGTATGTAGTTCAGATGACAATACAATAATATGGTACTGTCGAACTGATCTGATGATGGATTCGGAAGATATGAACTGGAACTTAATGATGGAACATCGTATCATAGATGTGTTTGGACTTGTTAGAAAAGTCTTGGAATGAACTTTGACCACGATTAGGTTTCAAGGTCTGATGATGTGGTTTTTAAGTGCATTTGTAAAAGCGTGTTTTTAGTGTTTTTTTTAAACTATTAATTTATTTTAAGATCCACCTGTGTCAGTCCTGAAATATTGGAAGTGTTTTCCTAAAATATTCATTAATCTTGGAGCTAATAGTGTTGTCCAAATGATGTAGATCTCATAACATAACGTACTCTAAATTATTCTTTATACTAATATTTTTTTATTGGGCCATTTATAGTACAGTTTGGTGGTGGCATTCGAGTCCAAGAGCCGCTCTTAAGCGACCCTGAGTTGTATGATAGTTAAGTATCGCAGCATAATTCATTGTGTGTCATTTTGCACCTTTTTTTCAGTTTATTTTATTTGCACCACAACATTAACACAGCGAAACAGCGCCTTCATCAAACGAGGATCACCTGTTTCGTTATGTTTGGTTTATTGTTTATTTTATTTTAATGCATGTCTAAGACTGTTATGTCATGTTTGCATGATTGTAAAGTGGTTTTTTGTTGTTTGAAGTTTAAACATTATTAGTATTTTATTACAATAAATTTATACAATAAGGTATTATACTGTTGGTGACTTCATTCATTGATTATATGGGGTATTAGATTGCTCAATGCCATACTACATTTTGGCAGCTAGAATTTTATTACGAAACGAAACGTGTAGATGGCACTCGTAGTTCCAAACATTGATTAATCTTCTTTTATGTCCAGTAGCCCAATAGATGGCGTTCTAAACATGCCGTTACGGTATCCTGTCTCAAAATAAAATTCCGCATCTCAAAATAGATATTCCGCATCTCAAATTCTATGGCTTCGAAGAGGGAGTGAATGGGTGGTAAGGTGAACGCTCACATGTGGCAAGACAGCTGTCCTAAACCTACCACAGCCGGTCGTTAGTCCGGAATCCACTGCTCACCCCCCAGAAGTGTAATAACACTATATAATGGGCCCGACTTCTGTCGGTGAATTCCATGGCAGCTCCGTTTGTATTTTATTATTTATATATAATAACAAACGAATCTTTCAATCTCTTAAAATTATTTTCTCTCTCTGTTATTTTCTCTCTCTAATGTTATTGTGCTCTCTTATTATTTTAATGTGATTTACACTATATCAATTTTTAATTTGGTATACAGGTTTTGATATGTAATAATTACAAAGCTTTAACCGCCTACCTTTGGGTTATTATTCAAAAAGTAGGTAAAATGTCATTGGGTTTTTTCATTGGATTTCTTAAAAAACAATACCTATTTACAATATACCAGTCATTTTTTTAACACAATAGACCAATTTATTACCCTTTTTTGTATTTATAATCGTAGGAACCTTAAGTATTTTTTACTGTAAGTATACATTGTAAAACTGTGATTTCCAAAAGAAAGAATTGAATTTAATCTAACCAAGATGCTATTTATTTATTTATTTATTTATTTATTTAAGAATTAATTACTATAAAACATTGATTAGCTTACAAAAATAACAGGAACCGAATGGCAAAACCTTAACCTTTTGCTTATTTGTTTCTGTCACCCAACTGGGACTAGCCCGTTCTAGGGTGGACAGGACTCCAATATTACAATCAAGTTTGCTTGATTGCTTGGTTGCCTACAAATGTACAAGTTTTAGTAAAAAGCTAATGACACTAAATTGCCCTAAAATGTGGTCTTCAGAATAAAATAAAAAATAATAATAATAAAAAAATATTAAAAATATATAATAAATAAAATGCAATTCCATTATTAAATCGGCAATAAATATAATATAAAATTCGATTAAATAATATAAATAAAGTTATATGTGAGAAAAGAAAGAAACAGTCATTAATATTTAATATTATGTTTTAAGTAATATAAGATTTAATATAAAAATACCTAGTCTAAAAGTATAATTCATTGTCAAAGTCAAATATTTTTTGGTAGTTAGTTCAATGTTAAAAAATACTTAACATATAAGTTTAAAAATATGTTAATAATTTGTGCACCTAAGTTTTATTATACTATTATTTCTAACATTTGATGTATGGTTAGTCTGTCATGATTCGATAACCATTTCTTTAATTTATTTTTGAATTCCCTAAATGTCAAATTCATTTTTATTTCTCTTTGTCTTTGACCAAATGATGTTTTCCTTCTGGGTATTATTAAGCTATTTTCTACAACTTGTCTCGTTGGTCGCCGGTTCTGAATTATTCCTAAATTTGAGTTATTGTCCAAAAATAGCCTTAAGAGGGAAGTTTTTAGAAAAAGTTGCCTACAATCAAGAACTTTAGCTTCCTTATACAGTTCATTAGTGGGATGGCGATATGGTCTACGTAGAATAATTTTTAATATTTTGCTATGGATTGAGAGTTGTTCGTTGTTAGTGTTATTTGCCGCATGCGAGGCATGCTAAACAAATCCAACATTTCCGTTAAATGTGACATAAGTGTGAATATGGCTTTCCAGGCAATTCGCAGTGTATGAACTTGGCGTACTTGACGAGGCCCCTGGTGAACTGTTTGCCGGCTTGGTTCCGCTTCGCACAGTGTCTGCGACGGTACCGGGACTCGAGAGAAGCTTTTCCGCATTTGGTCAACGCCGGGAAGTACTCCACGACGTTTCTAGTCGTGATATTCGCAACGTTGCGGTTTTATTACGAAGGTAAGTACTTTTTTATTATTCAACTAGCTGACCCATGCCCACTTCGTTGGGCGGTAAAACTTTTTACTTATGATAAAAGTGTGGTTTGGTTAGTACTGAGTGCTATGATTTATTTCCTGACTGCCAAAAGAAGGGTTATATTTTTACTGCATATGTATGTATGTATTTGCATGCCAATTCGACTATATTACCGTTATTTGTGAGTGTCTTCTTGTGAGTGTCTTATTTGTGAGTGTCTTATCTCTTTAACCATTTATGCAGTAAAAGTGAAATTATATGCAGTAAAAGGGAAAATTCGTTTGTTTTAAATACTCGTGACGATAAATTTACTTATTTTGATATGAATTCATAATTGTTGATAATATGACCAATAAACATGACCAAACGATTTAAATTATTTTTTAAAAATAAAATACTACTGTTTGTTACTTAACCCTTGAAGTAAATGGGTATTTTCATGGATGCATCTGCAGGATTTTCGGCGACATCGACGGCGCTCGACTTAAAGTACTATAACTACGAAACTACTACACCAATCATAAAAAGAACAACTGCACAATGATTGCATTGAAATTTCGAATATAGAATATTGAAATATCATTTTGTAAAACAATTAGATAATTATGAATAAATATGAGAACGTCAAAGAAGTGAAAAAAACGCGCGACCAGATTTGGTCGACTCGTACTCAACGGATAATTGTTTCGCGACCAGATTTGGTTGACTCATACTCAACGGGTTAAATATAAAAGTTAGACATATGCTGTCGCTGACTTTTTGTAGGCATTATCAAGCACTACAACTTTTCTCTATAACTTAATCATATATCTCTCATCGTTAAGGCAGCGTTCGTTAGAAACGTTTTCGTTCGACCGTTTTTTCTGACTTACTTTGGAAATCCGACTACCACGGAAAAGTCTTTTCATCTTTCCGCTTAACATATAGCCTATGACACTCACAAATAACGTGGCTTTCTATTGGTAAAAGAATTTTCAAAATCGGTTCAGTAAATCCAGAGATTACTTCCTACAACGTCACAAACTTTACCTCTTTATAATATTAGTATAGACTAGTATAGATGTGGCGCAAAGTATACGTATGTACTATCTAGTTAGTTTAGTTAGTTTGACTGGGCTTTTTCCCACACTTGACCTCTTGATTGGGCCGTTGTGCGTGGCTCATGTTTCCATTTATGTTACTCCAGCCAACCCAGGCTGTCCCAGAAGGTTAGCAGCCTGTTTGGGTTGCTACAGGCCTCCGGGAGAGATGCTGGAGATTGTATGTACTATCTAATCCTAAAAGCTAAATGTTTACATTCCTATGCTAGATCTATATTATAGTTTAAGATATATCCTTCCCCCCACCGTGCTTGCTGCCACTTTCGGCACCATACAAATTAGTAGTAGTAATCGACTACTTCTATTACTACTTTTAATCATCACTCACCTTAAGAGCCGTATTACAAAATAGCGTAGGTATTCTTTTAAAATGAGTTGAAAAAATGAACGCATTTTTTTTTGGATGTAACTATAAAAGATAGGATAAATAAATAAATAAATAACTATTGAACCCTGGGAGAAAAACCGCGGCACTGAGCGCTCTTCTCTTGCGCAAGCAAATATATACACAATTTCTAATTGTTTTTTGCAGTGTTTTCTCCTTTCTAATGACAATAATTTATATTATGTCGTATTGCTAAAAGATTGAACTTTAATATAGTATAAGTATTATATAAGAATCTTATTTTATTTCTGAGAAAATTAGAATGATACAGGAAGATTTTTTTTTAATTTCGTGTAATTGTAAGTAATGTATACCTTGGATATGTGGTCAAAAAACGAAAAAATAAAGCCGTAGTGTACATCAAGAATACATGACGGACATAAAAAAAAATAGTATACGGTTTTCGTTGTAGTGATATTACTGTATTAAGGAGCTCAAAGTTTGCCTTCCGAGCGTTTTACGAATAACGACTTTCGGAAAATGGTCTGAATAAGTAAATAATATTCGTTACATCTAAAATTAAAGGCCGCTATGGTCAACATCAAGAAATGGTCCAGGTAATTCAGTAATTAAAGTTTGTAGAAATCTCTTTATTTCTTGGAATTAGAACGCCAAAAATCCACTTTTCTTGCCTTTCTGGAAAAAATATGTGAACGGGCTCTTAAGTAACTCAATAACGACGAAAGAAACACTATAAAATATTTTGAAACAAGAATTGCAGGAGATTTCTAAGGAAGAGTGCTAGTAAGGTGTAAATAATTGCTGCTGTAATTAATCCTAAAGGTGGCCCTATAAAATACTTAAAAATCGGTTGTGTCCCCCTAAGATTTTCACGGCAAGTAACCAAGGACTGTTTTTATCTGAATATTAATTTCATAAATAAAATCGCCCCCTTGGCCAGCGGATGAACCCGTTTGGGGTCCGTTACACGCGGTTCATTTCTCGCCTAGCCTCGGGCGGCTCGGCGTTAATATCTGATTAAAATTTATGATGGAATTTTAATATTATTAGTGCAGCTTGTATATGAGTTATTCGAACCAAAATTTTACAACATGGTTTTGGCTTAACAAAACGACTGTGTACCAAATCTCAAGTTAGTAAGTTCAATATTTCGAGAATGATATACTGGGTGTTATTTCTGCACGGGCATTTTTTTCTGTCGGTGAATCGGAACAACGTGGTATTTTTTTAAATATCAAAAGTTGCAACTTTTGATTTTTTTTGGAAAAACAAACAAAAATGTTTTTTTTTTGTATGAAAGATATTTTTTGTTTTTTTTTTTTAATTTGAAAATTTGACAAAGTTGACTGTTAAATAAAGGTTTGAGAAGTGCTTGAGCGCGCTGCACCATCTAGCGGTAGGTAATAAGTCGTGAATAAACAATATCAGTGTCATTTTACCAACTGCTAGATAGCGCATCGTGATCATAGCTTTTCATACTATTTAAAAATAAATTAAAAAAAACAAATTTTCAAAAAAGAAATCTTTTTTTTTTTATTTTTTTTAAATTAAAAGTTGTTTGTTGACTTCAATGTACTGATTCACCCACAAAAAAATGCCCGTGCAGTAATAACAACCCGTATGACTATAGTAGGGCCAAAATCAACGTGCACCTGGAGTCATAAATCATTAGGCCGGACGACGCGCGTAAGGATGTCCAACAAGTCGACGTTGCTTATCGATAATTTACTCAAATCAAATCAAATAATTTATTTTCTTAAAAACTTAAAATATATTTTTAATATTCTTTAAACTTTTATTTCACTTTATTGTTGCATGTATACTTTAGTTTGTATTTACGAAAATTTTTCTTAATAAATGAGTTTAAAACTAACTAAAGCAATTATTACAAATTATTACGAAAATTTTCATCATAATCTATAATATCCATCGATAATCCATCGATACTGCTATTATTATTTTTAAAACACGCATCCCCATAGTGCGAGCGAAAGACAGCGAGTGCCTAATGATTTATGACTCCAGGTGCACGTTGATTTTGGCCCTACTATAGTGCGCTCCCTAGTGGACCGATTTCAACCACAATCTTCTCAACTCTCGCCATGACTAAATGATGCCTGCATTCCGGATTAAGCATTTGAGGGCTTTCGTGAAGGAATAAACGAAGACAGACTTCAATCTTAATATGGTCGTAATCAACTCAGGGAGGGTCAAAAAGGATATTTCCGTCTTTAAAAAAAAAAAAAAAGTTCACAATACTTTCCATTCATGTCGGTTGGGGTAGATCGGCAAAGTAATATCGATAAAAATACATGTTTTTAAATTATGTGTTTGTGTATCATTACAATTAAGCGATATTATAAAATAAGAAGATTGGTAATGGGTGCCTAATACTTTTTGCCAAAGCTATAGAGTTTTTTTATTAGCGGCATTCCTGAAGTGGGTGAATGAGTACGAGCAAATAAGCTACTTATGATAAAAAAAACTTTAAAAAACATTTTTTTTTCAAAAGTTTTTTTTAGATTTGAAAAAAAAATGTTTTGAAAAATAAATATTGTTTTTTTACAATATTTTACCTACTTCTAGTGGTTCAGCGCGATCAACGCTTCTCCGACTTTATTTAAATAGATAAAATTTACAAATTTAAAATATAAAAAATAAAAAACTTTTTTTCTAAATTTATTATCAAAAGTTGCTTCTTTGCTCGTACTGTTTCTTCAAGGACGGATACTTCAAGGAAGCCGCTAATAAAAAAAACTCAGAGTGTATATTTATAATGTACTTGTTTCCTTACAGGAAGCTACTCGGACCCCTACAACAACCCATATCTCTACCTGTGGCTACTGTCACAATTCGTATCCTCGACGTACGCCTACTGGTGGGACATCAAAATGGACTGGGGTCTATTGGAGTCCAACACGCCCGAGCATAAGTTTCTAAGGGACGAAATCGTCTATAGCACCAACTTCTATTACTTTGCCGTCGTGGAGGATTTCATTCTAAGGTTCTTCTGGGTGCTGGTCTATCTCCTGCCCGCCAATAACATCATAAGCGGGGATATGATGGTCAATTTCTCTGCACCCTTAGAAGTATTCAGGTAAGGTATATTCAAGGAGGAGAGGTACTACCCGAAACATCACATTGTACAGAGTGGAGCAAAAGTCGCACAACCCAGTTAATCAAAAATTCAAAAACAAATTCAAACAAATTTATTTTGATTCAAAACGTATACAAAAACATGAAAAAGTTGAAAATACTGAAAAAAATGTTGACAAAATGCATACAATAAATGTTGAAAATGTCCTCCTCTTTGTCGGCGGCAGCCATCTGTACAATTTACCATATTTTGGCCACATTCCTCAATTCATTAAATTTATCCACCAGACGCTTTATGACTTGTTTGGCACCAGTACTCCCAGAAATTCGGTTTGAATTTAATTTTGAACTTTGTGGTACGAGCTTGTGCAAAAATAAACACGGCCAACGATAATTTGGTGAACTTTAAGCATTTTTTGAATTTCGATCTTTCAACACATAAGCTGTCGCAGAGAACGAACCACGTGGGCTGGCGAGTTCCCCCTATTTTCATTTCGAAGAATAGGGATCAGTGTTGCCACTCCTGCGATTCCTGTAACTATTTTTTTTTGCTACGCACTTGAACTTTGGGTTGCGCTACTTTTGTCCCACCACGTATAATTAAATTAAAAGGTTTAATTACAAATGAATGGTGACGGGAAAAAACGATCAATGTATTTGTTTTTTAAATGAGATACTAATGCCATCCTGTGGCTTATTTCCAAACGAATAGGACCACGAATCGATTTTGAAAAGAAATATCATAGTCGGTTTTTAAGTGAAGGGAGAAGAAAACGTGTGATAGGAATGAATGATTAAGGTCCATGCGGTGACGGTGGTCCAGAGGTGGAATACCTCGATGACCCTCCGGTCGACCCTGAGAAGGAACTGGGATGATATATACTGATCGAGGCCAATAACTTTTCCACATTTTCGCTTTTTTCTGAGGTATAATTTAGGTTAAAAGTTTTTTTTTTTCAGTCATTTTTTATGTTACTAAAATTTTAAATGGAATTTTCAAAACAATTTAAAACTTGATATTGATCTTTATTTCCCATGTTAGTTAAATAAAAGTGTAACATTTATGTACCTTTATTAAATATTTTTCCATATTTTAGGAGAAATATCTAAGTAGGAAATTTCTAAATCTATATAGAAAATATTAATAAAAATGAGCCAAAATGACAGTGATTTTTAGATGCCGATTTTTAAATTGTCAGTTTATGTCATAAATCCCGGTGTCAGTTTGTCATAAGTTAATAAATCCTGTAAAAGTGTTTTTTTTTTAAATCATTAATTTTTCAGTAAAATTCAGCAAAAAATAAGGAAAACATCTAAGTGGTTTTTACCAAATTTAGTAAAAAACTTTAAAGGTTTCTAATTTTTCACATTGCTCCTTTACTCTTTGACTCGGAGATTAATGTATGAATAATTGTTTGTTTTCATCATACCTTAGGTCATTGATTATATAGGGTATTAATTTGCTTAATACCGTACTACGTTTTGGCAGTCACGATATTACTACAAAACACAAAAAGTAGATGGCAGTCATGTAGATGACAGTCATAGTTGTAAACATAGTTTTAAACATTTCATCTTCTCTACGTTCAATATGGTGGCGTTCCTGGTATGGCAGTATGGCAGGGCACTACAGATGACGCGCTAACTATGCCATTACGATATCCGATCTCGAAATAAAATAATAATAAATAAAATACAAACGGAGCTGCCATGGAATTCACCAACCGGAGTCGGGCCCATCATAATATTATTATTTTTTTTTTTTTACACTTCTGGGGGTGAGCAGTGGATTCCGGACTTACGAACCGGCTGTGGTAGGTTTAGGACAGCTGTCTTGCCACATGTGAGCGTTCACCTTACCACCCATTCACTCCCCCTTCGAAGCCATAGAATTTGAGATGCAGAAATTGCGGTTTTAGATAATTTTTCTAGAAAGGAGTTGATTATTTTCCTGGAGAGACCAAGATCTTTAAAAAGGCGAAACAAAGATTTAGCTGGCAGGCCACGAGCGCCTACTTCCACCGCGTGAAGGTGAACAGTGAAGCCGTTCCGGGTGACGGCATTTGCGAGTTCATGGTTATTATTTAATTTGTACTCGTGGTCTTTTGGGATATTTGATTCCCATGGAACAGTTAATTCTACGATAAGGACCATCTTCCGAGATAGAGAGTAAAGAGTTATATCTGGACCCAGGGCTGTGCATCCGAGACTTTCAGGGAATTTATACTGCTTAGAGACATTATCGACCTCCATAATCCAATCTGAAGCTTTCTCGATTATTGAGAAGGGTTTTGCAGTGAGATGTTTTTTGCCTTTAGAGCCAACCCGCACAAACTGCATTGGGGGTTTGGAGGATACTATGGAACCCTTGTTGGAACGAGCCACTGAGAGGCTAAGTGGATTACGGACTAACGACCGGCGGTGGTAGGTTTAGGACAGCTGTCTTGCCACATGTGAGCGTTCACCTTACCACCCATTCACTCCCCCTTCGAAGCCATAGAATTTGAGATGCAGAAATCGCGGTTTTAGATAATTATTTTTAAATCGTTGCTCTTATTTTAATATTATTTACATGATGTAATTTTTTTATTTGGTTTATTGGTCTCGATACATAATAATTGCGCACTTTGTGGTTCAGACAGACTGATAGATGGCATTCTATCTGTTTATATTATTTCTGTGATGTAATCAGCCTATAAAGAAATGCAATAGATGGCACTAATAATTGAAATGACACTAAATAATTGACTTAATTATTGTTTTTTTTTAATTATTAGTCCTTTACAAAAAACCATTCATTCTTAATGTTGTTATAGATGGCCAAATAAAAGCCTATGCCCTATTAGTTTCGCCGGATAATGCTATCAGCCCCACCTGTATGTCGCCAGCGTAGAAAGGTTACCAAAACATACTATGACATTGAGCAATCTAATTCCCTATTTAATCAATGCTTGAGTTGTAGGCAACTTCTAGGTATAATTTATATCAGAATAACTGTAAGAATGCTAATATCTCCCTCACGGGGAGTAACTTTTGCCTGCCATAGGGCCTTAACCCCTCAAATGTGAGGCGTCCCTTAAGGGATGCCTTGGCAAAATGTATACAAAATGTATATAAATTTATATAAATGTAAATGTGCGCCGCTTTATAGTAATCCGCTCTATAGTAATGCTATAGCTCTATAGTAAACCCCGCTCTATGTAAATGTAAATGTAAATAATAAATAAATACAAACGGAGCTGCCATGGAATTCACCGACCGGAGTCGGGCCCATCATAATACTATTTTTTACACTTCTGGGGGGTGAGCAGTGGATTCCGGACTTACGAACCGGCTGTGGTAGGTTTAGGACAGCTGTCTTGCCACATGTGAGCGTTCACCTTGCCACCCATTCACTCCCCCTTCGAAGCCATAGAATTTGAGATGCGCAAATCGCAGTTTTAGATAATTTTTCTAAGAAAGAGTTGATTATTTTTCTGGAAAGGCCAAGATCTTTAAAGAGGTGAAATAGAGATTTAGCTGGCAGGCCACGAGCGCCAACTTCCACCGCGTGAAGGTGAACAGTGAAGCCGTTCCGGGTTACGGCATTTGCAAGATCATGGTATTTATTTAATTTGTACTCGTGGTCTTTTGGGATATTTGATTCCCATGGAACAGTTAATTCTACAATAAGAGCCACCTTCCGAGATAGAGAGTAAAGAGTTATATCTGGACGGAGGGCTGTGCATCCGAGACTTTCAGGGAATTTATACTGCTTAGAGACCGAATCAACCTCCAGAGTCCAATCTGTAGCTTTCTCGATTATTGAGAAAGGTTTTGTAGTTAAATGTTTTTTGCCTTTAGAGCCATCCCGCACAAACTGTATTGGGGGTTTGGAGGATACTGTCAAACCCTTGTTGGCACGAGCCACTGAGAGACTAATTACCTCGCGAATAACAGCGAGAACTTTGTCATGGCGGTAAGTGTACCGTCCTTGATCTAAGGCCACCTTGCAGCCAGCTAGAATGTGTCTAGCTGTGCAAGGGGTATTGCTACAGAGGGGACAAGAACTATCCTCGGCAAAGCTCCAACGAGCGAGGTTACTGGGGTCTGGAAGTGTATGCTGAAAGGCATTCAAATAAAATTTCAGCATCTCTGGCGTCCAGTCATAGAGCATTACCTTCCAGTGCATTGGAGGCGGAATGCAAAAGTCACCAATTGTTGTCCAGTCATTCTGGCATTGAAGGCCAATAGCATGAGCCATACTCTTGCTGTCGTAATCTCCCCGCAAAAGAGACTTCTTCAAGTCCACGTCGCTCGTGGTTGTACTGCCATACCCCAGACCAGTGCCATTCTGGCTGATTCCAGTAAGGAACCTTTTGTGGAAGTCTACGCGGGCTTGTAGTTCATTTGAATCACTACAGCCACTTATTACGTGCTTCGATATTGCCGGATCTTTGGAATTGCACAGAATCGAATTTTTGGTTATTCTGGAGTTGGCGTAGAGCAGAGAGGGCAGTTTAAGCGCTAGCCCAAAATTTTGTTTGGACCTGAAGAGAGTCGAGGGGTCAGCTGGTTTGGCTAAGGACAGCCAGGATTTTAAACTAGCTGTCACCAGTGCATCTAGACGGGACAGTTGGGTTTTGGTAAAATCGTAAATAAGAAAGGGCCATGACAAATGTGACGTTAGATAATTGTCATAGATCCAGGCCTTACGAGGGCCAGAAATTAGCAAGGCATCTATTTTCGCCAGGCAACTTTTGAAATGCTCTATAACATGATCGCCCGAGACGTCTTTTCCCTGATGGGTGATTTTTCTGCCGAGGAATTTGAAATGATTGTTTGGGTCTATAAGGGAGATATTAGAGCCCTTATAGACCAATTTGGGGTCATAGGATGTAAATTTTGTGCCCATGCGGGCGAGTCCAAGGCAAAAACATTTGGAGGGCTTCACTTTTATACAGCCTGACCAGTCGCAGAAAAGCTCCACTTTCTGTAATAGTAGGGAAAGCTGCTTGGGGCTTCTGGTGATGAAAGTTAGGTCGTCGGCAAAAGCGAGGCACGACGAGGTGTATTGGCCGTCTGTTTTAAAACGGTAGCCCCACTTCCTGTCAAACTGGCTCAGGCTTTCCAGAAGTATATTAAAAACTATATTAAAAATCGTCGGGGAGAGGCAACAGCCCTGAAATAGTCCAATTGAATATGGTATATTTATATACATTTTGCCGTAGGCAACCCGAGCTAATCGCCATTTATTTGAGGGGTTAAATATCTTTAAAATAATTTAGGATGAAAACAGTTTTCAAACCTGTTTTATTATTATTATTATTTTATAGCATTAGCAGCTTAAGCTGATGCATGTATTTCAGTTTTTTTTTTTATGTTGATATTATTTATTTATTTATCTTCTTTTTTTTTTATATATTTGTCCAATTGGTTTTTAAATCCGTTCACACTTTTAGCACAAATGATCTCCTGCGGTAGTTCATTCCAAAAGTCCACAACTCTGTTCACCAAGAAATGTTTCCTTGGGTTAGAATTAAATCCTGAACGGTTCAACTTTAAGCAGTGCCCTCTAAGCTGTGTATTGGTATTCCTTATAAATATTTCCTTGAGCTTTGGTACGTCCTAGTAATCATTGAGGATCTTATATGTCTCAATAAGATCTCCTCGTTGTCGACGCTCCTCTAGGCTGCTGAGTCCGAGTGCTTCAAGTCGGCGTTCGTAGTCTTGTTGTTTGAGCTGTGGGACCATTTTTGTGGCCCGCCTTTGCACACGCTCCAAAAGTTCTACATCCTTCCTAAAGTACGGATTCCAAATCAGAAAAGCATACTCCAATAAAGGGCGAACATATGTTTTATACAGTTTAAGGAATTGCTCTGCATTTATGTAAGAGAATGCCTTCCTAATCATGTAGAGCAGGGAGTTGGCTTTCTTGGCAACCTCTATAATGTGTGTCTCCCACTTCAGATCATCGGATATTGTAACACCGAGGTCGCGCTGCATTTTCACTGCCTGTATAAGTTTTCCATAAGGTAAGTGGAGTACAGTCCATTTTCCGGCATTGAGCAATCACTCCTTTGTCCAACCAGTAATCTTGTCCTGAATTGTTTGCCTGGCGATAACGGAGTTAGCGAAAAACTTTGTATCATCGGCAAAAAGAGAGAAGGTGAGGTGCGTTATTTCTCCCAAATCTGTTAGAAATCTGTTTGTCTCCAACTAAATTGTAAGTCTTCAACCTTAGTTGTCTTCAACCTGAGATTTAACTACAGGATATTTTACAACTTGCAGACGTTTTATATGGAATTTCTTCCGGCTGGAGAATGAGCATCTTAACAATTGTGGTAAATTCAGAGCGGTTCGAGATATCTCTGTCGCACCTATCGACTCCTCGGACCAAAAGATGATCCTGAAGATGATGGATGAGGAGGATGGAGTCATTAACAGGTTTGAATAATTTATTTTTAGAATAGAGAATTCCAATAAAAATAAATTCTAGATATTATTATTCTATTTTAAAAGGGACCTTAAACTTGCAATAATTTGATTTTATCATTATTATCATTGGTTAAATATTGTTTTTTTTAACCAATCATCCTTTATAAAATAAAAACCTTTCGTTAACAATGTTATAGATGGACAAATAAATTGCTTTTAGTTTCGCAGGACAATGCTTCCAGCGCCACCTGCATGTCACCGACGCAGAAGGGTTGCTAAAACGTACTATCGCATTGAGCAATTTAATATCCTATATAATAAATACATATACATTTTAGTGACCCTCTTCTGCTTTTCGGACGGCGCTATTTTGTTTTTTTGTTACTGTTCCGGCCCATTAACCATCATGAATATATAATGTTTAACCATCGGCCTATATAATTGTTTAGTCCGTAGCATACTTGAATATAACTCGGTCATCTGGTGTACAAGTGAAAACAAATACATTCAGATGGTAGAGCGTATTCAAAGAAAATTTTTAAGATATATTTATTACAGAAAATACAATATTTATCCATACTTATTTCCGTCAGATTTTGTGCTAGGAATGGTAGGATACAACAGTCTTGAAACTCGTCGATATATTTCACTAATTATATTTGCATATAAACTTATTCAAGGAACGATTTATTTGCCAGAGATACTATGTAAGTTTGAATTGTACGTACCGGTAAATTACACAGCGAGGAGATCGCATCTATTGTTTAATGTGCCGTACCACCGTACAAATATTTTTGTAGACAGGCCAGTAGGAAGGGTTATAGCTCTTCTTAATTCCTTACCCACTGAAATAGATATCTTTTGTACATCCCTTTGGCAGCTAAAAAGGCATCTCCCTGCTATCTCATGTTTATCATAATCTGTCTTTTATTTAGTTTTATATTTTTATGTTTTTTTCTTGTTCAATGTTAGCATTAATTTAGTTATGTAGTCATTTATTTTTAGACTTACACTCCAGCTTTAATATTCAAGGGCGAATTGGATTCATCTGTAATGCCCTTGAATACTATTTGAAACTAATAAATAAATAAATGAAGGAAAAATGTTGTGAGCGTTCAATTTTTTTTTTTTTTTTTGAGATGGACGGAAATATCTATTCTGAGCCTCCCTGAGACGATTATCCCTTGGGTGACCACGAACGCCGATCGGCGTTTTTCGTATTACCCGTATTTATTCAATTATCGGCTCTATTTCTTCCTCCACTGCGGTAAAAGCCTGTTGCGGTAAAATTTCTACAAACGAATTTTCGAGGGCTTCAAAAATTTTGTGTGGAATGACTGGTTTCCAAAAGGTTAAGAGTATTTCCAAATGGAAGTTTATATGTGTGTCTGTCTCTGTGTCTGTATCTGTATCTGTGTGTGTGTGTGTGTGTGTGTGTTTATGTGTATTCTTCCACGATAGCGCCCAACGCTTAAGCCGATTGAGCCGAAATTTGTCATGCAGGCATCATTTGGTCATGGCAAGAGTTAAAAAAGTTGAGGTTGAAATCGGTCCACCAGGGATTTCTCATATTTCAAACTTGGTATACAGATGCCTCGTTGGTTCGAAATCATGTTGAATTTTCGCCGTTCAGTATATTTGCATAAACGATTGAATCGAACAGGTTTAATGCGTTGTATCGTCACTATCTAGTTAGTTAGTTAGTTAGTTAGTTTGACTGGGCTTTTTCCCGCACTTGGCCTCTTGATTGGGCCGTTGTGCGTGGCTCATGTTTCCATTTATGTTACTCCAGCCAACCCAGGCTGTCCCAGAAGGTTAGCAGCCTGTTTGGGTTGCTACAGGCCTCCGGGAGAGATGCTGGAGATTGTAGTATTCTTGCCCGTTGCTCTGCCACGCTCCTGCATTCCATGAGCACATGCTGTGTCGTCACTATCTATTCCAATCAGGTCATAGGCCTATAGGCATTTTGCGTCCTTGGCATATCCGCACGTAACTGTTTCGGCCGGCTCCCATATATATAACACAAATATATGATGTACATGAATAACAAGATGAATAACAATATAATAGTACCCAGAAGGAATACTGCTTTTGGTCAGCGCTCCTATACATTCATAGCCCCAAGGTTTTTCAATGCTCTTCCTGGTGATATAAAATCGACGCAAAATAAGACCCACTTTAAAAGGCTACTTACAAAATGGCTTATAAAAGAGGGACGACAAAAAATCACAAAAATATTGGACATTATATATTAATATACTAATTCGAACACATTAATATTTAGAATTTTATGTTATACTATATTTTATATCATATTAAATTTACTTTTTATTATTGTATTTAATATTATTATTTTTAAATATATCTGTATGTGTATGTATGTATGTATATATGTGTATATATATTCTTAATCTTAGTTACATGTTTATTTTCTACTCCTAATTTTAAGTATTTAATAGTTTTTAAGGTAGTTGTTGCATGTTTATTCTTTTGTGATCAAATAATTATTTTATTACGACAATTTTTTTTTTTAATTTTTATTTTTTTTGTTACAAAAATATTTTGTTTTTTGTAATAATCACAATTACGAACAAGCACGCACAAAATTAAACGTTCACCTTAGAACAGGTCCCGGCCTAGTTAGGTGGCGTTGTCACTGGACTTTGCTATGTATTCATTTTCTGCTATTTATTCAATGTTTAAAATATTTAATGCATAGTTCCTAAGATAAAATTGTTTTAAATTATTCTTGAATTACTTAAACAAATAAATAAATAAAATTACTAGATAACAAGAGGGTATTCATGAAAATACGATATTGTTAGTATTTATTCACAAAATCGACTAAAAAGTTGC
This sequence comes from Micropterix aruncella, assembly GCA_944548615.1. Lineage (NCBI taxonomy): Eukaryota > Metazoa > Arthropoda > Insecta > Lepidoptera > Micropterigidae > Micropterix > Micropterix aruncella. The sequence goes on along the minus strand of OX155971.1, from coordinate 28,403,535 downwards.
AGCGCAGTTTTTTGCGTGGGAAGGCTGGCTTCTGAGCGGTTAATCACTGGAATGCCAATACAACCGGTCGGTGGTTTTTCTATTTTGGCAATTCGCAGGGTGGCCGATCTCCGCATGTATGCAATTAACCCCTCGCGTACCAGACGGCCCGAAACGTCCAGAATTGATATTTACCGTCGAACCCCAGACGGCCCGAAATGGCCAGGCGAGGCCGACCGCTAATTATGGATTATTTAATCTTACTGTCTCGCACCAACCACTTAGCCAGTAGTATGTGCGAGGAGCGGAGAAAATTCTCTACCGTTTGGTAGCCAGATAAGTATTTTTCGTCACGTTGACTAGCCACTACAAATTTTTGAAGATCCATAGTGCCGCGATCGCTCGGCCGGTAAACAAGACGTAAAGAGAAAAAACGTTCGTTTGGGGAATAAGTAAAACGGGAATAAGTAAAACGAAGTCATAGTTTTGATGCAGCATATTATAATTATTATAAAACTTTTCACAATCTCCGGAAATAGTGATTTATGGACTAAAAAAACATTTTTTTTATCGCCAGTGGCTAATTTTTATCGTTAGTACAATTTTGACTAATAATTATGAATAATCTTTATTGCTTTACATAACGACGTTACAAATATCTAATAGCAAATTTCAATAGGAACATAAAACAGGTCTTTTTTAGACGATCGGTGTGACAGTTTCGGAGTAATCGTTTTTTTTCTGAAACGCCATCTTTTTTTTGAGACTCGCGAATTTCTTACGGGCCGTAAGGCACACATTAAAATTCAAACCGCGGGCCGCGAGGGGTTAAGCAATTACATGCCATCGATATATGATCCCCTAGATGGGCCTTTCACGCTCTAAAATGACCCCTTCACAAGCACTACTGAAAGCCGACCGGTAGTAGTTTGGTTGCAGTCCGCTGGCAGACAGCCGACCGTTTCCGGCGTGGAGCTGCCGCGCAGATTATCAGCGCGCTATTCTCTCGCATACTGTTCAACGTATTGCTCTCTCTGCCACATGATTTACGAGCAAAAGGAATGTTTATTTATTATTTATTAATTTACAATGACTTTATAATTATGTCATATACACACCGTTAACATACTATGGTTGAGTTGGGAGAGATTGAGCACATCCTATGGTGAAAATGTCTCCGCATTCCTAACTAGGTCGAGACCCGTATCTAGGGATGCTGCTTTTTGTTTAAAGGTATCGACATTGATTTTATAAAATCAATGGTATCGATGAGCTGACTCTTTTGATGTTATGAACTTACGTTGCATTGCATAATACATAAGAATATATACATATATACATACAAATACATATACACATACATAAATATATATATATATATATATACATACCTACACCTATATATACATAAGCAAATAATACACGAGATTTGATATTAGTTAGTAATACATAATTTAATAAAACAACTTAAATTATTAGCGAGAGCAATTGAGACTCAGCATACATTGGACCCCTTTCAAGCAGGTACTTCTTTATAAGTATTTTAAATGAATTTAAGTTGTTAGCATTCTTATAAATCTCGGCGCAAATTTTATAATAATTTATTATATAAAATCTAATTTTATATAATAAATTATTATAAAATTATTATAGAATGTGGAGCCAAGTTATTTGTATGTGAGGGCATATCTAGCTAATATATCGATGTTACATGCGGAAAAAGTCAGCTTCATTAAATAAGCTGCCGTTATACATTAGTATGTGTGCACTAACTCCCCATACAAAGAAATTTTCGAGGGTCGAAAACATGCCATCGTGAGTTTTATTCCCAAGGCTGGCTCTCTTAGGGTAAGTACTTGGCTACATGGCCCGGAATGTTTTGGGGTGACACTCCAGTTTTTTTTTTTTGCAACGTATAGGTAACTTTTATTCAAATTAATCATTTTTGTTTACAGGCACAGCAAAAAGAAGAATGTGAAGAAATCGAAAGACCCTGAGAAAAAGCTGTTAATCAAAAAAGAGTCCATCCAAGACCTTCATCTGGAGATCGACGGCCTGAGCAAGAGGCTATAGACCAATAAGCGATTTATTGGACTGAACTTTAATTCGGTAGCTTAAGAAAGTATTTAATTTTGATAGGTGTATATTGGGCATTGCTTTTGGAAGGAATTTGAGCAGGTTCTAAATCTGAATGAATTGTACTTAGAATAAAAAACTATGTACTTTAAAACAGTTAATGTCGGTGCTACTAGTTACTAAATAGTACGGTAGTCGATTGAGAGAAACTTAATTTTTTTACAGATTTCATGCGAGGCTGTAGCCATATTTTTTTAAACAAGAAAATCCAAAGTAAGAATATTAATGGCTGATGTCACAGTAGATAAAAAATGTATACAATATAAAATCGAAGACTATCGCGGTTGTTTGACATTATAAATAGGATAGAAAACGAAACGTTGGACAAACGAAACGGCCCATAGCCACGCGACTGACAGAACACATCAAAGCTGTTAAAAACGTTCAGCGAGAAAAATCGGCGATCTGCGAACATATATTGGATAGCGGAAGTAACCACTGGATGCAGTTTCAAAATCCCATTGTTCTATCCAAGGAACAATTCTACTTTCCTCGCATGATCCGGGAAGCCATTGAAATAAGAAGAACTTCGAACTTCAATAGAGACGACGGCTACAAACTCTCTTCTACGTGGAACCCTCTTCTTAAAATGTTCCCGCCGCCGAACGCCGAACGCAAAGACGTAAAACAGGATACAGTGAGTGTTGTGTGCAAGACGGATTGTAAAAATTCCCGCGTTCCGAGCCCGGCCCCCCACCACCGTTATAACCTACGCAGTGGCGGCAGCGGTTTGCGGCCTACCCGCAAAACAACGGACTGACAGCTCTTCAGTCTACCCTAGACAACGGCGGCTGCAACGTCACCGAAACGTCGGGTCCTACAAATTTCACGCTGTAAATTCGTTTTCTATCCTATTTATAATGTATACAATAGCGTAACTCAGGCCGTCACAGAAATAAACGTGGTGTGTCACTTAAAATTAATTCGTAAGCCTGATTTTCCTTTTGTTATACATGATAGCCGGTAACGTTTCTGTCTGATATTTTGAAGCAGATGCATTTTGGACTCTATTATCACAAAACATTGCATCCAATTGTACATTCTTCTTTTTCTTAGGATGCCTCGCCTCCAACTAGTAAAGGTTGGCAGTCAGCTCTGCATACTTTTTTTTGCCCTTTGCCAGGCAAAACAATTCGGCGACACTCATAATCCCGGTCCATTTTTGAATCTTCTGCAACCAAGATTTCCATCTTTGTCCAGGTCTTCTCTTCTATGCAACTTTTTCCATTATAATATATATACCTATTATATAGCACCTAAAATATTCAACCGCCTTGATGACAAAATAAAGGAAATAGAAAATACCATTTTATTCAAAAAAATATAAAAAAATGGCTTGACGACATAGGTCGTTCAAGGACAGAGAAAGAACTGCTGCAAGTCATATCTTAAAAAATATATATATATTTCTGCATAACTTTACTATTATACTATATAATATGATATAAGATATTAAACAAAATGTACTATATTGTAATATAATGCAAAAGAATAATACTATAATATATTTAGATCGTTATATTTATATATTTGTGTATGTATGTATATGTATGTGTGTATGTGTATATGTATCTATATGAGTACCTACGTCAGTTAGGCTTCTCCACCTAAGTCAGAAAGTAAGTCGTATGCCCAGATACAGGCTATATTTGGCCTAGTTGGGTATACGCTGAGCATGGTCATGTGAATGTGGGCCGTTGTTTCTTCGCACCATTACTTGTTATGACCATTTTTATGCGTTTTATAAATATGTTTGATACAAATAAATAAATAAAAAAAAAATATATATAAAGCAGGAGTTCATACCTGTTGTACGAACCTAAGCACCTGACCCAGGTATGCAAGTTTGCGCTGTTTGATGATCTGCCAAAGCTTGCGCTTTTAGCCGACAGGCCGTAGAACTTCCTCATTGGTGACTCTGAGGCTAAGATATCAACATCATGCATATGTATGCCCACATCCCGAATGCTTCTATATTTTTCCTGACATCTTTCTTAATAGTCCAGGCCTCTCATCCGTATAGAAGTATGGGCCAAATGTAGCACTGGAGAAGACGTATTCGATGTGGAATTTTCAGGCTTCGATTGCGAAGGAACTTTTTCATTTTTCCAAAGACGTTGCGTTCAATTTCGATGCGAGTCTTGATCTCCACTTCACTGTCCCAGTTTTGTGTAAGCCAGGCGAATTGTACTTTGAGGGGTGTCAGTTACTACAGGCGAACCCGCCACTCCAGGGAGTTATGATGACATTATGCCATTCTCTCTCCCATGGAGTGAATGTAAAGACTTTGCAAACAACACAATCCACAGTCAAAATATGCGAACAGCCCTTAACAGTCCGACGCCTTTCCGCAAAGCACTGGAAAGTGCCACCGAGCAGTCTTCCTTGCGCCCTTACTACTAGATTTTAGCGGATTTCTCTATCCTTCAGTCTGGTTACAGATTCAAGGTAGCTTGCGCAGCCTCTACCTGATACTGGGCCCGATTGGGTTTCTTTGTGAACTAAAACTAAAATTAGTCCAAGCGAACGAGACAGAGCAATACTTTAGAGCGGAATATGAAACGATCGTCAATAAATACTACCTGCCGAACTTATACTCGTCCGAATAAATTCGAGCATATTTTGTGCGGTGTAAGATTCGACCTTCGCGCGCAGTTTTAATGCGAAAAAGTGACAACCGGTCATCTCATACTCCGCTCTAGCATATTGCCATGTCTCGTGCACACGGACCAATTTCCGATTTTAGTTCACGAAGAAATGCAATCGAGCCCACTGACAGCGGTAATTCAAGTTTGAATTTACTGCGGACCGAGGGGCCTTTTGCCTATCAAGATCACACAACAGGATCGGGTTGTAATGAATCGTTTCTCAGGATAGATGACTCCAGGTCAACAGCTATCCCCGCTTCTTAGGAAATTTTACGGTTTCCAGAACCACTTGCTATTCTCCGGAGTGCACAACCGATCGGCTGACGCCGCAGTGTGCAAACCGTCCAGTTCCGCCCAAGGCGTTCCTCCAGATCGGAACCTCCGATCCCAGCTGTACAGCTGCAGTTTACAGCCGCAGGCGTTCACAGCAGCCCTTCATGTTAGTCCCTCTTCGAGGAGGCTACTGTATAGGTGCCTAACTGTTAGTTAAGCCGACCTAATAGAACGCATATAGGCCATCAGGCCCAAACTGCATAGAACCATTAGGAACCATCTTAATTGTAGTGCTTAGTCATGACACGACAACTTGGGTTGTCGACTACAGCGGGCGAGCCCGTCACCTCAGGAAGTTCTAACGATTAGTCGTTCTATCTCCCTGGAGTGAGCGTAGAAGACTAGGGGACAAAACAGTCCACCATCTAGCTACGACACAAGCCCGTAAGAGGTCAACGCCTTAACCGCGAGATAGCCAGGAATGTTACCTGGCGGGCCGACACTCACGCCCTTACTTCCAATTGTGACCAAATTACTCCGGTCTCTCGATTGGTTACGAGTTCGAGGTCACTTGCGCGGTACTCTCCCTTACGAAGCGGTGAAACAGTGTATACCGAATCTATCGCGGACCACAGCGTCCTTAAGAGCAGTCGCCGTAAGGTCCGCAACCACCCCCGCTCTATAGGAAACAGTACTGCTTCCAGATTCCCCCGACTGTTAGTCAGAGTTAGTTAGTCTAGGGAGCTAACGGGCCCATGATGAGGTGGCCACGATGACCCATGTGTTCAGGGTCGGTCACACTCACGGGTCAACACCCATCCGATGGCCTCCACGCATGGGGTGCGAACCTGGGTAGGACACTGGGTCAACCAGTCTCCCCTGGGAATCAAACCTCTGGCGCTCCTGGACGGTCTGCGCACCGAGCGGCGCAAGCCAATCGATTGTGCTCTCCGACTAACAGTCGGGGGAGTCTGGGAACTGTAATGTTTCCTATAGAGCGGGGGTGGTTGCCTACCTTACGGCGACTGCTCTTGAAATGACCATTGGCCATCCGATCCCGGTTCAGAGTCGGGCAAAGGACGCCTTGGTCCGCGATAGATTCGGTGCACACCGTTTCACCGCTTCGTAAGGGAGAGGACCGCGTAAGCGACCTCGAACTCGGAACCAATCGAGAGACCGGAGAAATCTGGTCACAATTGGAAGCAAGGGCGCGAGTGTCGGCCCGCCAGGTAACACTGGCTATCTCGCGGTAAGGCGTTGGCTTCTTGCGGGCTGTGACGTAGCTGGACGTTGGATTTGTTCTGTCCAAAGTCTTCTACGTTCACTGCAGGGCGACAGAACGAGAAAATCGTTAAAACGTCCTGTGGTGACGGGCTCGCCCGTTGTAGTTGACACCGCAAGTTGTTAGTCAGAGTGCACAGTCGATTGGCTTACGCCGCACGGTGCGCAGACCGTCCAGGAGCGTCAGAAGTTTGATTCCCAGGGGAAACTGACCATAAGGCCAGAGTCCTACCCAGGCTTGCACTTCACGCGTGGAGGCCGTCGGATAGGTGTTGACCCGTGAGTGTGACCAACCCTGAACAGAATGGGTCTTCGTGGCCAACTCAGCAAGGGCCCACTAACTCCCAGTCATGACACGACAGACTGAGTAAAAGCGTTTTTATATTAACCGCTAGAATGCTAATACCACCGATTGGTGGTTTTTCTGTTGTGACGACTCGCGGGCGGCCGATCTCCATATATACGCAATTATGTAATTATATGCAAAAATAAGTCGCCTTCATTGAATAAGCCCCCATTATACATAAGTATGCGTGCACTAACACCCCTACAAAGAAATTTTCGGGTAATTGAAAACATGCCGTCGTGATATTCATTCCCATGGCTTTCTGAGGGTTAAACTTTCTGATCTCCAGTATTTTTCCAGTAACATTGGCCGAAATTAAAAGAAGTTGTAGATGATTTTCAACTCAGTTTTTCATGTAGACTAATCTACTGAAAAATCTTCTGTTTTTTCCAAAACAAGGCAGGTAGATAAATATGTCTACAGCGCAACCTTCTACTGATCCCGTTTTTCTCCAAATCAAATCAAATCATGTTTTGTTATTGTTATCCACGAAACTTTTACATAGTTGTTTAGACACAATACTTCGACAAGACACAATACACACGTATACAAGACACAATACACAGACAAGACACAATAAAATAACTTTAAAAATCAATCAATCTCTATTTATCAATGTCAAATATTGAAACTTGCATAGGGAACTCTACGTAACAAAGAAATATACATATTTTTTTATTAACTAACGAATCGAAAGAAATTGTATTTCTTATATGAAGTTAGGCTAATATTCACATTTATCTACTGTACTGACGTTATCCATATCGATAGTCACAAGTTGACACTACGCAATAATAAAAAAATGATTTTTGAAGAAATTTTTAAAAAAACATTTTTTTTCATGATTAAGAACTTTGAAAACAGAAATCCAGGTTGTACAAAAGTATGTAAATTTATTGTATAACTACAATTGGCAAAATTTTGAACAAAATCATTGTTAACCCTTCAGGCCCCGCGACTCGCGGTTTACCCTCAGGTTGACTGCGATATCGAAGTCGCGGGGCCTGAAGGGTTAATATCTTATATAATATTATATAGTATAATAGTAAAGTTATGCAGAAATATTATTTTTTTAAGATATGACATGCAGAAGTTCGTTCTCTGTCCCCATTTCGGGCCGTCTGGGGTTCGACGGTAAATATCAATTCTGGACGTTTCGGGCCGTCTGGTACGCGAGGGGTTAAATAGTTAAAATGTGAAATGATCTTGCAATTCTGTTTTTAAATAAAATGATACTTGAGTTTAAAGGTACTGGATCGCTGGGAAGTCCACATTTAACAACGAACCAAAAATATATAATTTCAATTCCATTAGCCTAGTCGATTTTTAAACAACCTCGGGTGGTCTAAAGCAATAATCACAGAGTTTTTCGATCGATGCTGTAATAATTTATATTTTTTCCTTTCGGCTTTTATATGCAATGGCCACAGATTGCTGCAATAGCTGGAGTATTGATTAGCTCCTCCCCGAGGAGTCTTTCTTTAGATGGGGCTTGAGTGTTAGCGTCCGACACTCAGATCCACCACATCACAATGCTTCAAGCGTTTGATGTTTTCACCCATTTCGGTCATTCCAGTTTTTAAAGCTTTATTTTAACTAAGCAATGTTCATATGTAAGTTGTTCGTTTCAAAATTGACCTGAAACTTGTTGATGGATCCACTTGCTGGTATTCAATTAAGCTGAAATTTGGCATACTTATGTAAGTTCTGTGTTCCATTAGTATGGTTCCATCGAGCTATTTTGGTGGAGCTGAGATGTAGGGACCGGAACTCCGTGATGGCAAAAGGTAGGTCAGTCGAATTTGGGCTAGTAAGTTTTGTTATCACAAGTACTTTCATTGCTGATTACACATGATGGTACGACATTTTCATTCATCAATTTAGCGAGTTGAGTTGAGTTCAGTTCTTTATTGTGGGAATTATTAAAAAACATACAATGTTTAATTAACAAACTGCCCAGAGAGCATACAACATTTTGTTTCAGAAGAAACTTCATAAAGAAGAAGCTATATAAGGTGCAATCAGTAAAACTAAAACTATCAACAATTAAAATATTCAATATCAGAAATGATCAAACACAAGCAATAATCATCAATAATCACATAATCAATCAAACTAATTTTTATAATGTTTTGTCCAAGAAGAATCTAAATACATTGTAATTACATTTAAATATAAGATACCATATAACTAAAACAATCAATAAAATTATTAATTCAAGTTAAAACAATCAACAAATGAAATAATCAGTATACGCATTACATTAAAATAAAGGGGCTGTAAAAAAAGTCATTTTGTAAAATTTATAAATTCCTCAATAGAGTAAAACGTATTGGTTGTAAAAAAATCCTTTAAAAGTTTTTGGAACGTTCTGAGATTGTTATTGTCTTTTATGCCAACTGGTAGGCGGTTAAAATAATAAGGCCCTGAGAATTGGGTACTTTGCCTAGCAGCGTTTAAAACCACGCATGGTAGAATGAAATTATTCTTGTATCTGGTGTTTTTATTATGTGTATCTTTAAATTTTACGTAACTTTCCTTTTCGGTGTAAAAATCTAATAATAGCCTATATAAGTAAAGTGATGTGAGAGTCATGATTTTCAATCTTTTAAAAATAGGTCTACATGTTTCTATATGTTTAGCTCTGGCAATAATCCGTAATGCTCTTTTCTGAAGGATAAATAAGGGTTCCTTGTGACAAGCGTAACAGTTTCCCCAGATCGTAATGGCGTAGCTCAGTATCGATTCAAAGTAGGAAAAATAAATACTCCTCGTTTCTAATTCACTCAGTGTTTTCCTAACTATACGCGAAACCACCATTTCCGTATACCGTAATCCTCTTTTTCATTTTATCCGTCATAAAAGAATGGAATATATTCAGTACGATATTAATATGAATGGGAGAGTTTACAAAAATAAGGCCTTTAGTTCTTGATGGGTAGTTCCGTATCGACTCCACTGAGTTTTTGATCACGTTTGGAGTCATTTGTAATGCGTGGCCCAGCCCTACATTAGCCATATCAAAAACCGCCACTATTCCATTACAAGCCACAGTTTCGTCCTCTTTTAAAATTAAATCTAGCAGCATTTTGCTAACTTTAAAAACGTCCGCCATTTTGTACAAACGCAGGCTGTGCGCGCCCGTTCGCAAAAGCACGACGGTTCTATTTATTCTATCCTTTCCGAGGGGGATGAACACACCCAAACTGAGCACTCCCACCACTTCCGGTATGGCGGCATCCCTGTTTTTGAACCACTCCGGAAGTCTTCCTCGCATCTCGTAACTCCCTGATGGAAATGCTAAGATAGCCGAGTTCGGGCTCGTTTCTTTTGTTTTCATGAGTACTTACCAGTATACATGATGATGAGGGTCTGAAGGTGGAGCCAAGAGATTGCTATTGGAACTCCCTGATGGAAAGTAAAACTTGTTTTTAAAAATTCTTTTTTACCTTTATTGTTTTTCTATATCTGTCGCTATATTTTTACAATTCGACTTTCACCAAAGATATTTTTAGGTTTTTGTGGACCTTGCTATTCCGGGTGTACCATGGAGCGTTGGAGATTGATCTCAGAACAGGAACTACATATGATGCAGTCAGGATCTTATGTGTCTTGATTGTCACCCCTTGAGTAGTCAAACAGAAAGCCGCCAAACTTTCCTCGCTTCAAGAAGGCATTGTAGACGCACTTCCCCCCTTGACCTTCTCTATAATATGAATGTCTTACCTGTACGGATTCTAGATCTGACAAGCGTGTTCCAAAATAGGTCTCATAAATGACATAGATTTTCAGCATCAGTTTCTCTGTTATATGGTGAAAAGCTCCCCGGATAGCGAACAATAGAGAGTTTGCCGTCTCTATTATTGCAGTCACGTTTTCTTCCCATTTTAAGTCATCGGTGACTATTACGCCTAGATCCTTTTGTGATTTCACAGCACGAAGATGGATCTTTTCCAGAAAGTATTAATGCTTCGCGTTTTTTTTTCCAAAACGAACAACCCATTTTTCAACATTCAGAGTTAGAAGTCATTCCAATGTCCAAGCGCTGAGTTCATTGAAGTAATTCTAAGTATAGTAATGGATCTGCATATATCTTCGTATTGTCTGCGTAAAGCATACAATATATTTGGGTCTGGATATAGATATGGGTCGCCTTTATTTTTTCCTGTCCTGTAGAATTAAATATCATGACTCATCGTTGTATTTTTTAAAAAAACGCATTTTTTTGTTAGAAGGTTCTGACTATAAGGAATATTTTTTGTAAAATACAACTTGTACATAAATATGATAATGGGGGGGGAAATGGTGACAGTTTAGATCAAAATGTCTGTTACGTGGTGTCAACTTGAGACCATCGATATTATTTTCTGAATTGCTTTTTTCAGTTCGATTGCGGTCATTTGGTATTGTACTTATGTAATCAATGAGCCCACCTTCTCTTTATGTCGGGGTAAAAGACAAGAAAAGACATTTCTATAATTTTATTTTAAAAATATATTGTATATTTCGTTTACTTAAAACTGCTACCCTTATAATTCCATTAGGTCCCGAAACGAGATTCTTAAAATATGTAATAATAATATTAATAAATATTATTAACCCTGTGATAATAAGGCAAATGTACACAAATAAAAAATAGCTGTAAATAAATATTATTTTAGAGAGTTTGTTTTTTTGTGCTGCAATTCATGAAGAGTGCAACGCTGCATACTTTTCGTCCTCGAGAAACCAGTCACGATTATCCAAGGACTTCGTTTTCCAGTGTTCGATCAAATCCTTGATGTCACCACCTGTTCCGCCGTAGCAATTCGGGATTATATCCGCCGGTACGACATTTTCATTCATCAATTTAGCGAAACCACCATTTCCGTATACCGTAATCCTCTTTTTCATTTTATCCGTCATAAAAGAACGGAATATATTCAGTACGATATTTATATGAATGGGAGAGTTTACAAAAATAAGGCCTTTAGTCCTCGATGGGTAGTTCCGTATCGACTCCACTGAGTCAATCCTGTATTTGCTCCCCCTGATGAAGCATAATAACGATGACTTTTCGATATTTGCATTTAAATAAGCGTTCTCCGGCAGTTTCAACCAGTTTTCTACGATGTCGAGCATTTCTTCCTCTTCCTTACCGCCAATACGTTCGATCTCCATTTCCTTTTCTCGCCAAATACAACCAATTTTAACCCTGTTATCCCTGTGATGTGATGAAATTGCTTATGTTGATAAATTGACTATTGACCTAACATAACCTGTAAAAACGTAAACAAAAGATTCCTTCATGTTGCGTTCAGCCAGTAGACCTTAGACTTTTATTGCAGGATTTAAATTATTTGATTGGCGAATGTAGGTCATTATTAATGTCAGCCAACCAATCGGTTCTCAGCCAATCAAATTATTTTGCTATAAATATACTGAACGCGAGCAAAACTGTCAAATTCTTTCTGCGAGGGCCGGGGGAGGCGCCGGTGACAGCTGAGCGGTACGTTACCAGCATCTATAAAAATACTAGTTTACAATGCTTCTCATCACACAGTCTGTGGTTTGAGAGGAGCTGTCAATAATAGTGATAGGGCGTTTACACTCTCGCGCGAGGATTTATATTATTATGATCAGTAGCGCGAGGCGCGAGGCGAGACGCAAAACGATATCAGTAAACAAATGGAACAGAGGCAAAGCTTCTAACGAGCGTACAAAATGTTTACCTACTTGCTAGAAGCTTTGCCTCTGTTCCGTTTGTTTACGACATGGTTTTGTGCGTCTCGCCTCGCGCCTCGCGCGAGAGTGTAAACGCCCCATGAGATATCTGTTAAGGGGTGAACACACTATCGGACGCGTGCGCTGCCGCGGCTTATGGACAGTAATTGGCATATGACAGTCGTTTGGGACGTGGCTTGCCAGATCTCTATCGGACGTCCGAAGCCTCGAGGTCGCGTCCGCGACTGACGTCCGATAATGTCCACGGCTCAATAGAAATTCATTATACAGATCGCGCCCATAAGCCGCGGCTAACGGACGCGTTTGATAGTGTGTTCGCCCCTTTACTTTTATAACTATCGTAAAAAAATATCTGCGTAATTTATTTATTTATTTTATTTATTTATTTTATTTTCTTAAGGATAACTTACAGCCAATAATTTTGTAGTGAACAATAATAGGAAGCTTAGAGCCATTTACAAGTTACCACTGATAATGACAATAATAATAACGTGAATTTAGAACTGATATTAAGTATAAAGAAGATATTAAACAAGAAGATAAATTGTACATTAGAAAACATGTTGACATAAACAAGACTGTAATAAAAGAAGGAAATGCTAAGCCTGGTCATCACAAAATCGCCCTACAACCTGCTTCCTTATAGTATCTATATCCGTGAAAAAGGGGTCAATATCAATGTCAGCATTCAGGGTGTTGAAAGTTTCGCATACCCTTATAAAATAGGAATTACGCCTGTATTTGGTTTTAAAGACAGGTACGTGAAGGGGTGCCCTATTTCTAAGTGCCCGGCTAGGAGTGCGGAGAGATATTTTAGATAATAGTTCAGGACAATCAATCGAGCCATTTAAAATTCTTAGTAAAAGTGAGATGTCAGCTATGTTTCTTCGCAAAGCCAATGGCAGCAAATGATGGCGGATACAACGAGAATAGTAGTCTGGATCACGTATACGACATTTATATTCTATGTAGCGTAGAAATTTTCTTTGGATGGCCTCTATTCTCGATGCATACACCTCGTAACAAGGGTTCCATAACTGGGATGCATATTCAAGATGACTGCGGACGTAGGCACAATAGAGAATTTTTATGGTTTTTATGTTATTGAAGTGTTCGCTGGATCGTATAATAAATCCTAGGGCTTTAAACGCTTTCGCAACAATACTGTCGATGTGGGCATCAAATAGCAGTTTGGAGTCGAGTGTAACACCCAGATCCTTAATCTTAGTTACCCTACTCAAAGCAGAGTTATTGAGAAAATAAGAAGAGGAAGAAGGGTTATTTTTACGACTAAAAGTAATGGTAGAGCATTTGGCAACATTGAGGTCTAATTTGTTGGCAGTGCAATAGCTGTTCAAGCGTAACAAGTCCTCCTGCAGGAGGGAGACATCACCAGGAGTAGTTATTGCTTTAAGAATCTTCATGTCATCAGCAAATAAAAGATAAATAGAATTCTTAATACATGCGTCTATATCCTGGATAAATAAAATGAATAATAGAGGGCCTAATATAGAGCCCTGTGGAACTCCTGAAGGAATAGTAGACCAGCTAGAGGTAAACCCGTTAAGAACTACTGCTTGAGACCTATTAGAAATGTAAGAAGAGAACCATCTATACAAGTCGCCGTGTATTCCGGCAGATAGGAGTTTTTCCAAAAGAAGAACATGGTCGATGCGATCGAATGCTTTGCTATAATCAGTCATAATTACGTCAACGTCCCTATTATTAGACATGTTTTCAGTTATGTAGTCATTGGCTAGCAGTAGATTAGTTGTCGTTGATCTACCTCTCAAAAAACCATGTTGTTGAGAACTAAAGTAAGGTTTGAAAGCAGAATACAATTGCGTGTACACGGTTTTTTCCAAAATTTTCGAAAAAATGCATAATTTAGAAATGGGGCGGTAGTTAGTAATACATTCCCTAGGACCCCCTTTATGAATCGGGGATACAAACGCTCGCTTCCATATTTCAGGCATAACACCTTCTTTCAGCGAACGACGAAAAAGTATCGACAAAGGCAATGCAATACTATCAGCACAGCGAACAATAAATAGGGGAGCTAGGTCGTCTGGTCCAGCCGATTTCGTTAGGTCTATTTTTTTAAGTAAATTCAATACATCCTCCTCTTTGACTTCCACATGGTTTATGTCACCACTAGATGACGTTGTCGGATCTTCATGGTTAGTAACTGGAACACTCGGGGAATTCTGTAGAAACACCGAAGTGAAGTAAGAGGAGAATAGTTCACAAACATCTGGGCCATTTGATGCAGATACCGAACCGCAAAGCATTGTGGATGGGATAGAACTAGACTTATTACCTTTTATATATGACCAGAACGCTTTAGGATTGGCAATAATCGAGGATTCCGTTTTGTTTATGTATATTTTAAAGCACTCATTTTCCCGCCGTTTGGCTTGAGAGCGAAGATGGATAAACGTATGATAGTCTGATAGATTGCCATACGACTTGTACTTTCGAAAGTATTTGTATTTTTCTTTTAGTAGTTTGCGGAGAGGCAGATCATACCAAAGAGGAAATTTCTCCTTCGAGAGGCGTTTACATGGCACGTGTTTATCGCGAGCTGTGTAAATAGTAGTATAGAAAAATCTTACTGCCTCCTCTAAGGTTCCCTGAGTCAAGGACAAGTGCCAATCTGTATTATCGAGGTCCTTAATTATTTCGCCAAAGTTAGCTTTATAATAAAGATACTTCATTTGAACATTATCACATAGCGCAAGGTATTTAGCGAAGGAGGCTTGTATACAAAGAGATTTATGGTATGGATCTTCGGGAACAAGTGGATCAGTACAGGCTTCCACTGCAATCGGATCAGTACAGAGGGCCAGATCCAGAATCTTATTATCGGAGTTACGTACACCACTGAACTGTGAAAGATTACATAGGTTCAAGGTGTCAATAAAATTAAGCTGGCTGGGTCCAGAAAAGCAATGGGGTTCAAGTGCTAAACTTGAAAAATCTGCTGGACGCCAATCTATGTTACTCATGTTGCAGTCGCCTAGAATTATGAATTTGTCATGTGGATGACCCAAAACAATAGTTGTCAAATTATTTGAGAAATTATCTAACTGCTCGTTAAAGGAAAACCCTAAATTTTGATTACACAAGTAAATAACACATAGATTGATTTTGCAATTTGGCTCCGCATGAGTCGTGATAGTGACCCATAAATCTTCTGCTGATGATTGCCAGTCCTTTTGTTCGATAGCAATAAGAGTGCGCCGGACTGCAATCAGAACTCCACCACCGTATTTCTGCTGTGTGCGGGCGTAATTTCGATCACGCCTGAACAGTATATACCTATCATCACAAAGCTCGCGATCAGATATCCCCTCCAATAGCCAAGTCTCAGTGATCACTACTATATCAAAGAAATTTAAGAGGAGATTTCGTAAGAACGTGTTAGTCTTTGTCCGCAGTCCCCTAGCATTCTGATAGTAGATATTAAGGTCCACCATATCGCAAACTACAGCTTAATTGATATGTAAGTATATTAGGGAAGTGCGTAGATATTAATAATACGATTGACGTAATCGAATTCGTAATAAGATAAGACCAACTGTATGGTGCTGATATAAATATTATTATAACAAAATTAGTGCAGATGCGATAGAGTGCGATATACCTCGATCCGGCTCCTGAGATGCTGCTGATGAAACTGATTACATTCAATTCTGTACTTAGGTTGAGTGCTGAGGTTATGCGACTGACAACAGGCTGAATGCTTACGGCTAGACAAGAGTAATGAAGTAATGAAGTGGTTAACAAAAAACAATATATTAAGATAAATTTTCCAACTGAGCTTCCGACCGTATCGATATAACTGGTGAAGTAGTGTTTTTTCTCATAAAAAATTTGCAGTGTTTCACCCAAGCATATTGGTATCCGAGTTGAGACTTGGTTAGTTTCATTTTGGAAAGTAACATTTTGTTGCGAACGGTGAGATGGTCGTTCACATATATTCTTCCACTGCCCTGAAGACCTATGTCTCGCGGGGTGAGCGATGCTTTGCGAGCGGCCGCAACGAAATCTTCCTTTGCATAGCGATTTATAAATCGGACCACGATCGCTTTTGGGGAATCTTGCTGACGCGTTGGGATCCTTGAAAAAAAATCCAATTGGTGCTTTTGTACTGCATAGTTGACTTTAGATCCAATTTTAGAAACAATATCGAATAGGTTCTCATTTGGTGATTGTGGAACTCCTTTTATTTCCAAATTATTCATCCGTTCGAACTGCTCTTTATCATCAAACCGCTTCTCAAGTTCAAGAACTTTAATACGCAAATCAGAGAAGGATTCTTGATTTTTTTCTAGAGTTGCCATCCGATCTTCAATTTGTTTAAATTTTATGCTGACGGCGCTAACAGTAGTGTGGATATTCTTTACGGAACTCTTCAACTCGTCCATATCAGACTTCAGAGACGAAATATCTTCGGCTAAGTTGATAAGGGGGGAGATCTTCAAGGATATTGCCCTTATCTCTTCCATTAGTCCCTCCAGAGTGATAGGGCTTCGAGAATCTTGCTGGGTTTGTGAAATCGATGGCTGCGTAGGTAGGACGCCTGTCTTGCATGAGATACAGCGCCATGTAGACTTCCGTTCGCCAAGTTTCCTATATCCAACCTCTGTGATCCCCGCACATGCGTAGTCGAATACCTTGCGACAGATACTACAATGAGCACCATCACGGATATCCGCGGAGCACTTAGCACAAATCATTATTTATTTAATTTAAAATAAAAAAATAGAAATTGTACAATTTGTGTGCGATATGGTTTGCAACACCGCTTCCGTAGTATATTCGAAAGTCACCGCGGTTTGCGTCTTGGGTTATTTATATAAAATCAATGTTTAAATTATAATTCTTTGTCGGGAAAAACCACTAGCGGCATCTGCCGGTGATATTTTGAACAAGGTGAATTACGCTCTGCTCGAAAGAAAAATGTCCAGTTGGCACAGGAATCGAACTCTGTATTTTTGTGACAGCAATCGGTCAGGATAGCTTACCATTCGGCCACTAGCCGCTCGTTAGTGGCGTGCTGAACGTCGCAATAGTTTATACTCGCGTGCAGTGTACCAACAATTTTTGATATTTAGCTCTGTGGCTGACAGGGTAATTCAACGGAAAAGAAATGGTCAAAGTTAGATTAAACGATTTCACTTAATTCACAGATAAACCAGCGATGGCACTGATATCACAAAAATGCGCACAATTTTAGCTTCAATTCAATGTCACGTACGCGAAGAAATATTCACTTTTAACTCGCGAATTTGTTGTTTAACGAGAGCTAAATAGAACAGCTGTTACTGTCATTGTCGGCAAAGATGTACTGATAAAGATGTAATGCCCGACTCCTAATCAGTCAAGTAAGCAGTGGCCTCAAACAATGTCCGCCAATGTTCAATAGCCACCTTCCGATGCATGATGCTTTGACGAGGCCACCACGTTGTGCAAAGTACTTCTGTTATTATTTTTTTTAACCGGATTTCTTGAAGGAGGTGAATCGGTAGATACGAGCACGTAAGCAACTTTGATTAAAATTTGTAGCAAAAAAAAATGTTTTTTTTTCAAATTTAAGAAATTTAAGCTTTTGAAAAATACTATAAAAAGCGCGGAGCACGATGCGCCATCTAGAGGTAGGTAAAATATCGTTAGTTTTGTTTATTAGCGATATTTTACCTACCGATAGATGGGATGACATCACGATGACATAAATGTCATCGAGATGAATACGACTAGTGTCGAAATATTCTCAGTCAAAGAAATTTCTTCAAAAATCAGTTACTAACATCCATTTCTGTTGCAGAAACCATCCTACATACTATTACATCCAAGGGCACACATTAATTCGGCTGCAATAACTACGAATCTCACTAAGTTATCAATTGCGGAAACAGGTGCTGCTGCCCAAAGTATATAAAGAGGACATTAACTTTCGTTAAAATGTTTCTGGTCCACCAGGACCCCAGATAAGTAACTTTTCATGAAACTAATTTTATATATTATTGAAAATAATTTTTTAAAAAATACACTCTAAAATATCAATATATATATATATATATATAAATATATATATATATATATATATATATATATATATATATATATATATATATATATATATATATATATATATATATATATATATATATATATATATATATATATATATATATATATATATATATATATATATATATATATATATATATATATATATATATATATATATATATATATATATATATATATATATATATATATATATATATATATCTATATATACATACATACATACATACATACATACATACATACATACATACATACATACATACATACATACATACATACATACATACATACATACATACATACATACATACATACATACATACATACATACATACATACATACATACATACATACATACATACATACATACATACATACATACATACATACATACATACATACATACATACATACATACATACATACATACATACATACATACATACATACATACATACATACATACATACATACATACATACATACATACATACATACATACATACATACATACATACATACATACATACATACATACATACATACATACATACATACATACATACATACATACATACATACATACATACATACATACATACATACATACATACATACATACATACATACATACATACATACATACATACATACATACATACATACATACATACATACATACATACATACATACATACATACATACATACATACATACATACATACATACATACATACATACATACATACATACATACATACATACATACATACATACATACATACATACATACATACATACATACATACATACATACATACATACATACATACATACATACATACATACATACATACATACATACATACATACATACATACATACATACATACACTCGGGGCTGAGGAGAAACTGCTACCGGGCGCGTCTCCTCGAGCGGATAGGAGAATGCTCGCTGCTCTTAGGAGCAGAGGGTAGGAGTGAAATAAAATAGCTCCCGCGGACAAAACTCACCTTCAGACATGAAGGGTAAGTCATACCACCTGACCCCACCCGTAATACTGTGGTCATGTTTCGCAGTACCGGGGGCCTAGGCTTAATTGAACGGGCCACGAGGGTGAAATCCTCTATAAAAAGTCCCCAAGTCAACGTTTTGGAACCGTGCCGAAGACTGAATGGCGCCGGGGAATAGGCGTCCCAAACGGTTCTCCCCCTGGGGCACCAGGTCCCACCCCGGGTTACTTTAGTGGCCTTGCTCCAGCAAAGGGCTCTGCTGGAGTGGACAGATTATTTCCCTAATACTCGTGGGAACTATATGATGAACTATTTAACCTCGAACACAAATGAAGATGAAGATGGCGAAAGCGGGCATTACGCCCAACAAGCAGTGCTACTAGCGAGCGCAAACAGCAATAGGAAGCTAGCACTGGAGCATCTGGAGAAGCTCATAAACGAACTGCAAGAGTTCCTTGCTACGAAGCTCAACGTCCACAAAGAGATAAAGGCTAAATCGACAAAAATCGTTAATGCCTTGAGAAGGTTCAAAACCCAAGACCAGATACTGCAGGCAACGCAACAACAGTGCACTCTTCAGGTTACGCCGAAGAGAACAAGCGCGCCCGCACTGTCGCGTGGTCAAACTGTGATTGAAGAAGGGACTGAGATGGATACTGGAGCTGAAGCAGATAATGAGTCAGTAGCCGAAGACAAACAGGATAACAAGTCCGTAAAAAGGAAGCAGCGAACAACTCCTGAATCAGCGGACAAACAGGCGAAGAAGAAGAAGGACACAGGACCAAGCCCTTCTCACGAGAAGGTACGGCAGAACCCAGACAACAACAAAGAGAACAAGGCGCCAGCTTGGGAGGTGGTTCAGTCGAGGAAGGACAAGAGGAAGCAGCGTAGAGAGCAGCCTCTAAGGCAGCCTCCGCTGAGGTCTAAAGAACCTTTGTCTAAGCCTAAGCAGAGAAAGTCACGAAAATCAGTGAGCAGATCTGAAGCGCTAATCATTCGCCCTAAAGACAAAGACAAGTATAGTGAGATACTCCGTCGAATTAAAAACGGCGTCCCAGAGGATCAGGTCTGCTCGACGGTAGACAAGCTCTGTAAGACGGACTCGGGAGACGTTCTAATCATACTCTCAAAGGACAATGCTGATAAAGGCCAAGCGCTGCAGAAGATTATCGCTGGAATTCTTAAAGAAGATGCGATAGTTATCAGTAAAGGGCCGCAGGAAGATCTCGAAATACGAGATATCGATGACACCACAACGAAGGACGATATCCGGGCAGCCTTGCAAAAGGCAGCTGGAACGGATGGTGAGATCCCACTGGAGGCAATCAAATCGCTTCGTAAGGCCCATAGAGGTACTCAGATTGCCGTGGTGACACTGGCCGTGCCAATAGCTAAAAAAGTAGTCGGAGAACATGGTAAAATCAGGATTAGCTGGGTCAATTGCCGAATAAGAGTAGTGGAAAGACCACTTCAGTGCTATAAATGCTGGCACTTTGGACATCGCGCCAGCCAATGTCAAAGCAAAGAAGACCGGTCTAAACTCTGCATTAAATGTGGACAGGGAAGCCACAAAGTAGCTGAATGCACGAACACAGCTAGGTGTGCTTTATGTGCTGAACAACACGGCACAGAAAATATTGCCCACCATGCAGGTACTAGCAGATGCCCAGTTTTCAAAGAGGCACTCCTGAAGGTGAAAAACAAACGGACATGAAAATACTCCAGCTCAACCTCAACCACTGTGAGGCTGCGCACGATTTGCTCATGCAGACTGTGCGCGAATTAGAGCTAGACCTAGTATTAATAGCGGAACCATATAGACACCTCAGCAGTCAACCATGGGAAACGGATAGCACCACAAAAGCCGTCATTTGGTCTTGCGGCAAGCTTCCTTTCCAGAAAGTAGCCAACACCAGAGAAGCCGGATTTGTAGCAGCGTGGATAGAAGGTATACGATTCTACAGCTGCTATGCGCCGCCCAGTCTTACTATCGAGGAATTCACCGATTACATTGATCGGCTTACCGAGGATGCGAATCAGCATTATCCAGTGGTAATAGCCGGCGACTTCAACTCCTGGGCAGTTGATTGGGGCAGCAAGAAGACTAACGCACGAGGTAGAGCACTACTGGAGGCCATTGCTACACTAGACGTAGTCCTGCTTAACAGTGGTGATACACCAACATTCACCAGAGGAGAGGCAAGTTCCATCGTCGACCTCACCTTTGTCAGCAGCAGTCTGATTAGGCAAAGCTTCTCCTGGGAGGTGATGGACACTTACACAGCTAGCGACCATAGCGCAATAATCTGGGAAATATCGAATGACCAGGATCCTAGAAGACCAAATAGGCAAGTCAACTCGATCGGGTGGAAAGCTAAACTATTCGACCCAGATGCCTTTGTAGTAACCCTAAACAGTAATCCGGCTATTGCTGGTAATGCTGAGGAAAAAACCGAAGACCTAATGATGAGAGTGGCCCAGGCTTGCGACGCGAGTATGCCTCGAAAACGGGGCGTACATCAGCGTCCACCGGTGCACTGGTGGAACGATCAGATCAGTGCACTCCGTAAAGAGTGCCTTAGGAAGAGAAGAATATCTCAGCGTAGCTATCGACGACCTAAAGCTGCTGAACTACTGTAGGAGTACAAAACAGCACGCCGTCGACTAAACAAAGCTATTAAAGACAGCAAGAGAATATGCTGGGAGGAGCTTATCAACGAGGTACAGAAGGACCCCTGGGGCAGACCGTATAAGGTGGCCATGATCCGCCTGAAAGATCAGTCAATGCCGTCACCCACATGTCCACAACTCTTGGAGAAGATCGTTACTGCACTGTTTCCTCAACAAGGAGAATTCATCCATCCGTCAGTACAGTGTGATCCGGAAGAAATCCCACCTATTACGGGAGAAGAATTGATGGAAGCGTGTAATCGAGTGGGGAACAACAAAGCACCGGGATTGGACGGAATTCCAAACATTGCTTTGAAAACAGCTATCAAAGCAGCACCGGCATTGTTCCTAACGATCTATGACTCATGCCTCAGAGAAGGTACCT